>JARVGV010000630.1:30250458-30261333 GCA_031762435.1 Hypsolebias longignatus | reverse complement strand
GTTACGGACGGAAATCCGGACTTACGGCGCCATGTGCGTTCGGCTCCGAGTTACGGCAAAATCGAGTTACGAACCGTTTTTAGGTCCTGAACCCGTTCGTAAGTCGGGGACTACCTGTATATATAAATAATAAAAAAGGTTAAATTGTGGTTTAATCCTTTCTGTTTTCTGGTTATGGCTATTTATTTTCATTTTGCACTAAGCATCATGCTGCATTTTTTTTTAAAATATTGTAAATCAGGTTTCATGAAAGTTTTAGCAATTTACAAAACAAAAACACAATTTTAAATAAACAAAACAGGTTTGTGAACTGACATTTTGAATTACTTTGTCCCTTTAGACATAAGACCATTCCTATGTGTTGTTGTATTAAATTACATAGAATCTCAATATGTTGAATTAATAATACCAGCAATAAAAATAATGTTTACTTTGCTAATCATCTATGGGGAAATTCATTCACTGCCTTTCTTTTTTACAATCACAGCCTGTGGAGGACCTTGCACAATGGTCCACTGTGGGGCAAGTAAGGATGGGTGCTTTGCCTTTCCCACACACGACTCCCATTTGATGACATCATATTGTTTATAAAGGCTCAACAGTGCTGTATGATGAATGAAAACAGAGTCGCAGTGTGTCATGGTTTTTGCTGTCCATCAGATTGTTGGCAGTAAATCAAAATACACAAGGTACATGCCACAAACCAGAGATAAACCAAGTGCTAACAAACATTGAGTTCAAGATTCGTGTTTAAACCACTGACATGCGAGGCCTTTGGCAATATGCATTCCTGCAAGGAAGTAGAAATCATAATTAATTACCTGATTCATTTGTAAACTTATAATGACAAGCCACCCAGGAATGATAATAGAAATAATACCCTGAAAAAAAGAAAATAACTATCTTTTGTTTCTGTGGCATGTCTTTGATTTCAGCATAGTCGGTCTTACACTTTCTTTTCTTCATGCTCTGGTTTTTGGCAAGTAATAAAAGGTAACCGACATTAACTGGATCCCTGACAGTTCTCTCTTTTTAACACATAAGTTATATTTTCCCTGCTTTGATATTTTTGACACAGTGCACGTGAGACTTATAAGATTAGAAACACTTTTGTTCATGCTCAAAAACCTGCTCTCTGGTTACAAACCTTTGGCCCAGGTGGTCCCTCTCAGACTCCACACATGAAGTTACGCATGTCATGAAACATAAGAGCCACGATTCATATTTACTGTGATCTGCCAACCTCTTGCTTCTCCTCTGCTCTTTCACCTACTAAAGAACAGAACACCAGAGGGATACTGTCAGGGAGGTAAGCATTATGTATTACCGGTATATAAGCATTATAGTTTAAAATGATTTTTTACAAATCTGTGGTATGTCTTAACAGGAGGTACCAATTTCTCTGATCTTTGGAACTACGGTAATCACCTAATTGAAAAATGGCTCCACTGAGACTGAAGTGTCAACAGAGGGGTGACAAAACGTTATAACTAATTATTGAATTGCAACCATTAACTAAAGCAGCTGTTTTTATAATAAATCATGCAGAAAACCTAAACAAGCTCAACTCTGCACTGCAATATTAATTAACTTTACCCAGATTAACTTTGGGTTATACATGTGCATAGTGTATGATCCTTGAAAAACGTGCAAACTCTGCATTCTCTAATCCAAAACTAAGCCAAAGACATAATGTTTAATATTTTGTATTAATATAAGTATTGACAAATCAGAATTTAGAAAATATATTTTGCTGTATTTTGTCCATCCATAAAAAAAGCTTAATTACATTTTCAAAAGCTTATGTGAAACAGTTATTAACTAAGACTAAAGTAATGTTTGATATATCTATTTATTTATTTATTGTTTATTTGATAGGGGCAGGTTCAAGAAACAGAACAGAACAATCTAATGCCTGCATCACAGTGTATATAGCCAAAGCTAATTCGCAACACCCGTCCTTAGATGAACCTTTAACAGTTGGTTAAATGAAAAGTTAAGATCAACAGTATAACAATAAAATGATTTAAAAAAAGAATTAACTATGTATTTAAAACAACTGAGTTAAAACAATTTCTGTACAATATTTAAAAATGAGTACAATTCTGTTAATCTTTAGCCACTTCTTAAGTCTTGAAGTGAATATTTTAATGTCAGTTATGGTCTTAAGATCAGATGGTAATGAGCTCCACAGCTTACAGCTCCTAATAGAGAAGGCTGTCTGCCCAAAAGTTTTCCTGCAAAATGGTATTTTACAATCATGATTTGTGGAACTTCTAATCTCTGTTGCTGTTCTGTCTCTCAACAAATATAAGTAATGGCTCAGGTGCTACACGATTGATGCATTTGGCCCAGGTGGGCTCAGGTGAAACAATTTAAGAAAACAAAAACTAATAAAGCTATCAAAGCTCATTAGATTATATTTTTTAATAATGGTACAATGATGAAAGCGGATTGGCTTTGTATACGTAATTTTTACAGCCCGATTTAATAAAGAGCCAATGCATTTGACTGCAGTTGGAAACTGAAAGGTCTGATATGATATTTACTCACTTATTATATTTACCTCAAAGTGCTCGCAATTTTTAATAGTATTATGTCAATAATCATTTAATGAAAATATGAAGGTGTGCCATGTTTATAAAATGATATTCACATGCATCACTATGAAATATTTTAGGTTTATCTATGGTAGCAATTTACTTTAGCTTTGGGTCTGTTCAGACCAGCTGCCAGCTTGTCAGTTTTGTTTCTCCAAACTGAAGTTGTTCAAAGAACTACCTACTACTGGTAAAATAATAGTTGTTCACAACAGTTCTGCAGAACCCAACTTCAAACTAGTCACTGAACTATTCCTTCAAAAAGGACATACAAAGTCTCTGTCGTGGAAAAAGAAAAGAGATTCCCCAAACGATCAGGTGTAGGTTTTTTCATATTTATTACAAAGCTGTGGAGAACAGCTAACAACTCACAGAAGATCAATGCATTTATAAGTACACTTATCAATGCCTTCACCTGTCTGAGGTTCTGACCTGTTCTGACTTCCCAAACTGAAAAGGTTTGTTTTGTAGCTAGCTCAGAAGGAGCCCTCTCCTCCCCCAGTGTTTCCACACAGAGAGCCGCTGGAGGTTAACATTTCATGGGAAATTATTGTTATTATTATTATTATTATTATTAATAATAATATACCTTTATTTAAACCGGTTTAGTTCCAATTGAGCCTCTAAGACTCATTTCCAAGAGAGGCCTGTTACATACATCATACAGGCAGATGAGAAAAAGAAAACACAAGGGTGGAGGAAGCCCCCCCAAAAATCATGTCTCACACCATGTCCTGGCCAGGAAACTGAGTATAAAAGATGCAAAAAAAGAGACATCGCAACATAAAGCTGCAAGATACAATTACATCATAAAACATTGATGCACAGAGGTTGACAAAGGCAGTGAGTTATCCTTAAACACTCCAGAAAGTTTGAAAGTTCTCATAAAATGGTACAGTGTCTATCAGTGTCATGGTTCTGATAAGGCCACAGATGTCCTCGGGGGGTGGGAGGTGGTCAGGCAGAACTTCAACTTTACATATCCTCCAGGAGCACTTTGAGATAAGCTGGCCTGTCCAAGGCCAGGGGGAGGCCAAATTCAGATAAACAACAATTATTTGGGCTGCCAGACTCTGTTTTCTTTCTGACTTCAAGTTCTGCTGCTACACTCAAAGGTGAATCCAAACAGCCAGATTGGTGGACATTCTGCCCGCTACTTGCTCTATTTAGCTTTCTCCAAGATTGAAACCTTCATAATGGTGAGTTCCAGAAGGCACAAGTGGACTACAATTATCAGAAACCACGTCCAGCTTGTGGTTGAGCTTGTTAAGCATATGAGTCTGAGAGTTTGAAGCACAAATTAATCCTTCACATAAGACTGGCAGCTTTACCATGGCCGAAACTGCTGCCGACATCTTCCTAGTTTGTCGATATCCTAGGTATCCGCCAGTTCCAAAAAATAGAAACCCTGTTATCATAAATTCTATAATGTTTACATATTCTACGTCCTCCACAGACAGCACGGATAGGCACATTATCTTCCACTCACTCCAGGAATCAATGATATACCCAACTGCATGGGTTCGTTCAGGGCGTGAGGGCTCTCCAGCGCACCCTGTCGTCTTATGAAAACATTTTTTGTTTTCAATTGTGTTGAGTGACAATCTGACCAAATCCATAATCATTTTCAATTAGGAAGATATGTAAAGAAATGCTCTGAGGTTGACAGGACAAGAGAGTACAAAAAAAACAGGAGGGAGAGAGGGTAAGAGCGACCGTCTTCATCGAGAGCTTAAGAGAGAATGGGAATAATCAGTGTCTACCATAACATTCAAAAGTAATACTTTGTAAAAGATGACCTCTCTACTATCTTCTTACTGATAATTACATTAAGAATGAGCATAATTAAAGGATCATGGAAACATCTAATATAATTAATATGAAATAAAAAAGAGCAGGCGCAGCTACAACTTCATTAATCAAGTAAAATTATGGAGCATGGTGAGTTCAAATATACACATTGCCTCAACAGTCTCCTTTAAGGGATACAGTACAGAGCGTTTTAGTACATAATGCATCAATCACAATGACACATGGAAATATCAGATATTGACTATAATAAACCTGAGGCATTTTTTGAAGCATATCCTCACCAACGTTTACCTTTGCCCACGTAACATTATGAATTACACATCCTCACCGTCATGTGCAGACACATTCCACATTGTTTCAATCTGCACTTGCATCCAGTGCTTCTGCAGATTAATTCAACCAACGTTTAAGAGTAAACTGTGCTCGTCACAGACATCTGAACAGCTGTGAGCTGAGTTGCACAGGCCCTTTTATCTACGGGCACTGTTCATCCTCACATACACCCGCCATCTGCAATCTATCCAGGGAAGTGCTTGTCACAATGTCCCACTCTTCATATCAGAGACACTCTTTTCTTTGTGCACACCTGTAGAAAAGTAAGAGACATGACACAATGGTTCACTCACTTTATAAGGGCTAAAGTTGATATTTAGACCATAGGGACTGAAACACAGATTGATCCTGACACGTATTCAGTCATACGAGCCATCAATTGGCATTCTGCTGCCATAAAACATTTAAAAATACAGAATGAGTTGGTGTAAAAGGCTACATATATAATTTCATTCGTAGGCTGTCTTATCAACATCTATATAAAATACTTGTTTAGTCAGTCTAAATGATGAAAGATTGGATTCAAAACTTCCCCCTTTCTTCTTTTTTTTCCTACTGCTCTAATTCTTCTCATCTCCTGGCTTTATATTTCTTCTCCACTGCAGAAGAAAAACAAATGATAATGCTTTTGCTTGCATTTACATTTTTATTTGTCTGTCATGTTAGAATAAAAAACAAACAACAACAACAACAAAATAATGGACGAGTGGACAGATTTTAATGAAATTCTCAGAATGTAAATATTTGATGAACATCTACAACGCAGCCAACTGATCATGGGAAATACTAAAATGGCCACAACACAGTTAGGGTGCATTCACACCAGCCCTGTTTGGTCCGCTTGAATTGAACTCTAGTCTGTTTGTCTAGAAAGTCCGGTTCATTTGAGGAGGTGTGAATGCACAATTGAACTTTGATGCAGATAAAATGGGGCAGGTTGACTCGATTGACTCAGTGCAGTGTGAATGTATAATGAGGATGATTTGGACAATTGGGGGCTGATCTGTGTATATGTGTGTAAATATATGAGGATGTGTAAATAAGGAAATGTTATCTATGTATTTATGCAGGTAGATGTGGTATGCATATCTATGTGAGTATGTAGTCACCATTAGAGGAAGGGAAAAAGAAGAAGAAAAAAATGTATCTTAGATTATAAAAATTGAGTATGTTTATTTGATATTATGATTAAGATTATTTGATATTAAGATTCTGTATCTATACTTAGAAACATGAAAGTCTTCAGTATTATGTTTTGTGGTGAAACATCGGTCTGAAATAAATTTAAGAATGTAATGTTGACAAAATATATTTAAGTTAGTAAATATTATGTATAGGGCTCAACTTGAATAGTTGATGAAATATATTTAAGTTAGTAAAATTCAGAATTATAATGACAAATTGTAAAGTTTTTGTGTTTTATGGTATTATGAGGTTTAAATTGATTGTTATTGAATTGATTCTGTTAAGAAGGGGCAGAAATTATAAGAATTTTATTCTTCTTCTGCTGCCTTTCATTTTATAGGTATTTATGTTTTGTATTTTTTTTTGAATATGTACTGTTTTTAAACGGATATGAAATGAATGAAATAAACAAACAAACAAACAAATGTTAAATAAATTTATAGTCATAATCATGAGTCTAATCTCATATTTAAGATAAGATTTTTAATTTATGAATTATTTTAAAATTGAGTAAAATTAAAGTTTGTTCAAATGAGTTTGCAAGTCAAGATTTAGTTTTTAGTTTTGTGTCTTCTAAGGTAGTATTTATGAAACATAAAGTTATTCTGCCAACATCATCACGTTATTATTATATTATTATGTTTTAAAGTCAAAATTAAGAGTTTAAACATCACATTTATGAATTACTGTCATTATGAATGTTAATGGTTATAATCATGGACCATCAAGTGATTTTATAAGAAATATAATCCAGTGTAAAGAGAAAATCTACATGATGACATTTTATTCCATATTTACGAGTTTAAAACATGAAATATTGACTTTTTAACTCATGGATGTCAGTGTGTGAATAAATACAGATTCATAAATAACAAAAGTACAATCTGATTTTATTTTTGTGTTTTCTAACACTTCAGAGTTTCAAATGATCATGTAAATAATCTTTTTTTTTTCAGTAGCATCAAAATAAATACTCTTAAAAACATCAACAACCTCCTGATGTGCAGAGCGTGTTTGAAGCAGCTGAACAGAAATGATCTTTTACCCTTAAAGCCCTGAAGCTTTTATCTCCTGTTTACTCTCAACTTCCTGTTCTTCTTCTTCTTTTTATTGCACTTCCTGTTCTTCTTCTTATTATTATTATTGCACTTCTTCTTCTTCTCCTTCTCCTACTTGTTGTACTTCCTGTTTTTCTTCTTTTTATTGCACTTCCTGTACTTCTTCTTATTATTATTATTGCACTTCTTCTTCTTCTTCTTCTTCTTCTTCTACTTGTTGTACTTCCTGTTCTTCTTCTTATTGCACTTCCTGTTCTTCTCATTATTATTATTGCACTTCCTGTTCTTCTTCTCCTTCTTATAGCACTTCCTGTTCCCTCCTCTTCTTCTCCTTCTTATGGCACTTCCTGTTCCCTCCTCTTCTTCTTCTTCTCCTTCTTATGGCACTTCCTGTTCGCTCCACTTCTTCTCCTAATCGAGGATGGATATGTTCTGAACACAGTTCAGGCACGAGACGTTCAGGGTTCTCTTCTACAGGAAGCAGGAAGACAATTTGTCGATCAACAAACCATAAAACTAAAGATGTCCAACCACGGAAACCTTCTGGTTCCACAGAGAACCTTTGGGTTCTACAGTACAAGGAGAGCTTTTATTAGTTGACCCTAAACGGGTCGAGGACGTGCTGGGTCCAGTGTGTTCGACAGCGTTCTCTGTCTCAGGAAAAGTTCTGCACCGTGAAGATCCAAAAGCTGCTTCATTTTTTATACATTTGGTTCCTCGAGTCCAAATCCCACGAAACACACAAAGACTGAACTCAAACGCGTTTGGATCACAAGGCATCGTCATCTTTAACGACCCGGTCTGGCCCGGTCTCATCCGTCAGGCACTTCACCTGCAGCTGGAGATACAGAACCGATCCAGGGATCTTTCAGAGCCTGGACAACTTCCTCTCTTGGCACATTTTCATTTGCTCAGGCTGGAGTTTAGAGCTCCCCTCGACCCGTCACAACCTTCAGAACCAGGGTCTGTTGGGTCCAGGGGTCCGTGTCCGCTCACATGAAGGAGTGTTCTGCTGGAGGCCCGTAGGAAAAGCCCGGGAAGGCCCCGGCTGCTTCCTTCAGGCTGCTGGTCACCATCACGGTGTCGCTGCAGAGGGAGGACGACACCGGCAGGTGGGTGAACTCTGGGTCGAAGTGCCGCAGGTCTGTTGGACCGGACTGAGGGAACACAGAAAACAAGATCAGAACCTGGAGGAGTTCTGTCAACAACTGGACCTCACAAGGACGGTTAGGCCATCTAGTTTACATACAGGAAATAAAACCCACTGTTGGACCCAAATCACATCAAACCGGTCCCGTTTCAGGTCCGATTGGACAATGTCAGTTCTGGTTCAGGTCCGATTGGACACTGTCAGTTCTGGTTCAGGTCCGATTGGACAATGTCAGTTCTGGTTCAGGTCCTTTTGGACTCTTGTCAGTTCTGGTTCAGGTCCGTTTGGACTCAGTCAGTTCTGGTTCAGGTCCTTTTGGACTCTTGTCAGTTCTGGTTCAGGTCCGTTTGGACTCGGTCAGTTCTGGTTCAGGTCCTTTTTGGACTCTTGTCAGTTCTGGTTCAGGTCCGTTTGGACTCGGTCAGTTCTGGTTCAGGTCCTTTTGGCCTCAGTCAGTTCTGACTCAGGTCCTTTTGGACTCGGTCAGTTCTGGTTCTGGTCTGTTTGGACTCGGTCTGTTCTGGTTCAGGTCCGTTTGGACTCGGTCTGTTCTGGTTCAGGTCCTTTTGGACTCGGTCAGTTCTGGTTCAGGTCCTTTTGGACTCACTATGAGAACTTTCGTTTTACTTCTGTAAAGTCACAAGTTTACGTCCATGTTTGGTCTCTGTGTCTTTAAACCGTCTGACTCGGGTCAAACGTTCTGGTTTCTGTCCTCAAGCTTGTCTCAGTTTGTTGGACTTTGGTCCCGTCCCTCCAGACCCAACGGGTCAACTGGGTCAGGTCTGAAGCCTTTTCAGATCTGTCCCTGGAAATGAGTTCAGGTCTTTGTAATGGATGCTCCAAAACATGGACTGTCCATAAGACACCGTGTCCCTAATCTGTCCATATGCTGAGGGACACTGTCCACTTGAAGACACGCTGATGTCCAAGCTTTACTTTTATGGACACAGCTCTGTTTTGGTCTCATCTGACCACAGGGCATGTCTCCAAACATGAAGGTCCTTCCTGGACTTCCCCACATGGTTTACAGTGATCTTGGTGTTTATTTGAACATTTAGCAGATAAAATCATGGTCGTTCCATCCAGATGATGGAAACATCTGGTTCTTCTATGGATCTGAAAACATGTCTCAACCTTTGGACATTTAGCAGATAAAATCGTGGTCGTTCCATCCAGATGATGGAAACATCTGGTTCTTCTATGGGTCTGAAAACATGTCTCAACCTTTGAACATTTAGCAGATAAAATCGTGGTCGTTCCATCCAGATGATGGAAACATCTGGTTCTTCTATGGATCTGAAAACATGTCTCAACCTCAAGTATTCTCTGAATGCTTCTGAAGCTATAGTCGGGACATCAGGATGTCCCTGAACGCACCACGGAGGGGATGAATGGAGGCGTGATCTTCTTGGCCATCAGGTCGTCCCAGCTGATCGGGGAGAAGAAGGAGTGGTACTTCAGCTCCAGCTGGAGGGGAACAGAACCGCAGTGAGCAGACCCGTGGGTTTGAAACGTGCAGCAGAACCTGCAGCCAACACTTACGAAGTCGTCCCGAGCCCCGAGCCGCTTGGTGCGGTCCTTCTGCAGGAGCCCCTCCAGGAGCTCCCTGCCGGCGTTGGACACGTTGGGTTTCAGGACCGGAGATTTGTGCAGGATGTTGTTGTACATCTCCGCCGTGTTCCGGCTGTAGAACGGAGGCTGAGGGAGAACAAGAACCGGATCAAACCGACCGTCTGAGCAGACGTGGGGGGACAGAGGTCGTCGTTGCACTTACGAGTCCATACAGCATCTCGTACAGCACCGAGCCGAGGCACCACCAGTCCACCGTCCGGTCATACGCCTGCTTCTGCAGAACCTCAGGAGCCAGGTACTGCAGAGAGGACAGAAACATCAGGACTCCTCAGGGTTCCTCAGAGCACTTCTTGCTCCTGAACATACCTCAGGTGTTCCACAGAAGGTGGTTGTGGTTCCATTGGGTTCTAAGCCTTCTTTGCAGAGTCCAAAGTCTGTCAGGAGAATGTGGCCCTGTGAGTCCAGCAGGATGTTCTCGGGCTTAAGATCTCTGCAGGAGGAACAGATGTGATGGGTCATGGCTCCTGGAGGTCCAGCAGAGGGCGCTGCAGGCTCAGGGTGCTCACCTGTACACGATGTGCAGAGAGTGCAGGTAGCCCAGGGCGCTGGCTATTTCTGCAGCGTAGAACCGGGCTCTGGGTTCCAGGAAGATCCGTTCTCTCTGGAGGTGATAGAAGAGCTGCGGAGAACAAAACACCTGGATGAGACTGAGCCCAGATCTGCTGCAAGGTTCTGAGCCTGGTTCTGAGCCTGGTTCTGGAGCTCACCTCTCCTCCGTTAACGTAGTCCAGGACGAAGTAGAGCTTGTCAGCGGTCTGGAAGCAGAAGTGAAGCCCCACCAGGAAGGGGTGCTTGATGTTCTTCATGAGAACGCTGCGTTCTGCCATGATGTGCTTTTGCTGCAGAACAATGAGACGTTCTGTTACTTTCAGGTTCCACCGATTTATAGAACAAGAGAACAAAGTTCTGGTTCTGACCTCCTTCTTCTTCAGGATGATCTTCTTCTGGAGAACCTTCACAGCGTAGTATGTAGCTGTCTCCTTGTGCCGGGCCAGAAGAACCTGCAGAGCAGAACCCAACCAGTGATGAGACAGGTGGTTCAGTCACACAGACAGGTGGTTCAGTCACACAGACAGGTGGTTCAGTCACACAGACAGGTGGTTCA
>JARVGV010000630.1:30097905-30109022 GCA_031762435.1 Hypsolebias longignatus | reverse complement strand
CAATCAAGACTAAATCATTTATTACTTCTGTCATATTTGTTTATAACTAATCAATCAAGACTAAATCATTTATTACTGCTGTCATATTTGTTTATAACTAATCAATCAAGACTAAATAATAATAACAATCTGCAGAAGCTCAATTTTCTTTCTAACATAAAGACGTTGTGCAGTTTTACTTTCATTAAAACTTTTTCATAGTATTTAGGTTTTTCTGTGATGGTTAAAAATAATTCAATTTAAGCAAGAAAACCTTTAAAAAAAAGAGTAATTTAATGGGTTGTTCATTTAATCACAACAGCCCTACTCCCTCCAGATGTTGACGTGTCTTTGGACCAAACCCAAAGTCACGTCCATTAGCAGCATCTGTCCTGACGAACATCTGTAAGACACGCAGGGAGCTTCTGGCTCCATCAGGTTTAAAATGAGAGGGTGGAGCAGTTTGACTGTTTCTTCCTCCTCCGTCAGTCTCACCACTCCGGTGCTGAACATGCTGCTGAACGAGCTGCTGTGTGTCAGTAAAGTGCCGGCCGGCGTCAAACACGTGGACCTGGACCTGTCCACCCTGCCTCCGACCACTGCCATGGCCGTCATCATCTACAACCGCTGGTGAGGACAGAGGCCGGCACACGCTTTATTTGTGAGTTGTACAGCAACTGACTGTATTTTATTGTGAAAGGGCCATCAGAACCATCATGCTGAGCAGCTTCCCTGAGAAGCAGAACAAACCTGGACTTCACCAGATGAACATGTAACCACATCTCTTCACTAAACCTTTACTTCAGAACGTTGACTGCAGATGAACGGGTTTTACTTCCTGTTTCCTGCCGCAGGTTGAATATCGTCCAGCAGGAGAAGGAGATGACTGAAAACATCCTGACGGTGGTGAGTTCATCACAACATTCAGCTCTCACTTCTTCTGTCTGCTGTTTTAGCTATTTGCAGATTAAAATGTTCGGCTTGTTCAGGTGATAGGTGCTAATACTTCTGCTTCAGGTTAAATATTTAACTTTATGTTCAAACTGAGATCTCGTCAACTCCTTTGGATTGGGTCTCTTTGAAATCTGCTTCAGCTGCTGTTCTGTTTGTCTCGTGCTACTTTTTAGTTGGGTTTTAGCTGCTTTTAGTTGGTCTTTAGCTGCTTTTAGTTATGTTTAGCAGCTTTTAGTTGGTCTTTAGTTACTTTTAGTTATGTTTAGCTGCTTTTAGTTGGTCTAGCTACTTTTAGTTATGTTTAGCTGCTTTTAGTTGGTCTTTAGCTACTTTTAGTTGGTTTTTAGCTACTTTTAGTTATGTTTAGCTGCTTTTAGTTGGTCTTTAGCTACTTTTAGTTATGTTTAGCTGCTTTTAGTTGGTCTTTAGCTACTTTTAGTTTGTTTTTAGCTACTTTTAGTTATGTTTAGCTGCTTTTAGTTATGTTTAGCTGCTTTTAGTTATGTTTAGCTGCTTTTAGTTGGTCTTTAGCTACTTTTAGTTATGTTTAGCTGCTTGTAGTTATGTTTAGCTGCTTTTAGTTATGTTTAGCTGCTTTTAGCTGGTCTTTAGCTACTTTTAGTTATGTTTAGCTGTTTTTAGCTTGTTCTTTTAATTTTAACAGCACAGTTTCTGCTCGTTCAGCGTTACCGCCACAGTTTTTCCTTATGTTTGTTATAAATGTTTTTATTTGCATGTTGTTGTAAAAATGGCTGAAGCTGTTCTCATGTCCTCTCGGCTGACGCCGTCTCGTGTCCTCTCAGCTAAAGGAGCAGGCAGACGACTCCATCAGGGTCCTGGAAGGAGCTCTCTGCTTAAAGAAAGACTTCTACATCCACACCCTGAGGACTCTGGACCTGCTGGGTTCTGATGCTGCTGCAAACGGAGAAACGGAGTCGTCCACGGCCGGGCTTCGGATCAGCGCCGACGAGCTACACTGTCAGGTGAACTGCTGTTTGACCCGGGTTTCCTCTGAGCTGCAGGTTCTCTGACCTCTGGTCCGTCTCAGGTCCACTATGATCTGGGAGGGATCTTCTTCCAGCAGGGCTGCACAGACCACCCAGCCTACGAGAAGGCCCGGGACCACTTCAGACAGACCAACGAGCTCCTGAAGAAGGTACTGACCTGGTTACTCTTCTCCTCCTGACCCAAAGTCTGGACACCCATCAGTGTTTTGTGTCTCAGCTGGACAAGGCCGTCCACGTTCACTTGGACTGGAAGCGCCTGGCTGGATACTGGAACGCCTGCAAGGCCATGACCGGAGACGTTGACCCCTCTGACCCCCACATGACCCAATACGACCAGATCAACGGTCTGATCCGGGCCCACGACTACCAGGTGGGACTAGACGCTGCTCGGCAGAGCAGGTGACCCGAGACGTCCGGATCATGAGCCGTGTGTTTCCCTTTCAGGCGGTCATCGAGGCCTTCGTCAGAGACAACGCGTCCCGCAGTTTACCGAGACACTTCAGACGCTCCGTGCTCAGAGAGGTCCTCTACAAGGTCCAGCAAGGGTGAGAGCCCAGGTTCTGCCAGAACTTTAACTGGGTCAGACCCCTCTCTGATGTCCAGGCTGTCCTCTGCGTGCAGGGAGTCCAGTCTGGATGCCGTCTGTCACAAACTGTGTGTTTGTAACGCCGTCAGAGACGCTCTGGAAGGAGAAGTCCTCAGCGTTGGTTTCCAGCAGCTGCTCCTCAAACTCAGCAAACAAACTGTGGACTTCATGCTGGAGGTACTGGAGCTCACTTCACCTTCAACGTTCCACACCCCTGAGTTTTTAGCTAATGTTTAGCTAAACATTAGCTAATGTTTAGCTAAACATTAGCTAAACACTAATGTTTAGCTAAACATTAGCTAATGTTTAGTTAAACGTTTAGCTAATGTTTAGCTAAACATTAGCTAATATTTAGCTAAACATTAGTGTTTAGCTAATGTTTAGCTAATATTTAGCTAAACATTAGTGTTTAGCTAAACGTTTAGCTAATGTTTAGCTAAACATTAGCTAATGTTTAGCTAAACATTAGCTAATTTTTAGTTAAACGTTTAGCTAATGTTTAGCTAAACATTAGCTAATATTTAGCGTGTTTCAGCTGTAGCACCAGCTGTCGTCGTTCAGCAGCTCTGGGTTTCACAGAGAATCTAATTCCTCTTCAGACCTTCTTGAGATCAACAGTTCTTTGGGTTCTTCTCAGGTCTGCACTCGGTCTCTGGAGACGGACCGGCTGTCGGAGGCGTCCAGCAGGAACATGGCTTCTTTCCTGAAGTGAGTGACAGGTTTTTAATCCTGCTCCGGATCCTCTGGCTCCGATGTAAAACCTGGTTGTGGTGCAGGACTCTGTGTGAGGGCCTGGAGGACCTGTCTCTGGTGTTTGTGGTGACGTCTCACAAACTGTTCCTGGAGCTGCTGAAGGACAAGGAGAGGAAGACTCTGCTGGAGCAGATGAGGAAGAGGTCAGCCACCGTCAACCTGAGCGCCAAGCCTCTGCCCTCCTTCTACGACATCCCAGGTACAGGTGTGGGCCTCCTGCTGCTCCTCTTCACGTTCAGAGCTCACTTTCAGGTTGTGTCCTCCGTCCGCAGCTTCAGCCAGCGTGAACATCGGGCAGCTGGAGCAGCAGCTCATCCTGTCCCTGGAGCCCCGGAGGATCAGGCAGATTCTCATCGAGCTGCACGGCATGGCGGAGCGGCCCTTCTGGAGAGTCAACAGCAAGGTTGGACCACAGCTGAGGCTGAAACATGAAGAGATGATGAATTATGAAATGAAACGTGTTGTTCTGGACAGTGGGAGGTTCCTGCAGAGTACCTCAACGTTATCCTGGGGATTAAAGACAACCTGACCAAAGACCTGGTCTACATCCTCATGGCTAAAGGACTCCACTGCATCTCAGTGAAGGTCTGACAGGAGTCAAACATTACAGACGTCATTTCAGGCGCCTGGACGTTCTCATGGTCTTGTCTTCCTCTGGTCTCAGGACTTCGGCCACGCCCGGCAGCTCTTCTCCGCCTGCCTGGAGCTCGTCACCGAGTTCTCCCCGAAGCTCCGACAGGTGATGCTCAACGAGATGCTACTGCTGGAGGTCCGCGCTCACGAGATGACGGCGGCTGAAGGCAGCAAGGAGCGGCCGCCACCCGACCTGGTCAGCAGGGTCAGAGGTTACCTGGAGATGAGGATCCACGGTGAGTACGCAGCCCTCAGAGCAGGACTCTCAGCAACTACCACACAAACTCCATCACTTCAAACAGGAGCACCAAAGTTTCTCTGTCACTGTGCAGCTCCATGTTTCTGTCAAAGTTACTGCCGTTAAAAGAAATAAAGAGGAATTAAAAACAAATCCTTGAGTAGACACCTTTCCAGAACCAGAGCATCCACCCCCAGTAGAGCATCTGCTTCTGACTGGGAGACAAACAGTGGGCACTGGGTGTTTTCCCATGAGGCGACGAGATCTATGGTGGTCCTGCCAGATCTGCTCCACCTCCTGAGGATGGAGTCACCACTGCCCATACAGCGGGGTGCCCCTGGACAATGCATGGGTCACCCAGACTGACAGGAGTCTGGTGCTGCTGGATTAACTCCCAGACCAGTCTGTGAAGCTGCTGGTATCATGTCCCGCCTGGTTGATGTAGGTCTCCACGTCCGTCTTCACTAAGACGGGACGGTCCTTTAGATGGAGAGAAAATACTTTAGAGTGAGGAAACCAGCAGATCCAGTATGTTCATGTGGAGACATGCTCTTCATGGCCACACCGTTCACCACTCTGCCCATCATCGTGCCCCCCCATCCTGTCAGGGATGCATGTGTTGTCATGGTGACCCTGGATGTTACTGCTCCCAGATGCGTTCCAGTGGTGAAAGCCATTGGGTCCCTCCATGGCTGGAGATACTGTCAGTCTGGGATGTAGGTGGTGGTGGTGGGGGGAGGTGGGGGGGTGGACATAGACTCATTGATATTGGAAATCCCTCATCATCAGAAGTCCCAGTTTCACCACTGTAATCAGTGTTTCCCCTGCCATTATACAAGCACGGGGTGCCCCCCCACTGAACTGCGCACTCTTAATGTTAAGAAACAGTGTGAGGTCGCAAAGACTACTTCAGTACAAAAAGCAACATAGACACAAGACATTTGGCGGGGGGGGCAGAGCTTCATGATTTACATATCCTCCAGGAGCAATTTGAGATGGTTTGGCCTATCCAAGGCCAGACGGGGGAGCCATCTTCAGATCAACAACAATAGTTTGGAGCAGACCGACTCTTCTGATTTCATGTCTGCTTCAGTTCTGCTCGTTCCTCAGTGATGAACCCAAACAGGCAGATTTGTGGTCATTCCACCGATCGGTGCTTGTAGCCTTCTCCGAGGTCGATTGCTTCATGCCAGCGAGTTCCAGCCTCACAAAGTGTCTAAGCGCTCGCAGCATGGTACAATCCATCACATAGGCAGGCAGCCCCGCCTTTGTCAAAACTGCTGCCAACATCTTCTTAACTGGTTATAACCCAATTCTGTACACGTCTTCAACCTCCTCAGTTCTGTACACGTCTTCAACCTCCTCAATACTGTACACGTCTTTAACGTCCTCAATTCTGTACACGTCTTCAACCTCCTCAATTCTGTACACGTCTTCAACCTCCTCAATACTGTACACGTCTTCAACCTCCTCAATACTGTACACGTCTTCAACCTCCTCAATTCTGTACACGTCTTCAACCTCCTCAGTTCTGTACACGTCTTCAACCTCCTCAATTCTGTACACGTCTTCAACCTCCTCAATTCTGTACACGTCTTCAACCTCCTCAAGGAACAAGACAGACAGACGCATCGTCTTCCACTCACCCCAGGAATCCATGCACAGCACAGACTGTCCAGCATACATTATGTGATGAATCAACACAGTGAGACTGATTTATCTGAGAGATGTTGGAGGATGAGAGATGTTGGAGGATGAGAGACGTTGGAGGATGAGAGATGTTGGAGGATGGTGAGACATTGGAGGATGAGATATATTGGAGGATGAGAGATGTTGGAGGATGGTGATATGTTGGAGGATGGTGATATGTTGGAGGATGGAGAGATGTTGGAGGATGAGAGATGTTGGAGGATGAGGGATGTTGGAGGATGGTGAGACATTGGAGGATGAGAGACGTTGGAGGATGAGAGATGTAAGAGGATGAGAGATGTAAGAGGATGAGAGATGTTGGAAGATGAGAGATGTTGGAGGATGAGAGACGTTGGAGGATGAGAGATGTTGGAAGATGAGAGACGTTGGAGGATGGTGAAACTGACCTGCCATGGGGGTTGAGGTGATACGACACTGAGGGCTCCACCACTGGGGGTTTGGTCAACTCATTCCCTGTATTTCCAGCTTGGAGCTTCCCTTGGTGGGAAGCTTGCTTCTGCTTGCTGAGCAGATGAAGACCATCAGCCGCCCCCACAAGCACAACTTGATGACACAGGTGTCTCCATCAGGGAGTCACTTTTCAAAGGGCTGGTGGGAATTTGAAACGAGTCAGGAGGAGGCAGATGCTAAACCAACTCTGACCTCCATGACATGCAGGAGGAGGATGACCTCACACTCCCAACGGGCCGGCAGCTTCTCCAGTGGACTGTAACCTGTATGATGTCTGTAGACGGGCGGCTTCAAAGTTGAGCAACCCCTGGAGCAACCCCTGGACAGCTCAGGATGCAGAGAGGTCAGAACAAGATCTGTTTGATGTTGGGGCCCATGTGTGTTGTGCACATTGGGTAAGGGTCCCTACCCATGATGGAGGATCCGCTTGACGCGGGGCACGGGCGGGCGGGGTACAGCCTCCTGGGCGTTAGGTTCTGACCGGTGGGGTTGGTGCTGTAGCCAAGATGAGATGATGAGATGTTAGTTCATCATGACAAGTTAGCTTCTGTCGCTAGTGCTAGCAGTAACAGCTGAGGAAGAAGCAGCTTGTTCTACCACATGAGCTGGAAACAAACCTTAAAGCTAGCAAGCTAATGCTATGCTAAAAGATGCTAGCTTGCTTTGACGCGTTAGCTCAAGTTACACCTGCAGCCGCCTACTTCAAACCAGAGCTGGCGACGTCTCGATATTTTTTTAAATATCGAGACATCGCCAGCTCTGGTTAAAGCCGAGTGGAAGAGCTCACCCTGACGCGGTCACTGCTCCTAACGGTAACGGATGTTGTGACAACGCCCTCGGAACGAGTCGAGCGGACGCCAGGAACTGCGTTCGGTGACGGGCTTCTTTACGGGTCACCTGGGAACCGTTCAGCAGCTCACCTGAACGAGCTGGCGGAGCTTCGATGCAGTTTCTCACGGGAAGAAGGCGAGAATGAGTAGGAGGTGGTCGGTTGACCGTGGCTTCATGGTGGGGGCGGAGCCCTGAGCTCGTGATGTCATCGGAGCTTCCATAGTTGATCACGCTGGAGCGTTCCCTTGAGAAACACTGAAGTAAAAAAGAAGGAGCTCCACACACCATCAGCTTCTTTTCATGGCGGTGGGTGACGGGTTGGATGAGAACTTCCTGTCCTGATGTTTGTCCAGATGTTCCTCTGCGTCAGGTGATGGGGGAAGAGAGCGTGGCCTTCATGTTGAACTGGAGAGAGAATGACTACCTGACCCTGCAGGTGCCTCCGTCTCTGGTCATGAACAATCCTTACATCAAGGTAACGTCCGTCTGGCCACACGAAGGCTTCAGAAAAACTTCCCTCCTCTTTAATTTGTCCTTTTCTCTCCCCGTAGCTCGGCCAGCTCCTGGCCTCCACCTGCATAGAGCTGCCAGGTCCTAAAGAGAGTCGCCGGACGGCCAAAGAGCTGTGGGACGTGGTGGTCCAGATCTGCAGCGTGTCGGTCCAACACAAGAGGAGCAGCGACGGGCGTCTGGGTCTGATCAAGCAGAGGGAGTCGTCTGTGGGCATCCTGCAGCGGTGAGTTACCAGGACCTCCTGATGTGACGCCTTTAACTCAGACCTGCCGTCATTCTGCCGCTTTTCTCATCCAGGAGCAAGTTCATCACCTTCATCAAGAAACTCAGAGTAAGTGTCTTCAGAACCAACAAACCTGAAGGTCTGTTTGAAGTCTGACCGGTGATTTGTCTCAGGAGCCGCTGGTGCTGACGACCCTCATCTCGCTGTTCGTCAGACTCCACAGCATCGTACGGGTACGTCCATGAAAAGATCAGCTCATCCAGAGGTTCTCAGACAAACTCTGATCTGCTCTGCCAAACAAAAAGCACATCTTTTATACAAACTGGTGTTTAATGGAGACCTCAGACGAGCGTAGGGTTCAGGACACACGTCACGAGCCTCCTCTCCGCAGCGACAGTTTCTCCAGCTGGTGGAAGTGATGCTGCGGAGAACCTCCAATAAAAGCAGCCACTTTGTGCTCAGACACGACAACGTTTGGTTTGAATCAACAAGAACAACTGTTTGTTGTTGTGTTCCTTCCTCATCAGGACGACATCGTAAACGAAGTGACAGCAGAACATCTCTCCATCTGGCCGTCCTCTCTTCCAAAGTAAACCCTCTCCGACACGAGAGAAGAAACGTTGACGTCCGTCTGTGTGCTGTTCAGATGTCAGCGCTGACCTTTGACCTGTCTGTGTGGCAGCATTCAGGCGGTGGACGTGGAGGCTGTCGCGGTGACCGTGAAGGAGCTGGTGTCCTACGCTCTCAGCCTGAATCCCAACAACCAGGCGTGGCTCGTCACGCAGGCCGACATCTACTTTGGTACCGAGACCCGGCGTCCGTCAGTTTGGACCGAAGAACTTGACGAGTCGTAACCACTGGTTTCCTCTGTCCGCAGTGACCAACCAGTACTCTGCTGCGCTCACCTTCTACCTGCAGGCCGGAGCCGTGTGCTCGGACTTCTTCACCAAACCGGTTCCTCCTGATGTTTACACGGACCAGGTAACCCCTCACCTGCTCGTCTCATCTGCTCGTGGTGATCCTTCACGTCAGCCGTGAAGTTCTTGTCTGAAAAACGCCGGTGTTGACCCGGTTCCCTCACGTTTCCTCCAGGTTCTGAAGAGGATGATTAAGTGCTGTTCGATGATGAACTGTCACACGCAGGTCAGAGGTCGCAGCAGAGCTTTACCTTCACCTGCTGGGGTGTGTCGGCTAACATCTGGTTCTCCTCAGGTGGCCGTCCTGTGCCAGTTCCTGAGGGAGGTCGACTACATGACAGCGTTTAAAGCCCTTCAGGAGCAGAACAGGTACGACCCGACAGAACACTTCCTGTTCCCGTCAGAACATCCGTAACGTCCTGTTTTCACAGCCACGACGCCATGGACTCCTTCTACGACTACATCTGGGACGTGACCATCCTGGAGTACCTGACCCGTATCCTTCCTGTCTGTGAACCACGCGCTTCGGTTTGAAGGAACTTTTCTTCTTCAGTTGTTTTTTCTGAAGCTGAGCTCAGATATTCACCACAAACGAGGAGAGACGGAGAAGAGACAAATAGCTGTAAGTCTGTAACCATTACAATGATCAACATCTTACCTGTTGCAGATAACTCTGATTAGCTGTGAGCTAAACGACTGACCTCAGTTCATAAATCTCTTCATCTAACCAGCAGGAACATCCGTGTGAACATGTGGCGACTGTTAATTATTAATTATAATAATATTTAAACCTTTAGTAATACAAACACTGCTCATGAAAACTGCTGGAGCCACAAGGTCAGTTTATGGAAGCTGCCATGTTGTATTTTATAACTCCATGAAGACTTTAAGCCCCGCCTACAATTATGTCACAAACTTTCTTTAAACAAATAACTAATTACAGCTAAATGAAAAAAACATTCAGAGTCAAGAAATTGAGGCTTTACAATTTGAATGAGGGCAATGTTGTTGTTTTACATCCAGGGGGCGGGGCTTAAAACCTGGCCAGGTACAAACCTGTGGGGGCGGAGTCCTTTATTTTCTCGTGTCGATGGGCCAAACTACCGGTAATATAACTAAAAACAGGACCAAAAACTGGAAACTGAAGCGGACTGTTGTAGGCCCCGCCCACTTTTTAAATTAACTTTTAGATAATTTCCTTTGATTTGTTGAATATTTCAGCCGCTACTTTTCAATCTGCGTTTTTCCACACATTTAAGTTTTAAGGAATTCTTCAAGTAGGTATGTCTGCAGACGAGTAGGCGTTCCCAGCGGAAGGCGTGTCTCAAGGTCCACACCTGATTGGACAAAAAAAAAAAAACATGGCGTTTCTCATCCTATACCTGACTGGACGAAGGTATCAGAAGACTTTTTTTTTATTTTTTAAATCTTTACTGAAAGGATACAGAACTGTACAATAAAACGCAGTACACACAATAATGTAATAACAGCTGCCAGGAGGTGACGGACATCGAGACTCAGCAGATTTATTAAACAAGTATAACATCTGGCAGACTGTGTTAACTGGTTCAACATCAGCAGCAGCGTCTCCATAACTTCTCTTTCCGCCTCTCAACACAGAACGTCTGTTACATTTCAAAATAAGAGCAGCATAAATGTTTTTAATACCTAGCCATTCCATTAAAAAACAAAATGTGTTTTGGTTGTTGAATAATGTGAAAATATTTACAATTGATTCATAAAGAAAGAAAAATAAAGGAACTAAAATAATAAAGACACTTGAACTGGCCTTGGGACAAAGGATGTTTCCTTTAACGTCACATTTTCTTGTTCAACTTTTAAATCAGTCGCTGCAGATGAGTCCGTTTCTGTCAGATTCTGCAAGTGGAGCAGGTTTTCTGCTTACTGGTGAACTTCCTCAGCTGTCTCACATGTTCAGGCTCAGTCCTACTCCATGTTCCAGCTCCTTTCATACGTCACATCTCATAGAAGAGAACATTTTGTTTTGGACCATTGTGTCGTCACAGGACTCATGATCTTTAACTGAGACCAGACTTTTTGACAACTGGAGCAGGTTTAGCTTCAGATGTTTCATATTTCATTGTAGCCACACCACACTCACCTGTGTCAGGTGCAGCCTACAACCCGAGGACTAAAGACAATCTTCTTGTGTTTGACAGCAGATATAACGCTGTTTCTTACAAACCTTCACTTTTAATAAAGACCTGACGTAACTTAAAGAGGAGCTTAACCCACTATGAAACGATAGCTCCGCCCCAACACAAGATTCAAAAAATGCAACAAAGTGGGTGTGCCAAGAGGC
>JARVGV010000630.1:29892245-29904144 GCA_031762435.1 Hypsolebias longignatus | reverse complement strand
CACTCGGTGGTCTCTGCAGGACCATGCTGCAGATGTTTTATCACTCTGTGGTCTCTGCAGGACCATGCTGCAGACATTTTACCACTCAGTGGTCTCCAGCGTCCTCGTCTACAGCGTCCTCGTCTACGCTGTGGTGTGCTGGGACAGCAGGATGAAGAAAGCTGATGCCAACAGACTCGATAATCAAGAGAGCTGGTTCAGTTCTGGGAGTGGACCTGCAGTCTCTGACGGAGGTGTCTGAGCAGAGGATGCTGAGGAACCTGCTCCAGATCTTGAACAACACGTCACACCCCCTGCATGCAATAAAGTTCTATCTTATTTTATCTTAAAAAATCAAATTTAAAACTCAGAACAAATGACTATGAGACAATAGCACACATTCCAAATATAAAATAATACCAATTATTGACATTTTAATAATTGTAATGAAATATTTCAACAGAATTTTCTGCTGCCATTACTGCTGAACACAAAAGAAAATGCATGACTACAAGTTAGGCAGCTGAAAAATGTTACCTCTATCTGGCTCCTTGGTCTCTGTGTAAAGCTCCGCCCATTTTTGGGATAGTTCAAATCCTCTTCTTTGACAGGAGGTAAATAAAACTCCTGGTGTGTTAGTTGATAAAACAGCAATAAATGAGACTACAGTGTTGGTCAAGTATTATGATCTGTCAGTCAAATAATAATTTGAAGTCACTGAAGATTAATGATCTCCAGAGAAAAACCCACATAAATATAGAATAAAGTTCATCTGATAGGACAAACCCAGAAGGCCCAGGAGCCTGATGTGTCAACGACAGTGAAGCCACTAGTTAGTGCATTTTCTCACATTCCACATCTTTTTCTTCTTTAAGCTGTTTGTTGTTGTTGTTGTTGTTGTTGTTGTTGTTGTTGTTGTTGTTTTAGATGTCCATCCTCTGTCAAAGTTACAGTTGTATGAATAAACTGCTATTCTACAGATGCTAACATGCAAAGTAGCATCCGTAACTGTGAGTTAACTATTTTACTTTAGTCAGAAATATGAATTGATGTGGTTTAAAAATCATCTACTGGTACAATTAATAAAAATCAATGAGTAAAAAGTAAGTTCTAATTTCCACTTAACTGATTTTTTTGTTTAGGAAGCAATGTCTTGTATAAAAAAATGTAAAAAACAAACGAACCTGCCCAATTTCTTCTTTTATTTTTGACTCTTGCTTCAAAGAAAAACAAAAATCCACAACTTTTTAAATTTCTCCTGAAAAAATGCAACATGGAGCCTTTTAGACACTGTTGTTATATTAATCTTGACACCAGCGGGTTTACACTTTTTGGTTTCACCCAAAAAGGGGCGGGGCTATTTAAACGAGCAAGAAGTGTTGTGACGTTAGTCCACTGAATATGATTAGATGCTTTGTCATGTCAACTTTATGGACATTTGTATTGACGATGTATTGTTTTAGGATATTTTGCAACGTACTGATGACTATAGAACCAACGTATTGTGAAATGACACTTTGTGAATCATAAATTTCCTGTCATGAGTTGTGATTACGACTGTTTTCTTTCAGTTCAAAACTCTGAGGGTGGACGAGTACCGGCTGGCCCTGAGGAACCTAGAGCAGCACTACCAGGACTTCCTAAGGGACAGCCAGGACTCCCAGATGTTTGGTGCTGAGGACCGGATGCAGGTGGAGTCCAACTACAACCGAGCCAACCAGCACTACCAGACGATGGTCAGCTCTGCAGAACAAGGTCTGTATCACCTTGAACACAGACCCAAACAGCTTCACACTCATGCTTTTTCTCATGCAAACATTAATTCATGTGGATCAGGTGTGGCTTGGTTCTGTGTTTAAATTAACCGTTGGGTTCACGTTGCAGGCTTCGAGCCCCCCAGAACAGGTAAGGGTGTCTGATGGTGCAGTCGGAGCTTTTGATTGGCTGATGATTTGGACTGAATGTGCTCAACCATCTTCATAATCCTCCAGGTTTCATTAATCTGCCTAACATCACGGTGCATGTTTTGTAGCAGCTGATTTCAGAGAATGAACAACTAATTAAAGAATTAACACCTAATGAAATGTTGTCAACGTGATTTTAATTTAACCACAAAGTATTAATTTAGGCTGGAATGAAACAGAAACGCTCAGATTCACGGGAAGGTTTGGATTTTTTTCTTCAGAACAAAAATCAAATGATTTGATGCTGAAACTTTAAGAACGTTGGATTTTTGTGCAGCTTTTTTCAAACGTAACGTTAATCGAAGACGCTGTGATGGTTTCTCACTGATTTCAAACCACTAACCACCTCTTTGATCCAACCAGGAGACCAAAACGAGTCCGTGTGTAAAACCTACCTGACCAAGATCAAAGACCTCCGTCTGAAGCTGGAAGGTTGTGAGACACGAACCGTGACTCGTCTCCATCAGCCGGTGGACAAGGAGCCGCTGAAGGCCTGCGCCCTGAAGACCGCAGAGCAGATGGTACATGAAGGAGACCAACGAGCACAAAAACAGGTTCTGGGTCAGTGAGAAGCTCTGCTGAGCCATCTTCTGGTTTCTTTGGAACAGAAAGTCCAGTCAGAGTTGGAGGGCTTGAAGAAAGACCTGAACTCCATCGCTGAGAAGACGGAGGAGGTCTTGATGTCTCCTCAGCAGTCCAGCTCCGCCCCCATGCTGCATTCCGAGCTGGACCTCACCCTGAAGAAGATGGACCACGTCTACGGACTGTCCTCCGTCTACCTGGACAAGTGAGTGTCCTCTGACCGTCCAGCCTGCGTTGGACTGATCAGGGTCTTCAGTGTGAACTTCCTGTTGGACCACAGAAAAGTCCGTGACCGTTTTTGTGTTTAATGTTCAAACCTCAGGCTGAAAACCATCGATGTGGTGATCAGAAACACCAAGGAGGCCGAAGATTCTCTGAAGAGCTACGAGGCTCGTCTGCGTGACGTCAGCAAGGTTCCTGCTGACGAGAAGGAGGTGGAGGAGCAGCGCTCCCAGCTGAAGGTAGGACATCCGTGTGGACAGACGAACACAGCAGGGAGGACTAACTCTCCTGGGTCGGTTCTGTGAGCCGAGGTGCAGGTTCAGAGTCCAGTTCTCGTCAGTGAGTCGTGTTTTACACCAAACGCCGCAGGTTTCTACGTTAAAATAAAAACCTTGCTCTCTCCTCCGACAGTCGACGCGAGCTGAAGCGGAAACCGACCAGGCGACCTTTGACCGGCTGCAGGACGAGCTGCGGAGGGCGGCGGCCATCAGCGACAAGATGGCGAGCATCCACAGCGAGCGTGACGCCGAGCTGGACCACTACCGCCAGCTGGTGGGCGGGCTGCTGGAGCGATGGCAGGCCGTGTTCGCTCAGATCGACCTCAGGCTGCGGGAACTCGAGCTCCTGGGACGGAAGATGAAGACGTACCGCGATAAGTACGAGGTGCTGATGCGCTGGCTGGAGGAGGCTCGGCAGAGGCAGAAGGTCCAGTCTGTCCCCGTTGGGGACGGGAAGGCCCTCAGGCAGCAGCTGGCAGAGGAGAAGGTATCCTGACAGAAGAGCCTGAAGACTCTGACGCTTCCTTCACTTTAATTAGCTTGTAGAAGATGACTCCTGTTGTCCCAACATCATGGTCTGATGCTCGTTGCAGAAACTTCTGGAGGAAATCGAGAAAAACAAAGGCGAAGTTGAAGGTTGCCAGAAAAACGCCAAAGCTTACATCGATTCTGTGAAGGTCCGTTCTGCCGCCTGCTGCTTTCTGACAGCTTTGGGTTTCTTCCCGTGTTTGACTTGTGTGGTTCTGGTTCTCCTCTGAAGGATTACGAGCTCCTCATATTGACGTACAAAGCTCTCCAGGATCCCATTGCGTCTCCTGTGAAGAAACCCCGCCTGGAGTGTGCATCCGATGACATCATCCAGGAGGTTCGTGTCAATCTAAAACTTGTGTGCGCAGCGTCTGTCTCCACAACAAACAAGAAGGAGCTCATGGAGACACTCAGAGTTCTTCTGATGCACATCCCAACCTGACCTGCAGTATTTATGTAGATTGTGAAGAGAGTGGGTCCTAATACTGAGCCTTGGGGCCCACCCTCTTCACAATCGACATAGGTAATGTAGGTCACAGCTTCCCTGGTGCATCCTTACATCTCTATGCTGAGACACAGTTGTTTGTTGTTGAGCTAAAAGGTTTTCCAGTTTTTACCGCCTGCTTTTGACATCAGTCAGATTTGTTCCGTAATTAAACTAAAACAACTTCGGCTAATGCTGCAACTGCTAATCCTAATTCTGTTAAGGCAAGATACTTGTACTAATACTAAGATTACTATTGATAATACTTATGACATGAATGCTAATACTAGTTCTACCTCTGTTAACGCTAATTTTGCTAATACCAATTTTAGTTAAAAGCTAACTGCTAATTTTAGCTTTAAGACGACCTTTTCTTTGTGTTTAACTACTTTCTACTTCTAACCTTTAGCTAGAATTTAGCTACATTTAGAAGGAGATTTAATACTTTTGGCTAGCATGTTGCTATTTTTAGTTAGCATTTTGCTCCTTTTAACTTTCACCTCAGTTTTAGCTTCTTTAGAAATGTCCAGCTTTTGAGCAGTCTAACTACAAATGTTTTACAAACTCTTCTTATTTCCACGCGCTTCGTCCTTCTACAGCTTCTACATCTGTTCTTCAGTATTTGTGTCTTCTTCTGGTGTGTCTCTGATGTAGGACTGATGGGTCTGTCTTGAACCCTGACGGAGCACGTCAAACTCCCATAGACCTCCATGGTCCGGGTTCATGGTTCTCCTCTGTAAAAGTGAAAATAAATGATCTGCTCAGGTCGTGAACTTTATGAGATTAGACGTATAAATTGTTGTTATTTTGCCTTTCAGTACGTGACGCTGAGAACCCGCTACAGCGAGTTGCTGACGCTCGCCAGCCAGTACGTTAAGTTCATCACGGACACGCAGCGCCGCCTGGAGGACGAGGAGGTCAGTGCACCTTCACGGGGTTCTGGTCCTTCTCAGGATAATGTTTGGGAAATCGTTCATCATCAAAATGTCCAAAGCTCAGATTCTGTGAAACATTTAATTTGGCCGGACACAGACATCTCATCCGGTTGTGGATGGACTTGACATCACAACATCCGTCATCCGGCTCTCCGTGACCGGGAGTTCAGTCACCTTTTAAACACACACACACCCCCAGCGCGCACACACACACACACACACACACACACACACACACACACACACACACACACACACACACACACACACACACACACACTTTTTATTTCTACCCAACTGTTTTTATTTCCTGGCTTCTTCATGTCCTTGACCCCCCTCAGCTGCCTGCCTCCTCAGAAACTTTATTTTTCTAACTTTCTGTCATTTCTATGTGCTTCGTCATGATGAATGTTAGTCGCACGCTTAAGAGACGAGTTCACTCCAGAACACAAGGTATTTACGACGACTCCTCAGAGCATTTCACCGGGTGTTGTCTGTGTCGAAGGGAAGGTTCACAGATCTGTAGAAACCCGTCAGAAGTTCTTATTCTGATGAACCCGAGGGGCTGAAGGGACTTTGTTCAAACGATAACAAGTATCCTGGTTATGATGGATACACTTTCTTCAAAGCTCCAACTACTCTGCTGAAGGAAACAACTCCAAACTGTGAAGAAGAATCAAAGAGTTGAGTCAATGTTCAGAGGGCAGGCCTGCAGGACGTGGTCAAGAGCTGCTCAGGGATAACCATCTTCCAATAATGACATTCCAGCAGGTGCAACTCTGTGTCCGTGCGTGGATTCGATCCTCGGCTGGCTGCTGATGTGGGGGCAAAGAGGCCGGTCTCAGAAGGCTTCAAGTCTGGGTTCAGAATGAGCCCGAGTCCTGGAAACTCTTCTAGACCAGGCTGCAGAGGCCTTCTCCTGGTTTGACTTATGAAAGGACCAAAGAGACGCGGGGTTGAAGTCAACCTGCAGCCGTTACGCCTCTGAGCCGCCGAGTGAGAGAACAGTTCCAGTCGATTTCTGGAAAGATTAGTTTGTTTTGTAGATGAAGATGTTCAACACGTTTCAACTCTTTACACCTCGTTTTAACTGCAGTCATAAAGTTTCTCAATATTACAAGACCCAGCTCAGGTCGTGGTTTATGACTGGCTGTGGGGGCGGGGCTAAAGTGGGCGGAGCTTCAGATGCATAGCAGAGAGAAAGAGCACAGGGCTTCAGATCTGTTGACCTCCTAATGAGTCAGTTTGTGGAGCTGTTTCATTACAAATACTTCTTCTCATCATCGTGTCATTAAAATCAGCTGAAACGTGCCGAGCTGGACCCTTGTGGTCCGGTTGTGGCTAAATTCAGGATTTTAGCTTAGACACGTTCATCCAAGCTCGTTAAAGTTGGAAAGGGTCAACAATTTTGTAAAGAAATGTTTAAAGATATTGAACGTGTTTTTTGTGGGCGGAGCTCCAGCAGGAAGAGACTTTTTAATCAGTAAAATATTTCAGCTCTGCTGACGTGATTCTTTCAGTAAATGGAATCAGGAGTTTTTGCAGAAATAGATATTTGGTGAAACGACGGGTTTCAGTGACGCTGAACCTTCCTGCCGGCGGCGTCTCTTCATTTGTCTTTTGATCCGTTCCTCGGCTCACGCTGTGTTTGCTGCGTCGCTGAAACGTTGTAAAGAAAAACCTTCAGCTCTGAAGATGCGCTCAGACGTTTAAGAGTTGATGTTTGAGTCGTTTCAGGCACTTCGGCTGTTTGTTTTCTGTCTGTGTTTAATATTGTTTGCTCCTCCTGTCTCTTTATTATTTATTTGATTTGCAGACTGAGCCTAAAATCTGATTCTTCACAAAGTTCCTGCAGAAAGTTTTACTTTTCAATAAAAGTTTTTCTGACCAGCTTCGTCCAATCAGGCGACTTCCTGTTTTCAGATTAAAACCAGAAACTACTTTGACTTGAAATAAGCTGCAGTTTCTTTAAAACAGAGTGAGTGCTGAACTGTCAGCTGAACACTAGCTAAAAGATAAAAGTAGCAAAACAATGTCATAGCCAAAAATAGGATGTTAGCTAAAGGCTAAAAGTAGCTTAATTTGTCTAAAAGCTAAACTAAAAACAAGCTACCTTAATGGGTTGCTAAAAGCTAAAAGTACCAAAAGGCTAGCTACACTTTAAAAATAGCTAAACTTAGCTTAAGGCTAAAAGTAGAAACAGTTGACTAAAAGTAGCTAAAGTTGGCTAAAAGCTAAACTAACAACAAGCTTCCTTAAGAGTCAAAAGGGTTGTGGGGTTGCTTAGCTAAAAGTAGCAAAAGGCTATCTAACAGTTGGCTAAAATTGTTACTAGCAGAAGACTGCCTAAAAATATCAACATGGTTTATAGAAGCTAAAAATAGAAGAAAAGTAACTAAAGGTAGGAAAACGGTAGCTAAACGCAGGACGATGCTAGCTAAAGGTTAACAGTAGCGTCATGTTAGTTAAAATTAGCTAAAGGCTAGCTGAACTCTAGAAAGTAACAAAAGTTTGCTTCAAACTAAACCAACAAAAAGCTACTTAAAATATCAAAAAGGGTGCTAGAAGCTAAAAAGCTTTATAAAAGAGATAAAAGTAGCCAATATCGTCTAAAAGCGGAACTAGCCAAAAAGCTACCTAAAAGTATCAAAAGTGTTGATAGAAGCTAAAAATGGCAGAATTCTAATTAAAAGCTAAAATTTAACAAACTGAAGCTTCAAGCTAGGCAGAATAAAAGTAGCAAAATAATAGCTAAAAGCTAAAGTAGCAGAAGAAGACAGACGCAGAACCAGCAGCTGAAGCAGATTTTACCGTCTGTAGAAATGAAAAGATCTCCATGTGAGGACGTCATTTATAAATAAAGTGAAAGTCTGAAAAGTATAAAAACGACAAACAGCTATGAGTCACTGACGGTTAATTAATTTGAATAAAGTGCCTTTGATCTTACGGCCATGACACAAATAACATGCACAGCTGGTCCGTGAAGCCGAGCGCAGTGTGGTTCTGTGCCGTGACGTGTTGTTCCGTGTTTCATGCGTGTCGTGAACGTGACAAACATTTCCCAACACAGTTCCCTTCTTTTGAATGACACGTGAACAAATGGCCGACAGTCGTGGAGAAACAAAGTTCTGCCTCTTTGATTTGAAGCTTTAATGTTTCAGGACAAAGAGAATTCTCTTCAGATGAAGTCACGTTTCACACCGAGGCCTAAACGATGAAACTTCAGACACGAACGAGGTTTTACTTCTGTTTCACCATGACTGGACCGGACCGTAACGTTCTGTAGCGACACGTTTCTGTTCCTGCATGTGCACGTCTAACACCTCCTCTCTGCTTCCTCTCAAACAGAAAGCCTCCGAGAAGCTGAAGGAGGAGGAAAGGAGAAAACTGGCCCAGATCCAGGCCGAGCTGGAGGAGCAGAAGCAGCTGGCTGAAGCTCAGGCCCAGTCCGTGGCCAAAGCCGAGCAGGAAGCTCTGCAGCTGAAGCTGAAGATGAAGGAAGATGCCAACAGGAGGCAGGACGTGGCTGCGGACTCAGAGAAGCAGAAACAGAACATCCAGCAGGAGCTGCAGCATCTCAAGTGTCTGTCCGAGCAGGAGATCACGTCTAAGAGCCAGCAGCTGGAGGAGGCGCTGCTCAGCAGGACCAAGATCGAAGAGGAGATCCACATCGTCAGAGTTCAGCTGGAGACCACCCTGAAACAGAAAGCCACAGCCGAAGGAGAGCTCCAGACGCTCCGAGACAAGGCCGCCGAGGCCGAGAAGCTGAGGAAGGCCGCTCAGGACGAGGCCGAGAGGCTCCGCAAGCAGGTGGCCGAGGAGGCCCAGAAGAAGAAGAACGCCGAGGACGAGCTGAAGCGTAAGTCTGAAGCAGAGAAGGAGGCGGCCAAGCAGAAACAGAAGGCCCTGGAGGAGCTGCACATGTTCAAAATGCAGGCTGAGGAGGCGGAGCGGCGCATGAAGCAGGCGGAGGAGGAGAAGGTGCGGCACATCAAAGTGGTGGAGGAGGTGGCGCAGCAGGCCGCTGCCACCCAGCTGCAAGGCAGAGCCGCGTCGTTCTCCGAGAAGGCAACGGAGCTGGAGAAGTCCCTGAAGAAGGAGCAGGGGACCGTCCTCCAGCTGCAGGAGGAGGCCGACAGGCTCAGGAGGCAGCAGGAGGAGGCCGACAGCGCCAGGGAGCAAGCCGAACTGGAGCTGGAAGCCTGGAGGCAGAAGGCCAACGAGGCTCTCCGCCTGAGGCTGCAGGCCGAGGAGGAGGCTCAGAGGAGGAGCCAGGCCCAGGAGGAGGCCGAGCGGCAGAAGGTCGAAGCAGAGCGAGACGCTAAGAGGCGGGCGAAGGCCGAAGACGCGGCGCTGAAGCAGAAAGAGAACGCCGAAAAGGAGCTGGAAGCCCAGAGAGAGACGGCCGAACGGATCGCTCAGCAGAAACTGTCCGCAGAGCAGGAGTGCGTCCGCCTGAAGGCCGACTTCGAGCACGCCGAGCAGCAGAGGGGCCTGCTGGAGCGCGAGCTGCAGCGCCTGAAAAACGAGGTGCTCGCCGCAGAGGAGCAGAGGAAACAGCTGCAGGAGGAGCTGGCCAGGGTCCGGAGCGACATGGACGCTCTGCTGCAGGTGAAGATTCAAACCGAGGAGGAGACGCTGTCCAAAACCGAGAAGAGCAGGCAGCTGCTGGAGTCCGAAGCCCTGAAGATGAAGCAGCTGGCGGATGAAGCTGCTCGCCTGAGGTCCGTCGCTGAAGAGGCCAAGAAGCAGCGGCAGACGGCAGAAGACGAGGCGGCGCGGCAAAGAGCCGAGGCCGAGAAGATCCTCAAGGAGAAACTGTCTGCCATCAACGAGGCGACGAGGGTGAAGACCGAGGCCGAGATCGCCCTGAAAGCTAAAGAAGCCGAGAACGAGAGGCTGAAGAGGAAAGCTGAGGAGGAGGCGTATCAGAGGAGGCTGCTGGAGGAGCAGGCTGCTCAGCACAAACAGGAGATCACCGAGAAGATCACCCAGCTGAAGAGCTCCTCCGACTCCGAGCTGCAGAGACAGAAGAGCATGGTGGAGGAAACGCTGAGGCAGAGGAAGGTGGTGGAGGAGGAGATCCACATCATCAGGATCAACTTTGAGAAAGCGTCCAAGGAGAAGTCGGATCTGGAGCTGGAGCTGAAGAAGCTGAAGGACCTCGCAGACGAGACGCACAAAAGCAAACTGAAAGCTGAAGAGGAGGTGGAGAAGCTGAAGAAGCTGGCGGAGGTAGAGGAGAAGAAGAGGCAAGAAGCAGAGGAGAAGGTGAGGAGGAGCGCAGCCGTGGAGGAGGAGGCGGCTCGACAACGAAAAGCTGCTGAGGAGGAAGTGGAGCGGCTCAAACAGAAAGCTGCTGAAGCTAACGCGCAGAGAGCCGAGGCGGAGAAGGAGGCGCAGCGGCAGGTCCTCCTGGCCGAAGAGGCGGCGCAGAAATGCAGCACGGCTGAGCAGAAAGCTCAAGATGTTCTCAGCAAGAACCAAGAAGATGCTTCTGCTCAGAAGAAGATGAAAGATGAGTTTGAAAAAGCCAAAAAGCTGGTGGAGACGGCCGAGAGGGCCAAGGAGGAAGCAGAGAAGGAGGCGGCCTTGCTCCGGCAGAAAGCAGACGAGGCCGAACAACTGAAAAGAGCTGCGGAGCAGGAAGCTGCCAAGCAAGCCGAAGCTCAGAAAGATGCAGAACAGCTGAAGAAGGAGGCCGTGGAGGAGGCGTCGAGACGAGCTGCGGCCGAGGCGGCGGCGCTGAGGCAGAAGCAGCAGGCCCACGCAGAGATGGCCAAACACAAGAAGGAGGCCGAGGAGGCCCTGCAGCAGAAGTCCCAGGTGGAGAAGGAGCTCTCGGTCATCAAGGTGCAGCTGGACCAAACCGATGAGCAGAAGGAGGTGCTGAACGCCGAGCTCCAGAGGGTCAAGGCTGAAGTTCACGACGCCGTCAGACAGAAGGCACTGGTGGAGGAAGAGCTGTCCAGAGTCAAGGTCCAGATGGACGAGCTCCTCAAGATCAAGCTGAAGATCGAGGAGGAAAACCAGCTCCTCATGCAGAAGGACAAAGATCTCAGCCAGAAACTGCTTTTAGACGAGGCCGAGAAGATGAAGAAGCTGGCGGCCGAAGCTGCTTGGCTCAACGTGGCGGCTGAGGAGGCGGCGAGGCAGAGGCAGAGCGCCGAGGCCGAGCTGGCCCAACAACGAGCGCTCGCCGACAAGATGCTGAAGGAGAAGATGCAGGCCATCCAGGAGGCCTCCAAGCTGAAGGCTGAAGCAGAGGAGCTGCAGAAACTGAAGGACCAGGCCCAAGAAAAGGCTCAAAAACTGCAGGAGGACAAACAGCAGATCCAGCAGCGCCTCCAGAAGGAGATGCAGGACTTCCAAAAGTCCCTGGAGGCGGAGAAGAAGAGGCAGCAGGCGGTGTCCGCCGAGGCCGAGCAGCTGAAGCTCCGAGTCCAAGAGCTCAGCGCCGCTCAGGCCAGAGCCGAAGAGGAGGCCGCGAAGTTCAAAACCCAGGCTGACGAAGCTAAAGCTCGTCTTCAGGACTCTGAGAAACAAGTGACGGACGGCGTGGTGCAGAAGCTGGAGACCCAGAGGCTGCAGAGCGCACGAGACGCCGACGCTTTGAAGACATCCATCTCCGAGCTGGAGAAGGAGAGGGAGAGGCTGAAAGGAGAAGCAGAGGAGCTGCAGAGAAGAACCCAGCAGGTCCGTCTCTGCAAACACGTAAACTGACAAACCGTGTCCAGGTTCAGGCTCTTTGATCCAAACTGGTCCCTCAAAACCTTCAGAGACGTCTCAACAGTTGAGACTTCACGTTGTCAAACAAGTACATTTACACATTTTTATTATTATTATCAGACAGAACTAAAAATCATCAAGTCTGTTAATGTAAGTATTAAAACCTCAGAGAGTCCGGGGGGGGGGGGGGGGGGGGGG
>JARVGV010000630.1:29881547-29892235 GCA_031762435.1 Hypsolebias longignatus | reverse complement strand
CCCCCCGCCCCCCCCCCCCCCCCCGATCACAATTTAATTGAATAAGATTTTAGTTGAGACTGAACACCTTTTAGGAATATTACATCATTTACAGTAATAACCTAATAAATAATAGTACTGTACATGATGGAAGACGTACTTTCTGCAAAACCTGTTATTAATATAACGGAATAATGTAAAACATATTATATTATATTATTACTTTTTGGATCTTTAAGGTTGAGTTTGATCCTAGAAACACAAACAGTCACTCACCAAGTCGAACACAGAACAACCAGCTTATTTTAATTTTAAGTTTCACATTTATTTAATTTACACGTCCCTAAGTTTCACGGATCAAATGCACGTTCTCATCAGCCTATTTTATTTTTAATCAAGAACACCGGGGGCCACGTGGTGTTCTGCTTTTGACGTTACATGCTTTTAATGCAAAACTTTAAAATGTTCATGTAAATCATAAAAACACTGAGGTTTAACTGCAAAATGTTTTCATGCTTGCTAAATGTTAGCTTTAGCAGCTGCTTGTTCTCATGCTACATTAAGCTAACCATGCTAACAGTCGGCACAAGCTTAAGAAGTTGTTTCTACAAATAATGAATCATTCTTTCACATATTTTTCAAATAGCTGATGACTCATCCATGAACGGTTACTGTTTCTTTGTCTGACAGATGGCCGAAGCCCAACTGGAGCAGATGGAGCAGCAGAAGGTCGTGCTTCAGCAGTCGTTCCTCACCGAGAAGGAAGAGTTGCTGAAAAGAGAAAAGACTGTTGAAGATGAGAAGAAGAAGCTGGAGAAGCAGTTGGAGGAGGAGGCGAAGAAGGCCAAAGCTCTTAAAGATGAACAGGAGCGTCAGCGCGCGCTGATGGAGGAGGAGAGGAGGAAGCTGCAGGCCATCATGGAGGAAGCTGTGAGGAAGCAGAAGGAGGCCGAAGCTGAAATGAAGAACAAACAGAAAGAAATGGAAGTTCTTGAAAAGAAAAAACCCGAGCAGGAAAAGCTCTTGGAAGAGGAGAACGAAAAGCTCAGAGAGAAACTGCAGAGTCTCCAAGGTGCTTCCAAAGCAGGCGTTTCTGAAACAAAGGAGATCGACGTTCAGACCGATAAAGTTCCTGAAGAGCAGCTGGTTACCTCGACACCTGCGGGAACCACAAAGAAAGTGTTTAATGGTTCTGTGGAAGTGGACAGTGTCAAGGAAGACGGACAAGCGCGGTTAGCGTTCGATGGAATTAGAGAGAAGGTTCCTGCTGAAAGGCTTCACAGCATTGGTGTCCTCACCAAGAAGGACTTGGACAAACTGAAAAAGGGCAAAGTTTCAGTGCAAGACCTCGAAAAGACCGACAAGATGAGGTCATGTCTCAAGGGCCAGAGCTGCGTTGGAGGGATCTTGACTCCTTCCAAAGAGAAGATGAGCATCTATAAGGCCATGACAGAGAACAAGATCACCCCCAGCTCTGCAGCAATGCTCCTGGAAGCTCAGGCCGCCTCCGGCTACATCGTCGATCCAGTAAAAAATAAACTTCTCTCTGTAGATGAAGCTGTTAAAGAGGAAGTGATCGGCCCAGAACTCCACGACAAGCTGCTGTCTGCTGAACGAGCAGCCACTGGATTTAAAGATCCATACTCTGGAGCCAAGATCTCTGTGTTCGAGGCCATGAAGAAGGGTCTGATTGAAAAAGAGCAGGCCACCAAGTTCCTAGACGTGCAGCTTGCGACCGGTGGCATCGTTGACCCCATCAACAGTCACAGGGTGCCACTTCAGACCGCCTACAAGCAGGGCCAGTTTGACGCAGACATGAACAAGAACCTCACAGATCCCAGTGACGACTGCAAGTTATTCATCGACCCCAGCACTCAGGAGCAGCTCACCTACAAACAGCTGGTGGAGAAGTGCAGCAGAGACTCAGAGACTGGGCTGCTCTTGTTACCGGTGACAGAGAAAGCTGCTCAGGGCGAGAGAACATACACAGACGCAGAAACTAAAGAGCTGTTCAGTACATCTAACATCCACGTTCCATTTGGAAAATTCAAAGGAAAAACCGTCACCATCTGGGAGGTGATAAACTCAGAGTATTTCACGGAGGAGCAGAGAAGAGAACTGATCCGTCAGTACAAGTCTGGTAAGATCACTGTGGAAAAGATCATCAAAATCGTCATCACTGTTGTGGAAGATAAAGACAAGGACAGTGGAAATGTCTTCAGTGGTTTGAGGGCTCCAGTCTCTGCCAGTGAGCTGTTAGAGTCCAAGATTATAAACAAAGATTTGTTCAACAAATTAAGTAACGGTAAGATCTCAGTTAAAGAGGTTTCTGCCCTGGACCCAGTGAAAACGGCTCTGCAAGGAACGCCCAGCATTGCTGGACTGTTGAATGAAGCAACCAAAGAGAAAATGCCTTTCTACCAAGCCCTGAAACAGGATCTACTCTCACCAGAGACAGCTGTGAATCTTCTTGAAGCTCAAGCAGCGACAGGATTTATAGTTGATCCTGTGAAAAATGAGAGGATGCCCGTTGATGAGGCTGTTAAAGTGGGTCTTGTTGGTCCAGAGCTCCATGAGCGCCTCCTGTCTGCAGAGAGAGCCGTCAGCGGCTTCAAAGACCCATACACTGGCAACACTGTGTGTGTGTTTGAAGCCATGGGCAAAGGCCTCGTGAAGAAAGACCAGGGCATGCGTCTGCTAGAAGCCCAACTTTCAACAGGTGGACTTATCGATCCAATTAAAAGCTACCGGATCCCAAACGAGGTTGCCTGCAAGCGTGGATATTTTGATGAGGAAATCAGCAAAACCTTGAATCAAAACACAGATGAAACAAAAGTATTTTATGATCCCAACACACATGAGGGTGCAACCTACACACAGCTCATGAAACAGTGTGTCACAGACAAAGAAACTGGACTCCCATTGCTTCCCCTCTCAAAGAGAGCGAAAGAAGACCAACAGATCACAGAGGTTAAAACAAAAGAAGCCCTGAATGAAGCAACCATGGAGCTGGAGTATGGACCATTCAAAGGAAGAAAAGTCACAGTCTGGGAGATCATAAACTCTGAATACATCACAGAGGAACAGAGAACCAAACTGATCCACCAGTACAGAATGGGACTGGTAACAATTGAAAAGTTGATAAAGATTGTGATAACAACAGTTGATGAGAAAGAGGATAAAACAAAGACAGAGCCTTGTTTTCATGGCCTTCGAGCACCAGTCACCGCCAGCTCACTGCTTGATTCCAGCATCATCGACAAGACTACATTTGATCAACTCCTGCAGAATAAAACGACACCTGAAGAAGTCAGTGAAACTGAGAAAGTCAGGAAGTACCTGCAAGGCACAGACCGCATTGATGGAATCACCTTGGCAGATACAGATGACAAGTTCAGCATATATCAGGCAATGAAAAAGCATGTTCTGCAACATAACACTGGGCTGGCGCTTCTTGAGGCCCAAGCTGGTACTGGATTTATAACTGATCCAGCTAAAAACCTGAAATACTCTGTGGATGATGCTGTGAAGGTTGGAGTTGTTGGCCCAGAGCTTCACGAGAAGCTTCTTTCAGCTGAAAAAGCCGTGACTGGATACAAGGATCCATTCACAGGCAAAAAGATCTCTCTCTTCCAAGCCATGAAGAAGGAGCTTGTGCTGAGGGAGCACGCTATTCCTATTCTGGAAGCTCAGTTTACCACAGGAGGTATCATTGATCCAGTCAGCAGCCATCGTGTTCCCAACGATGTGGCCATTCAACTTGGCTATTTCAGCAGAGAAATGTTGAAGTCTTTCAACGAACCCACAGCTGATGTTAAAGGTTTCACTGATCCCAACACCAACGGAAGCGTGACCTACCGCCAGCTCCTAGAGAAATGCACAAGAGACCCCACCTCTGGCCTGTGCTACCTGCCTCTGTCAAAAACTGAAGCTCCTGCACCATCTGAGAAATCATATGAGTACACGGAGGAGCAAGCCCAAACAGATCTAGCCAACACTCAAATCAAGATTCCACATAAGAACTTTGAAGGAAAGAGTATGACCATTTGGGAGGTGATGAACTCAAATGTGCTCCCAGAGAAAGAGAGGCGCCGCCTCATGGAACAGTATCGCATGGGCCAAATCACAAAGGAAAGAATGATCATCATCATCATTGAAATCATTGAACAGAGAGAGATTTCTGAGCAGGGCCTGTCATGTGATGTGATCAGGCGAAAGGTTACGATTGAGGAGCTGTACAATGCTCGGATCATTGATTTGAACACGTACAATCTCCTGAAACAAGAAAAGTTGAGTATTCGTGAGGTGATGGAAATGCCATCAGTGAAGCAGTACCTCTTTGGCACTGGATGCATTGCTGGGATTATGTCAGACAGTCCTCCCAGGATCAGCATTTACCAGGCCATGAAGAATGGACAGATTAAGCCTGAAGTTGCTCTGAAACTCCTCGAGGCCCAAGCAGCAACAGGATTCATGATCGACCCTGTGAAAGATCAGCTTCTAACAGTTGATGAAGCTGTACGTAAAGGTCTTGTTGGCCCTGAGCTCCATGATAAGCTTCTCTCAGCTGAGCGGGCAGTAACTGGACACAAAGATCCATATAGTGGAAAGGTCATTTCTCTCTTCCAGGCAATGAAAAAAGACCTGATTCCTGAGGATCACGCCTTGCGGCTTCTGGAGGCCCAGAACGCTACAGGAGGACTGATGGACCCTGAATACTACTTCCATCTTCCTGTGGATGTTGCCATGCAGCGAGGATACATAAATAAGGAGACACTTGACAGAATAACTGAACCTACTTTAGACGTGCGAGGTTTCATTGACCCGACAACCGATGAAAACCAGTCCTATGCACAGCTACTGAAAAGATGCAGAGTTGATAAAGAAAGTGGATTGAAGCTGCTTTCATTAGCAGACAGAAGACTTCTCTTTAAGGGTCTCCGAAAACAAATTACTGTAGATGAGCTGCTCCGCTCACAAATTATCGACCAAAAGACCTACAATGAGCTCACTGAGGGTGTTGTTACAGTGGAGGAAATCAGCAGAGAACTCAAGAAGTACCTCGAGGGCACCAGCTGCATTGCTGGTGTGTATGTTGAATCCAGCAAAGATCGTCTGTCAATTTACCAAGCAATGAAGAAGAACATGATCAGACCAGGGACTGCATTCGAGCTTCTTGAGGCTCAAGCAGCTACAGGTTATGTGATTGATCCCATCAAGAACCTGAAACTGAACGTCGTCGATGCTGTTAAAATGGGTGTCGTAGGCCCAGAGTTCAAGGACAAACTCTTCTCTGCTGAACGAGCTGTCACTGGCTACAAAGACCCTTATTCTGGCAAAATCATCTCTCTTTTCCAGGCTATGAAGAAGAACCTAATTCTCAAAGACCATGGTATTCGTCTGCTGGAGGCTCAAATCGCCACAGGGGGAATAATTGACCCAGAGGAGAGCCACCGTTTGCCTGTTGAAACCGCATACGAACGTGGCCTCTTTGATGAGGAAATGAATGGAATCCTCACTGACCCTTCTGATGACACAAAAGGCTTCTTTGACCCCAACACAGAGGAAAATCTCACTTACCTGCAGCTGATGGAGAGATGCATGACAGACCCAGAGACTGGCCTCCGTCTCCTGCTGCTGAAAGAAAAGAAGCGTGAGAGGAAGACATCCTCCAAGTCTTCAGTTCGCAAACGAAGGGTTGTCATTGTGGACCCAGAGTCTGGAAAAGAGATGTCGGTTTATGAAGCATATCAGAAAGGTCTGATTGACCACCAGACCTATCTGGAGCTGGCAGAGCAGGAGTGTGAATGGGAAGAAATCACAATCACCTCATCTGATGGAGTCGTGAAGTCCATGATCATTGACCGAAGGTCTGGTCGCCAATATGATATTGATGATGCAATCTCAAGAGGCCTGATAGATAAGTCGGCACTGGATCAGTACCGAGCTGGGACACTGTCCATCACAGAGTTTGCAGACATGCTTTCTGGAAACATGAGTGGTAACAGATCACGTTCATCCTCCTTCGGCTCGTCTTCCTCTTACCCCATGAGCCCAATACCTTCTATTAAAACACCAGCAACCACCTGGAACGACCCAACAGAGGAAACTGGACCTGTGGCTGGAATCTTAGACACAGACACATTGGAAAAGGTTTCAGTTACGGAGGCCATTCACAGAAACCTTGTGGACAATATAACGGGCCAGAGGTTACTGGAAGCTCAGGCCTGCACGGGAGGCATCATTGACCCAAACACCGGGGAGAAATTCTCTGTTGCAGATGCGCTCAATAAAGGGCTTGTGGATAAAATCATGGTGGACCGCATCAATTTAGCCCAGAAGGCATACAATGGATTTGAAGATCCTAGAACTAAAACCAAAATGTCTGCAGCCCAAGCTCTGAAGAAAGGATGGCTTTACTATGAAGCTGGACAGCGGTTCCTTGAGGTCCAGTATCTCACTGGTGGGTTGATTGAACCTGACGCTACAAGTCGAGTTTCTATAGATGAGGCTCTGAGGAAGGGCACCTTAGATGCACGTACGGCACAGAAGTTACGAGACGTCAGCGCATATTCGAAGTACCTCACCTGCCCCAAAACCAAACTTAAGATCTCCTACAAAGACGCGATGGAAAGAAGCATGACAGAGGAAGGAACCGGTCTGAGACTACTTGAAGCATCGTCTCAGTCCAGCAAAGGCCTTTACAGTCCATACAGCATCAGTGGTTCTGGCTCTGCTACTGGATCACGGTCCGGCTCAAGGACTGGTTCCAGATCCGGCTCCAGAAGGGGTAGCTTTGATGCTACTGGATCAAGCCTCATGACAACCACCTTCTCGTCTTCCTCCTACAGTTCTCCGAGCTACAGCCGGCGATACTGAGGATTGACATGCAAAGCTCACCAGATGCCTAAATCTTTGTGGAATAAAGACGACCTCTATTCTGCTCTGCACGAGGTTGTTACAGTACTTTAAATATTTAATTTTTCAACAGACCTACATTTAATCTTTTTTCATGGTCATATATTCTATGCTTGCTTTAGGGCCCATGTATGTGGCCTCATTAGATTCATGGTCATGTACTTTGAGCAGTTTATTCCATGAAACTAAAACATTTTTTGTTATTCTCGACTTTTTGAGTGTTAAACTTTAATTAAAGCATTTAGTGTTCCACTAAAACACATTGCATTTGCAATGTTGGACTGATAAAAACAATTGGATGTACAAACATCAATTTCTTTACATGTGTATATTTCTGAAAATTGAGAGAAATTGCTTCTGCAGAGCAGAATATGAAGTCAAATGAAGAGGAATAATAAGAATCTGCTGAACGTTTAATGAATGCAAAGCTTCAAGATCTTTTCTCTCCTGGGCCACATGCACCGCAACAAACGCTCATAACGTTCATCATGAACTGAAACAAACAGCCAACACGGATGAGAAGAAGACTATTCAGAGAATAAAACCTGCCGCCTCACGCACGTGGACTTGACAGATCCAAGTTAATCGCAGCTGTTTCCAGACTCTGAAAGGTACGTCAAGAGACCCCAGGGTTCACCTCAGTCCACGACTGAAGTTCTCACATCTAACGTTTGTCTTCAACCTTTGTTTCAGAAACTTTCCTCGTGTTCGTGTCGTCTCCTGATCTTTGCTCCGACGCTTCCAGAGGCCGTTGGTTTTCACATCGCTGGAGTCGCTGATTCATGCAACAGCACTAACACGCAGGCTGCTCTGCGCCAGACATGGACCGGTACCAGAACCTGACGGTGTGATAACCTTCAGCCAAAATACTGCGGGTTCACATTAAAACAGAAATTTAAAACATGCATTTGCTTTTATTTTGAAATGGAAGTACAATTCTTACTACTGCTGCCTAAATTAATATTGAATATATTGTGGGTATAACAAACAAGTCTTGATTATACTAAACACCCTGAGAGCTGAGTTTTACTTGAACTAAAGAGCAATTTCAAACAATATGTGCTCAGTTTATTTGGCCAATTTGTTCAAAATGATATTTAAGATTAGGGCAAAAATTTGAATTTAATCACAAATACAGTATTAAGATTTTTATTTATTTAACACCAGAGAAGTTTGCATTAAAATAATATATTTTAAACAGATTGTAGAGGATATAATGAACGTACAGTGATGAACCACAAGCATCTTGTCCTTCACATCAATGAACCTTGTTGTAACGACTGAATGAAACCAGGCGTTTCCTTGAAGAGCAACAAGACCTCAGCTGTCTTCCATTAAACACCAACGTAGCAAACTAAACTAAAGCAGATCAGTTTGTTTGTAATTCAAGTACCTGTCATTCTTCCTCTCTGCTGCTCGGCTCTGTAGAGTTCTGCTGAGCCCGACAAACCAAAGCTGGAGGCTCACTAGCCCGTTTCACCTGCTAACATGCTAACTTGTTGCAAAAACAGAAACGTCTCGTCTGTTGTCTCGTTTTTAAACCTTCTAAAAGGATTTCTAGTTGGAACAATAAAAGTTACTTAATAAACTATTACTTCTGCTAAAAAATGAGACTTAAAAACACTGGCTGTTCAATTTTTTATTTACATTTTTTTTTTATGAATGACACACAGACGTTGCCATTTTATTTACCCTGCAATGCATTAAATGATGTAGACGAGTTGCTTCAGCGCCAGCTCCGTATACTTTCAATTAAACATCAAAAGTTGATCACGTTTGATCGTTTCAACCCATTTATTGTGCATAAGGACTGATACAAAACACAACTTTATTGTCATGAGTTATACTTGTGTTTTAGTCTCCATCCGATGTACGTCATTGCCTGTCAATGAAAAATGTAATAAACCTAAATTGTTTTTTAAATAAATGGGAGTTTGCATGTGTCATGAACAGTTAGAACAGGGAAACCTCTCATATTAAGGACAAACTGGCTGACGATGCAGTGGTTTTGACGCCATGACTTTTTTAACTGTGGTAACCTCGACACGTACCGGCTGCTCTGAGCTGCTTGCTTTGGTTCAGAGATGCATCTTAAAACTTAAAGAAGCTGCAGAACAGACTCTAAATAATAAAACATGAAGGTTAATATTGTTTTTAATCAGTTAAACCATTTTACTGTCAGACTAAAAATGAAACACCTCAAAACCCAGAAGACACACAGGAGTTACGGTTTAAAAGTTTCCATCATTCATGTTTTTCTTCCAGTCAGTGATCTATAATCTGTACTGATGATTAAATATATTTCTGTTAGTAAAACATGAGGAAGATCTTCAAGCTTTGCTCCACACCCAGTCTTTGTATTTTACTCTTATTTTAGCTTTAACTCTACCCTGTAAATCAACACATTACCTTTTTATTTTCATATTCTATATTGTTGCTCGGCATGGTTTACTAACAAATGAAAGATGCAAACATTTAAATACCTGTATTCTTTACTGCTTTTTGTTTGTTTTATGTTTTAAAAGGTTTGAAGGATGTATTTTAGTGAGGCTCAGCATGCCTCGTTTCAAATGGTGTATTTATAATAAAAAGGGGACAAAGACATTTATTGTAACTCATACACGATGTAAATAAACACAAAGAAAAACACTGGTGTTTGTTTATTTTCATGTTGACAGGTTGCATAGACAAAAATAAACACTAAAATGCTTTAAATACCACTTTATTGATAAAGCACTTAAAAAGAACAACAAGGCCGACCAAAGTGTTGTAGAGCAGAACAAACAAGCAAAGAACACACGATCAAAACATCTACTTTCATTCAAGCTTCATTTCTACAGGTTAGTGTCATTGAGTCTCCAGGACTCGTTTACAAGAGAGACCTGATCCAAACAGAATTGTGACAATCGTTAAAAAAGGCATAAATTACCAAAAGGTAAAGATAAAAACTAAATGGCTAACAGTATAGAATGCAGACAAGTTCAAATCAACTCGTACGGCGTCAGAAACCAGGAAATAAAGGTGAGTTTTAAACGAGGCTTGAAAACAGTGAGGGAGGGGCCGGCCTGACAAGCAGCGGTAACTCATTCCACAGTTTTGGACCTGCAGCAGAGAAGGTCCTGTCACCTCTGAGCTGCCTGTGGTCTGACCTCAGAGAGCGCTGTGGGACATATGGCTGCAGCAGATCAGTGAGATAAGAGGGAGCAGAACTGTTCAGAGACTTAAAAACAGACAGAAGGATTTTAAAATGAATTCAGACGTGAACCGGGAGCCAGTGCAGGGAGGCCAGAACTGGAGTAATGTGCTCTGTTTCCTGTACCAGTTAAAAATCAGGCTGCAGCATTTTGGACCAGTTTTACACGAGCAGTGGAGGTTTTGACTGATTCCAAACAGAAGTTTATTGCAGTAATCGAGCCTGGATGTTGTGAAAGCATGTGTCACTGTCTCATGGTTGTTTTTGGACAGTACATGTAGTCCCCGACTTACGGCGCCATCGACTTACGGCTCTGCCCCTAGTGACGTCATTGCGCCGTTTGTTGCCTTTTACATGCAGCATTTTATATATTTTTCGGTTTTTTTAGGGTATTTTGTTAACTAACTGCTTGGAAACACATTTAAAAACATTTATACGGCCGTTCGAAGTTGTTTTACATTGAAAAAACGTGTTTAAAAAGATGTGACCGATCGCCGGCTCCACCCCCCAGTGACGTCATTGCACCGTTCGTTGCCTTTTTTTATGCAGCATTTTATAATTTTTTCGTTTTTTTTTAGGGTATTTTTTTAACTAACTG
>JARVGV010000630.1:29357916-29368290 GCA_031762435.1 Hypsolebias longignatus | reverse complement strand
ATGTCTGTGATGGTGGGGAGACTGACTCCAACATCTTCTGTGCAGCCTTCACCACTCTCTGCAATGCTTTTCTTTCTACAGCTGTGCAGCCTCCATGCCACACGTTGATGCTGGAGCACAGGATGCTCTTTATTGATATTTATGCTATTTATTACTGTTTATCAATTTTATAACTATATATGTTACGTGAAATAACGTTTGCTAAATATTAAACCTACGCTCAGCCCACAAACATCAGCGTAGCAACACTGACGTTTGGTTGAGAAAACGGCAGCAAACTAAACAAACGGTGCCACATGTTCCTTTGTTTACTCTGTTTGTGTGAGAAGAACCACGTTGTTTGGCTCAACTCTGCACAGCTGTTCACAGATTACTACTTACAGCGGAAATGCCAGACCAGAAATCCGGTCATCAGAGCAACCACGACGACAAAGACCACCACACCGATCACAGCGCCGAGTTTGGCGGGGCTTTTTTTCTTTTCATACTTTTTGTTGTTGGACGCTGGCAGGAACTGCACAGACTGCTCAAACTCTTTGTCCTGGAAAACAAACAGGCAAACAGAGAGAAAATGATTAATACACATCTAACCATAGATCTAAAGCACATTTCCGACGCTTTGCTCATAGAAAAGTTATTTTATTCCCAAAATAAAGAATAAAAGAAGCCAAATTTTCAGCATGGATCAGGGTTTCGTCATCAGTAATGAGAGCGTTGCTTTGGTTGGTTATGGTGAAAAAGAAAAAAGAAAAGTTGAGTCGGAAACCAAAACTTTTGCTTTATTGGTCTGCTTATGCTCCGGTCCTCACCTGTGGTCACGAGGTTTGAATCATGACCAAAAGAACAAGATTCTGGTTGGAAAGGGCTGAAATGAGCTTCTATTGTAAGGTGGCCAGGCTCAGTCTTAAATATAGGGTCATGAGCTCCGTCAACTGGCAGGAGGTTGGAGTGGAGCCACTGCACCTCCACATTAAAACGAGTCAGTTGAGGTGGTTCAGGCATCTGGTTAGGATTCCTCCTGGCCTGGGAACACCTTGGGATCCTTAGGGAGTAGATGGAGTCTGTCCCTGGAAAGGGGAATTTCTGGGTTTTTCTCCTGGACCCGTTGCCTCCATGGCCTGACCACGAAGATGTAGATTTTTACTCAGAAGATAAAAAAAAATTAAGACAGTACTTTTTTTTTTTTTTTTTAAACAAACAAAAAAAAAAGGCATTTCTCGAGAACAGATTGGAAAACGGTAGAAACAATTTAACCCATTATTAAAACAAAATCTGTGCATAAAAACTCAAAGAGCACAGTTTCAGGTCCTGGTAATGTGTTCAGCTTTATGAGTCACAGCTCTGCAGAAGTTAAACGGAGCGGAGACGGGAGTGTGAGTACAAAGGTTTCACCATGTAAAATCCTGTCAAACCTGCTGCGAGTCAACCACACACCAGGAAACAGGTTTCCAAGTATTTACTGTAGTAGAAGTCAAACACAATATGGCTGTACAGACGATTAAAACTTCAGAGCGATTAAAAACAAACCACTTCAACTTCATACACGACGATAGTTCTTTTTAAACTGAGGAGGATGACACCAAAAAGTACCAGGAGGGCAACACTTCTGTTTAAACGGATACTTGAGCTGAAAGGCAAGAACAATCTGTACCTTTCCTTGAGGTAAAGAAAACTTTAAGTTGGATTTTTGAGCTTATTGGACACAAAGAGGAACATAAATAACCCCAATCCTTCCGTGTTTCGGTTACATTATAATAATGTACTACAAAGATAAAAGTAGTTTAAAGTTGGGAGAATATGTTATCTGATTGTTTTCTTGGAAAAACACAGTACTGGAAATACTCAGAACTATGACTCTCTATCTTTGCTGTAAATCTAAATATGGTTAAATCTGTATATAGTCAAAATGAGATATGCACAAGGCATAAATAATTGCAAGTAATGGGACACCTTTTAATGTTTCAAAGCGTCATCCCCCGAGGGACAACCCTTCCATAACCCTGTACTTTACATTCAACGTCACGCTATGATACTGTGAAGTAATCAACTCAAATGAGTCAAAAGAGACGAGCAAACAAGTCACAACACGGAGCAGAAACCTACAGGAATTTAGGCCACAACTCCACGATGGCTGCCTTTTAAAGTCATCAGGAGGACGGCATGAAAATCACAGCCTAAAGAGATCATCACACGTATGGGGGTGGAAAAGAGTCACACATCATCAAAAATAGACAGAAACAGAAACTAGGTGTGAGCACTCTCCCATGATTTGAATATTTAACTTTCTTACAAGCTTTTTATTCAGAAAACACAATCTGCTTTACGCAACCTGTCACCACGCCACTGTAAGAATTATGGATGCAAACAGTTCCTGGAGATTGAGCAATTAAATTTTAATTTTAATAGGATTGTCAACAGATACACGTTGGAAAGCTACTAAAAAAAGTTGAGACCATCCTTCAGGGGCACCTCAAGACATTTTTCAGACGGGGACCACAGATAATCTTGGAGTTGTGTGTTTTCGTACAGTAGTCCCACACTTACCGCAAGGGGTTACATTCCAGACACCCCCGTGATAGGTGAAAATCTGCAAAGTAGGGACGTTATATTTATTTTAGTATTTATATGTAAGACTTTATAAACCTTTCCCACACTCTTGAAATTAACAACAATTCTCTAAACTCTCTAATGCTCTAAAAGAGCAGAGAGAGAGAGAGCAAACAGACTGATGCTACGGTTACTGAGCCAATCAGCGCCTGGGGCGGACTGGTCATTGGGAGCCCCAGGACATGTTCCAGTGCTCCCGATGGCCAGTAGCAATGGGGAAAGACAGACTCCACCCTGCCTCTTCCTTTTTCTTTCATGTGTCTGCTCTACTGTGACAGACAGCCTCAGAAAGAGAAAGGAGGGGGATCCCTCGGCGATCACTGAGCGGGCCAGGCCACCGGGAAATGCCCCGGTGCTCCCGATGGCCAGTCTGCCCCTCAGCACAATGCTCTGGTTGATCGCCTTCTATCAATCAACCAATCGTATGTCGTGTACAATCTTGTGTTGAAAACCCCCGAAAGAGTGAGTCCACAAAAGTCGAACTGCAAAGTATCGAGGGACTGTACGCTCACTTTTACAACAATTTTTTAAAATACAAATAGCTAAACAGCCAGTCCAATGGCAGCAACGCAGTGTCTTTAGGAATGGAGTATTCAAAAAATGTTCAATACAGAAATCTTGAATCAGAATCAGAATCTCATTAGGAATGGAGATGTGGTGAAGATACATTTCTGGAGCTCAAACTGAACATCAGAACGGTAAAGAAAAAGGATTTAAGTGAATCGGAATGTGGTGAGTGTGTTGGTATTTCAGAAACTCTTGATTAACTGGGAGGTTTAAACAAAACCATTTATAGGGTTCAAAGAGAAAGGTTCATAGTAAAGAGAACATATCCAGTGGCTGTTGGGTGGTCAGGCCTTGGTAATGTCACAGGACACTGGGCCGACTGGTTGGAGGAACAGTAGCTCAACATACCACTTGTTACAAACAGCAGAAGACGATGCCGGGGGCCTCTTCTATCAGCTAATACAGAAAACTGAGGGTACAGTTCACACAGGCTAACCACCGTTGGCCAATAAGGGGTGTGAAAAACACTGCCTGTTTGATAAAGATCTGTAAACACTGGGAATGAAAATCCCAGTAGATCAGCAGTTTCTGTACTCAGAAATGCCGGTCTGACACTTACAATCGTGTCATATTTGGAGTCATTTAAACCCCCGTTTGTTCTGTTGCCCGGTTTGAACCTGAGCAAGTCGTCTTGACCGCCTCAACACGCCTAAAGGCACCGAGTTCCTGCCATGTGTGTAGCTGCTGTTTGTGTTAACAAGCAATTTAACAAAGAGACGTAATAAACTGGCCCTGAGTGTATTTAGGGTGTTACGATTAAAAAAATTAAGAGAACCGTACGGAAGTCATGAAGTCAAGAAAAAAATGGCACAAACTATTTTTAGGTTATTTTATTCCTTGAAAGTTTGTGATGTCTAAAGAGATGAAAACAACATAAGAGATGAAAACAACATTAGGGGTAAAACCAAAACGCAGTAAAACAATTTAAAAAGTAATTAAAACTGTCAGACTACCAGTAACATCAATGTTGTTTTAATGGTAAAACTGACAATGGCTTAGTGGTGAATCTAACGGTAGTTTAATGGATCCCACAATAAACTTACCTGTAGTTTACCGGTTAATATGACAACTGTTTATTGGTTAATCAGAAGTTTTTAAAATGGTAAATCTGACACTATTTTAAATGTAAATCTGTATAATCTGTATAAATAAAGGTTGAATTAAAAAAAATCTGATGGTACTTTAGTTGTAAATCTGACATTAGTTTATTAGTTAATCTGACATTAGTTTAACGATGAATCTCATATTAACTTACCGTAATACTATTAAGTTAATAGTAAATCTGACATTGATTTTTAAGGTAAATCTGATTTTGTAATGGTAAATGACATTAGTGTAACTAATTTTGACACTAGTTTAACGGTTATTCTGACATTAATTTAACGGTAAATCTGACATTAGTGTAATGGTAAATCTGACATTAGTTTATTGGTTAATCTGACATTAGTTTAACGGTTAATTTGACATTAATTTAACGGTTAATCTGACATTAGTTTAACGGTTAATTTGACATTAGTTTAACGGTTAATCTGACATTAGTTTAACAGTTAATCTGACATTAGTTTAACGGTTAATCTGACATTAGTGTAATGGTAAATCTGACAGTTTATTGGTTAATCTAACATTAATTTAACGGTTAATTTGACATTAATTTAACGGTTAATCTGACATTAGTTTAACGGTTAATCTGACATTAGTGTAATGGTAAGTCTGACATTAGTTTATTGGTTAATCTAACTTTAGTTTAACGATTAATTTGATATTAATTCAACGGTTAATCTAACATTAGTTTAACGGTTAATCTGACATTAGTTTAACGGTTAATCGGTGATGTTACCATCATGTCACACACATGATGAGGGCCGAGATGGTGTAGAGGCAGTGCAGCCGGCTCAGGACCGGAAGGTCCTGGGTTCGATCCCCGATCACTGCATTCCTCGTTGTGTCCCTGGGCAAGACACTTAACCCTGAGTTGCTCCCGGTAGGACTGGCTGGCGCCTTGCATGGCAGCCCACTGCTACTGGTGGATGAATGTCTGGATGAATGTCTGGATGAATGTGTGTGTGAATGTGTGTATGAATGGGTGGATGGCTGGTGCTGTGAAGAGCTTTGGGGCCCCTCATGGGGGCTGGAAAGTGCTGTATAAGCTCCATTTATCAGCTGTGAGAAAACAGGTCAGACCCAAGAGCAGGACGAGCTCAGCCTAAAAACTCCTGGTGGTAATCATCTCGAACAGACCCCCCACCTCCACGTGGACCTGCAGAAACTTAAGGTCAAAACACAAAATAAACTGAAGCCTCACACTATGATGATGATGATGATGTGAGTACCTCCAGGCTGCCTCCTAACAACCTGCACAAAGTCAAGGTCTGAATTCCTTCTGGATGTGAGAACATCTCACGGGTGTAAATGGATTTATTCTTGTTCCGCCTGCAGACATGATAAATGTTGGGCTGAAGTCATGGGGGAGTTGTTCGGGGGAATCCTACAGCCCGGAGCGACAGCTGAGGTCACAAACACGCCTTCACGGTGAAAACGTCTCCAGGCCTCACATACGTCAGCGTGCAGACGAGCGGCTGCTCCACACGAAGCCCGTCGTCCTCGTGTTGTCTGATCCGTCTTGTTTAGGAAACATCCAAAGCTGTTTCACCGTAAACTGCTGAACTAAACTCACTGCAGTTCAGAGACAGATCAACACTTTGACAATGTGTCTCGTGAAAAACAGTCGAGTCAGATTTATTGTAAAGCACATTTAAATTTAAAAGACAAGAATTAATGAAAAAAGAAGAAAAAATAATGAAAAGCATCAAAAGAAAAACAGAAAACAATAAAATACTGAATCAGATCACACCGAGTTGAACGTCAGAGACGACACGTGTGTTAAAGAGATTTAAAAACAGGAAGTGACGTGTCCTGTCTGATGCTGGGCCAGGTCGTTCCAGGGTTTAGGGCCACGACTGAAAAAGAACGAACTCCTCTGAGCTTCAACCAAAAGCAGCTGGTCAGATGATCTCAGGGCTCGAGAAGGAACATCTGGTTGAAGTAGGTCAGAGAGGTATGAGGTGCAAGGTCATTGAGGTATTTAAAGGTCAACAGGAGAATTTTTTTAATCTCTTCTGATCCGTACAGGGAGCCAGTGAAGGGAGGACAAAACTGGTGAAATATGATCAAACCTAAGAGTTCCTGTTGAGAGCCGAGCTGCAGCATTTTGGACGAGCTGGAGACGTGAAAGAGAGACCAAGACAGGTTGTAATGAAAACATGGACTATTTTTTTCAAGGTCAGATCTGGTCCACACTGACCTGATCTTAACTGTCTGCCTTAACTGGAAGGAGCTTTTCTGCAGAACAGAGTTAATCTGTTTATTAAACTTAAAGTCAGAGTCTAAACCATCCTGAGGTTTACAACAGACTGATTGAGAGTCCAGGTTTACAGGATCAGAGACAGCAGCAGAGCTGGACTAAACACAAACATTAAAAGATTTGAAGCCTCCACACCTTGATGCCATCAAGACACTTAACAGAGGATGAACTGTGCAAAAACTGTTGAGTTTTAAAGGCAGATAAATCTGACAATCATCAGCATAACAATGAAAAGAAATAGAATAGAAACAGCCTTTATTGTCCCACAGATGGGACATTCCAGTGTAACAGCAGCAACAGATAAAAAGATTCACACAAAAAGTTCTTAAAGTGTTAAAAACTATATAAACAAATAAACTAAACAATATCAATAACAATGTTCAACATGTATTGGAACACTGGTAAGGACAGACTAGTTACAGTACAGTATTACAGGCAGAGAGTGTGTTTTATCAGAGGTCAGCAGAGTTTGTTGTGAGCAGTGATGGTTGTGGAGTCCAACAGCTGCTGGGAGGAAGGACCTGCAGTAACGCTCCTTTAGGATGCAGTGATCTGTCACTGGAGGAGCTCCAGTTCAACAACAGCTTCATGCAAAGAGCATGTTTCCTCAGGAAAGACTCCAAAGAGAGCAGATAGAGTGAAAACAGAAGGGGTCCAAGAATCCAACCCTGCAGAACCCCGCAGGAAAGAGGCACTAAAGCAGATAAAATAATACCAACATTAATCCTGTCACTCAGATACAAACAAACCACTTTAACTGAGACATTCAGGACAAACCACAAAACAATCTTCATCTGATCTGACCAGCCGGACCGTGCACTCGCCAGGCACGCTGCGCCCCCACTTCCTGTGAGCACGTTGACCAATCACAGCTCCTCCTCCTAACTCAGCTCGCCGAGCGACCTCTGTATAAAAACTGCTCGAATCTTAAACATTCACAAACTTTACAATTTAAACTTTGACACAAGTTTGTTCCTGCAGGACGTGATACAGCTAGCTGCTGCTGCTGAGCTGTTGTAATTCCTTTACAGAGCTCAGCTCTTGTTCATGATTAAAACTGTTAGTGCTTTGCAGATCAGCAGACTTTTCGTGAACCACAGCAGAAGCTGCAGCTGGACACAGTTTTTATGAGATTTTACACGTTCGTAAATCTGCTCCGTGTCTGAGGCGGAAAATAAAACATCCGTTTTCTGCTGAAGCGTAAGATTCCTGCGTCCTATCAGGAGCAGACGTCTGGTTGGCCTCCAGCGGCTCGCTGCAGTAAATCCAGCGCCGCTGCAACGCTCTGACTTTACTGCTCCACTCAGGATGGAGCTGAAGAGCTGAACATCTGGAGCTGAGAGCAGCTGCACGGCCACTTCATCCTGAGGTTTCACCAAACATCTGGGAAGCTCTAAGATCTGCAGAGACGAGCTTTTATCAAACTGCAGCAGCGTTTTCAAACAATCTTTTAATAAACATGTAAAAATGGTCTCCAGCTGTTTGAGAAGAACAACAACGTCTAAATATTTGGAATAATTTCACCAAATTAACGGTAAATAGTTTGTGTCTCAGCAGCGTCCGGTTCGTGTCGAGTGTTCTTCTCTTTGTGTTTCTGTAATTTGAGTTTCACTGGTGTGACGATAATCAGATTGTCAATTCTGTTCAAAGTTGATGTTGGTCATCAACACTTATTTCTAAAATTAAAACTTAAAGAAAATGAACAAAGGAAAATTGTAAACTTCATTTAAACAAAACGATTTTTCCAAAAACGTCTTTTTGGTTTAAATAAACTGAAAGTTGGAATGTTGTAAAATAATCTGTAAACTAAACTGTATCCAGTGCAGAGCAAAATAAACAGACTGTTGGAAGTAAAGATGGGCAGAGGTTCTGCAGTCTGTCTAAAACTACAGGAACGCTTTCAGAATAAAGTTCCTAAATGAATTTCAGAATAAAGGTCCTGAATAAAGACTTTAATCTCCATCATCTACAGTTCATAATCTGATCCACAGATTAGAAGAACCTGAAGAAGCTCAAAGGATGAGGCCCTCAGGGGCCACTGCATTAAAACCAGGTCTGGATCTGTTCACACAGTTCAGATGCTGCTTAAAGCTCTATCAGGCAAAGAAGGAGCCAGATGTGAACATCCAGGACCTCTGCTGTTTGTGGTCAGATGGATCCAGATCAGAAATTCTGTTTGGAAATCACGTCCTCCATCTGTTATCAGATCACAGTCCAACAGCCTGCCTCTCTGATGGTATGGGGGTGCATTAGTGCCTCTGACACATTTAGAAAGACTCCATCAATGCATAAAAACATCTGCAGGTTTTAAAACATCTGGTCCATCCAGGAGAGGACCAGAATCCAGAACGTTAGGACCGCTAGAGTTCTCCAACAAACAAGAACGGGACAGAATCTCCAACAGCTGGTCTCCTCAGTTCCTCCAGGACCTCCAACAGCTGGTCTCCTCAGGTCCTCCAACATCTGGCCTCTCCAGGTTCTCCAGGACCTCCAACAGCTGGTCTCCTCAACAGATGTGTTTCTGACGTCAGATATAAAATGCTTTATTTTTCATAAACCTTGTTCATTTTACATTTGACAGATTAATTTTGTTCCATTATGAATAAACTTGTTTTTATTTTAATCCACGTTCCAACGTCTCCAGATGGAGCTGTAAAATATATTTCTCTCTCAGGAGCCGGTCGTTTGTGTGACGAGCCTCTTTTTGGCTAAAGTCTGTTCTGGAGTTGCGAGACCGAACAGGTCCGAGCGTCTCTCTGGATTTAATCTCAGGGATTAAAAACGTCTCGGCTGCTGGATTCTGTTGAACTCGTGGGATTATCTCGCCCACGGTCCAAACCTGAGGTGTGGGTCGCCGACAGTTCCTAAAGGTCGTGGATCAAACGACTTCAGATGATCCCAGAGACCAGCCTGAGCCTGGAGAGGCCGGAGCTGAAAGACTACGAGCTCCGGTTCTTCCTGGGTCACCGTTCAGGACTCAGGAGGATCTGGTTTCTGGGCGTCTCTGCACCGAGTTCCTGAAAACAGGCAACAAAATGCTGCAGCGTCCTCCCAGTGGACAAGGAAACCTGAGACCTAACCTCTGAAAGCAGAGATCAGGTGACCCCCAGCTTGTGAAAAGAAGTCCTGATGGACCGGAGGACATGTCCTGATGGACCGGAGGAGGACAGGTGCTTCTGTGCAGTTTGGGCAAACATTGACTCAGGCCAAAGAAGCAGAATGTGGTGAGCAACGTGACCACGTCCTGCGATGAGTCATTCAAACAAGAAGCTCAGATATCACGGACGGATTACTGGACCAGCACCGGCACCTCTGAGGCCACAGGAGCTTTTTATAAATGGACAGACAAACAACAGAGACAGGAGGAACAAAAAGGGGTCCACAATGACAAAATATGTTACTTTGTAAATAAAAGTTCAAATAGATGAAAAACCTCAAATTATCAAAATGTTTCAAACACAAAGATGCAAAACAAACTAAATATACAACAGAGAGGGACAGAAACTATCGTAGGACAACGTCATAAAGATACAAAACACCGGTTTTCAGGAGCCCCTTCCTCTGATTGAAGAAAAGAACCCTGATCAGGTCATCTGTGATCGTTGATGTTGTCCTGATCGGGTCATCTGTGATCGTTGGAGCTGGACTGACCAGGTCATCTGTGATCGTTGATGTTGTCCTGATCAGGTCATCTGTGATCGTTGGAGCTGTCCTGATATGGTCATCTGCGATCGTTGATGTTGTCCTGATCAGGTCATCTGTGATCGTTGATGTTGTCCTGATCAGGTCATCTGTGATCGTTGATGTTGTCCTGATCAGGTCATCTGTGATCGTTGATG
>JARVGV010000630.1:29181396-29203116 GCA_031762435.1 Hypsolebias longignatus | reverse complement strand
AACAGTAACACAATTTCCACCAGCACCCTGTTCGTCAACAGCACCAGTGTTGGTCGTTAATTTGGACCTCAATATTTTCTAATTACAACCAAGTTAAAAAAAAAAAAAAGTTTCTTTGAACGTCCATTGACTCTTTCCTATAAAACAAACAAAATATGGATAATTTACGGCTGATTCTATTATTTATAAAAAAAAAAATTTATGGTAATGTGGACATTCTAGCCACCTACTGGTGCATTGTGGGTATTTCAGGGTCTGAAAACATTCTGGAGATTTCTCAGATTTCTTTGTGTGAGGCGCAGGACTTTGATCTCATGTCACAATAATTTTAATCACAGTTGTTGCAGATGTCTGGAACTCACATTATTATGATATGGAGAATTCTGGCCAGAACTTTTGACAGAAGTTCATGCCGACGTGTCGTTCTCGACTTCAAGTGAAAGTGCTTTTTTTTTGCAACTGTGTCTCCAACTACAACCCCAACACCAAGAAAGTTTGGACGTTGTGTAAAATGTAAATAAAATCAAAATTCAATAATTTACAAATCTCATAAACCCACATTTTGTTCACAGTGGAACACTGAACATATCAAAGGTTCAAACTAATTTATTATCTCTGAGGAAAAGGGTATTTTTGAATTTCATAGGACTGATCTGTCATGAGAGAGTCAGGATCAGACTGAGACGAGAAGCTCCATAAAAAATAAATAAATAAATAAATAAACTTTATTAAACAAAAAAAAGATGAAAAAAACCTACAAATCAAAACTTGAGGACACGTGGAGGAGAACCAGACATGAAGCACAGCAGCAGACTGTGGACAGAGAGGACAGGAGTCACCTGCGCAACGTGACAAGTGACAGCAGGTGAGAGTGGGCGGGGCAGGAGCTGAGGAGCGCAGGTACTGACAAGATGTCAAAAAACTAGAGTCTGTATAAAGAATGAAACAGCTGGAGGAGCATTTTACTGTTAACTGGGTTTACAGGTCCGTAAGAGCGCTGGGTCTAAAAGGAACATTTCAGACAGACGAGTGAAAGTGGACAGTCTGAAAAACAGACGGCTGACAAGCTGCGTGAATCCAGGCCCTTGTCACACGACGCAGTTTTTAGGTGAAACTGCAGAATCTCTGCTGCGTTTTGGCCGTTCACGAACAAAACAACAACCGTTCTCTGCGGCGCCGAAGCATTTTGAGTCCAGATCCCAGAGCGAGGTTCTTGGAAACTCTCGCGTCGCTGTGAAGTCACGCATGTGCGCTACAGTTTCTCTGCACAGATGCATAAAAGTGACGGACGGCAGAGTGCTGTTTGTGCTGATCAACGTTTTCAACGTGTGGGAGCAAACCAACCTCATCCTGGTCCAAACCAATGTTCCTGCACACACCATTTAACTGTTCTATTGCTCCAGATGTTCTATTGCTCCAGATGTGCCTGCGAGTGTCGTTGAAATCCACAAGTCACAGCGCCACCTACTGACCTGGCATGGAATCTACAGCCGATTTAACGAGTGCAGGTTTACCGTGTAAACGTGTGACTTTTCCACGGTCAACATCTGGAAAACATGGACGACCGCAGAGAATGTTCACGTGTAAACTGGGCCTGAGCGACACGAATGCGCTGGAAACTGTTATGAGTCTGAAAACGTTTAACTTTCAGGGCTCTATGAATAAAATCACGGCATGTCTGGATTATTTCTGCTCAGGCTGAGGCTGCTGGGAGGAATCGAGCTTTCGGTTCAGGCGTGGAGGTGCAGTGGAGGGAGACGTGTGTGCTGTGACCCAGTTAGAGCAGCGAACAGACGTTCTGCAGGAGGAGGACATCAGAAGAATCAGAACGAGTGGGGCCAGGTGAAGCCGAGTGTTTGAGGAACAACCGGACAGAGAAAGTGAGTCTCAGCTGTGGGAGTGGGAGACAGAGCGGCTCATAATCTTCTGTTCATCAGCGAGACTAGATGTTTGTTGTTACTCTGGCATCAAACCTGCAGCTTTGGGCAATAAATCAAAATTAAATTTCCACTCAGTCTCACTCTGTGTCGCTCACATGAAAGACAGAGCTCAGACCAGCACACAGAAGTGAAAACAGAAAACTTTAAGATGCACTTCAAGTAAAATACAAAAAGATAAAAAGATGGTTTTTGGAGGGAAAACATCAAGAAAGGAGGGGTCGATCAAGACTTTTGCACAGGAGAATCCAGGTTCATGTGTTCCTCAGCTTGATGATGTCACTTCAGATCGTGTGAGACCTCCGATCCAGTTCCTGAGGTCAGATCTTAAAAAAGAACCAGAACCACGTCTCATGAAAACAGGCAGCAGAACCAAGTCTGCGTCCAGATGTTCAGAAGATGTTCAGAAGAAGATCAGAACCTCTCCGGTTCTCTGCATTGAAACGGGTCAAGATCTCCTCCTCCGGTTCTGAAACTGGTTCAGGTCAGATGCTGCGAAAACCAGCGAGACTGAAAATAGAAAGTCTGACCCAGATTGATGGAAGCTGTGAAGACGAGGGTCCACCTGCTGCGGTCTGGAGTCGCTGCTCAGGTTCTGAACGTTCTCAGCTCCGACCCGATAAAAACAGAAGACTGACAAAAATAAACTAAACCAGAATAAATACAACGTTTGAGTTTGTTGATTCGTGAACAATAACTGTAACTAATGATGCTGAGAGTCTTTGCAACTAAAGAAACCTTTAATAAACCGTTATATTCAGATGGAACGATGTCATCATGTTTACCTGCTCTTTGTTCTGGTCAGTCTGTAAGTTCAAACAAACTTTAGCATTAAAAACTGTTTTGGTTTAAAAAAATGAACGTATAAGATTATTAATGTTAATTATTATTATAGAACATTTGATGTTGTGAAATAGTGAGACTGCTTTACTGTCTGAATGTTTTTATAACAATTTTATAAATCCTTATTAATCTTTGTCTTAAACTCATGAAATGTAATTTTTAATAAATAATTTATAAGTGTACTGTATATGAATGCTTTATCAAGAGTTGAACTCAAGAAATATAATTTATGAAGCATTAATAAATAATTTATAAGTTTTTATTATTGAGTTACTATTATACTACTTTATTATTATAATGCTTAATTAATGCTAAACTAAATAAATAAACTGAAACTAAAGTGTTAAACTCTTGAAATATAATTTCTAAAACATTAAGTCATTCATGAATGCTTATTAAAGCTTTATTAAGTAGTAAACTCATGAATTAACTTTTTCTAAAGCCTTAATAAAATTTTTTATATAATTTTGCGTCCCATCGCAGACGTTTTCTTAATTTAAATAAAAAATAAAGATCAAAGTTTTAATCTGCAGCGAGTCGCTTCATTAATGCATGCTGAGCTCACGTGCAAATCACTCTCCTTCCTGACAGTTGTTAGGGTCTCAAGAGGAGCAGTTCTGGGTCTTATGCCCAGTGGACTGGGACATCAACCCTCTGAAGGGAGGGGAGGCACAGTGATTTGCATGTGAGTTCAGCTCTCATACACAAATTATTGAAGTTTGAACATTTTTAGTTCCAACTCTTCCCATGAGAAGAAAAGTGTCTTGAACAAAGAGCAGCTCAGTTTTTAGGACGAGCCCTGGACAATGATGGAGCTCCGCTGCAGTGATGCATTATGGGTAACGACTCGTCTTTTAATAGGATTAGTTGATATAAAAAATAAAGAGACAAGAAAGAACGGCTAATCCTTTCACAGGACACCGAGTCCTCGTGAAGGTCAGAGAGTCGATGAGAGGACTCACCGAGTCCAGAGGAAGCCTCTTCAGAACCTTGAAGTTCTTCTTTGGGTCCAGTTTGTAGACGGACTCGTCTGTGACCAGCAGGGCTCGGTCTGTGCGTTTGCTGAACCGGTTCACCTGCGAGAGAAAAAAAAAAAAAACTACTTTAAAATCCTCACAGCAGCCGAAGGAGCTCGACGTTCAACGATTCTGTTTCCTGTAAAGAAACAAAAAATAAAAACGTTCAGGACTTTTTAAATCAAATCTTTTAAAGACGATGAGGCGAAAAAAAACATTAAAACTAAAATTACATTTTCTGCTGAAAGAAGCTAAACATTAGCTAAATGCTTAGAGGAGCAGAATACTAGCTAAAGCTAAAAAAGTTCAAAACACTATCTAAAAGTAGCAGAATACTAGCCAAACAGTGTAAAAAGCAAAAGGCTAGCTCAAAGATAAATGTATTCATGGACGAGCTAAAGACTAGCAAAACCTTAGCTAAAAGGAGCAAAATGAAAGCAATAAGCTAAAGGTAGCAGAGTACTAGCTAAAAGCTAAATGTAGCAAACCACTAGCTTTGTACAAAGAGTAGCAAAATACCATCCAAAAGCAACAGGTAGCAAAATGTTAGCTAAACCCCCCCAAAGTAGCAGAAAAATAGCAACAACAACAACAAAAAGAGGCTAAATGCTAACAGCAAAATTTGACCTAAATGCTAAAGGGGATAGAGGGCTAGCTCAACATGAAATAAGCTAGCTAAAACATGTGGCTAAAAGTAGCGTGGAAGGAAAACAGCCAGTTTGTTGAAGCTGGTTTTAAAAACTAAAGTTTTTCATGAGTTCATGTATTTCTGTGGGGAAAATAGAAGTACTGGTACTGGTACTACATGAAGGTAAATATTTTAAAAAGTATTAAAGTTACAGCGCCCGTCTCCTCAATGAGCCGAAGGTTTTGATACTGGAACATCTAAAATAGCTCAGCTCGTGCAGCAGTTACATCTTTGCTGATCTCACATTTGGGGGAGGAACCTGACAGAAGTTTTTAAAAATCTTCTCCTCCAGTCCATCGAGACGTTCACGTACCTTCCTACAGAAGCCGGAGAAGACCACCTGACTGTAGCCGTCTTTGTTCTTCAGCTGCTTGGAGACCTGGATGAAGGCGGAGCTGGTCTGAGGGGAGTCTCTCACCTGCAGAGGAACAAAGACTAGAGATGAACATAGGAGCTACTTGTGGTTCGGCTAACGCTGAGCAGCGACATGAGCAGCAGGAAACATGACCCGACCCTCACCTTTAGGAGCCGGACAACTTCTACAACACTTTCATTATAAATGTTATGACTCGTGTCGCGTGTGTTTCAGTAAATTTATGTTTATTATAAACATTTTTAATAAAAAATAAAAACTGTAAATAGTCTTCAGACATTCGGTCCTTCTTCTCCATCTTCCTGCTTCATGGAGGCAGGAGGTCCAGGAGAGGAACACAGACCTCCTCCTCCTCAGAGACCCTCTCCAGCTCCTCCTGGGGAACCACGAGGTGTTTCCAGACCAGAGGATCTTTAAGACCTCCAGAGTCCTGGGTCTGCCCCGGGGTCTCCTACCGGGAGGTGCCTGGAAAAACCTCCAGGTGGAGTCCAGCTCAGATGAACCTCCTCAGTTGACTCCTTTCAATACAGAGGAGCAACAGCTCTACTCTGAGCTAATAGAGCCCCCCCACACACACACTCACACACACTCACACACACCCTACGAAGGAAGATCAGTTCAGCTGCTTGGATCCAGGATCTGGTTCTTTCTGTCCTGGTCCAAACCTCAGGACCTCAGCTGATGGTTGGACCGTAGACAGAAGAGTAAATCCAGAGCTCTGCCTTCAGACTCAATGTCTTCACCATGACCGACCGGAGCAGCGCCCTCATTACTGAGGACGAGGCCCTGATCTGTCATCCATCTCAACCCGTTTCTGGTACAGAACCACGGTCTCAGACTTGGAGGGACCGACTGATTCCAGCTGCTTCACACTGGACTGTGACCCCCCCACCCCCAGAAGGTCATGACCCGAAGACGCCAACAGAACCACAACATCTGCATTAAACAGTCGAGACCCGGAGGTTCCCAAACCACCTGGGGGTCAAAATATGATGAGTCAAGGTTCTTGTGGATCTCAGGTACAGACGGCACCGAGGACCACCGGGTCGGTTGTGATGATTCATGACCTCTGAGGAGGATTTCACCTTCAGCTTTTAAAACCATTGGCACTAATTCTGACTGGGAAGTAAACTGGTCCACGCTGAATCCTGGTTCAGGCTCGCTGCTCTGACCCGGTTTTAAAAAAGATCACATGAATCCTGAGTCACGGCCGAGCGGCTCAGGACTCTGTCTTCAGAGCCACCAGCCTCAGATTAGCAGCTAAATGAGGCGGCTGTTGGAGCGCTCCGCCCGGCCCTCCATCACGCTTTGTAGCCCGAGGCGGGTCACATGCACTGTGTACATCCCCAACAACAGAACCCTTACACTGCGGGTCATTCACGTCTTGTTTACTGTGACCGATTCGAGCGGAAAACTGCCGGCGGCAGAAAATAAACTGGAATTTCCCTTTTTGTTGCACTGAATCGAGGTTTGACTACAGCGAGAAGAAACGTCCTGGAAGCTGAAGAACCTCAAGTGGCTCATAAGAACTAAAGAGTTCTGATGAGTTCTTACTGGCTCATAAAAACTAAAGAGTTCTGATGAGTTTTTACTGGCTCATAAGAACTAAAAGGTTCTGATGAGTCCTTAATGGCTCATAAGAACTAAAGAGTTCTGATGAGCTCTTACTGGCTCATAAGAACTAAAGAGTTCTGATGAGTTCTTACTGGCTCATAAAAACTAAAGAGTTCTGATGAGTTCTTACTGGCTCATAAGAACTAAAGAGTTCTGATGAGTTCTTACTGGCTCATAAGAGTTAAACTCAAAGCAGTCTGTCAGATAAATAATGTTAAATTATTATTTTATATAAGAATGTTTCTGTTCTGTGCCCTGCGACGACTTCTGCTGTGACTTGGAGCTTTAGAAATAAACTGAACTGAACTGCGACTGTTTCGTGGAACAAACCAACAGCGGCTGATAAAATAACAAACGGATCAAATGAAACCCTGAGGACATTCATTACTGAGACCAGACGGAGACATCGTGTCCCTCCTTAAAGAGACAGACTCTTGCTGGTTTGTGGTCCTCACGTTTGAAAGGTAGTCCCTCTGCCAGGCCCGGCCGACGCCCCAGGCTTTCCTCTCGCCGCTCAGAGCCGACAGAGCCGCCACTTTGGCTCGAACCTCCAACATGTCGGACGGAGGAATGTTCTTCACGATCTGCCTCGCCCACCACCTGACGACAGCGAGGTTCACATCACTTCAGACAACAGCTAAAGGAAACTGAAGAAAAGTTCTGTAACAACAGAGCATGGACACAGAGTCCTGAACGAGCTGAAACTGAGCTGCTTAAGCTAAAACTAAGCAGGACATCAGCTAAAAACAGTGTGTGACTATAGATAAAAGTTACAAGTAGCAAGAGGAGGGCTAAAAGTAGAAAATAGTAGCTAAAAGCTTAATGTAGCAGGACACAACCAAAACACTACAAAGCAAAAGTCTAGCTGAAAGTAGCAAAAACATAGCTAAATGTAAGAAAACTGTAGCTAAAAGAACAAAGTTTATTTTTTATTTTTTAGATTTAAACTTCTGTGGAGAAAATCTGAAAATAAATTTAAATATTTTTAAAATATAAAAGATAAAAACCCAAACTTCAAAGCGCGCCTCTCCTGAATGAGCTGACGGATTTAAAATAAAAACATTTAAATAGAATTAAAATAGATTAAAGTGTGCGGTCATAAAGAGTTCTGATGGGTCAGAGGTTTCTCAGGTTCTTTAGGTTCTGCTTGGTTCTGCAGGATCCAGACAAACTTTACAGGAAAGTTTCAAAATGGTCAGAAGCTGCAACAACCACAGCAGCCGTCGTTTCCTTCAGGCGTTATCTCCAGCCTCCTATGGTGAGGTCCTCGGACTCTGCTGGAGCTCCGACAAGACGACGAGGCTGACGGTCACACAGAAGCTGTTCAGAGCGTTTCCTGACCTGCGGTGCAGCGTGGTGGTGATGCGGTGAAACTGGGCCAGCGCTGCGGGCGGCGCCGGCCACTCCACGCTCTTTCCGTGGTCCGGCATCGACCGCACAGAGGCGAACCGCCGCTCCACCTCCCAGAAGTGGGCCTTCACCTTGTGGCGCTTGTAGCAGCCCATGATGGCGTAGATGGCTCTCATCCGGCGGCACCGCAGGCGGGCCAGAGCTCCACGCCATATCTGTCAAAAATAAATAAATAAATTAATTAAAAATTAAACGAGAACAACGACTTCATGAAGAAGTTCTGCTGCAGACAGGAAGTGGGTCAGAGAGGAAGAGGAGAAGTAACGACTTCAGTGTAAGAGCTCGGTCTCATCAAACATCCAATTATTGTTTCAGAAATTAGATTCAAGCTGCGAGAAGAGTCAGAGCCGAGGACGTGCACGTTCACGAGTCAGAGCTGCTCGTTAAGACGCAGCGCACGCCGCCGCCGTGACCTCTCAGCTGACCTTCTGCAGGAACAGCACCAGGATGGGGATGAGTGCGGCTCGCTCCTGCTCCAGGGTGAAGAGTGACCGCGGCGTTCGCACGAACAGCTTGGTGTGTCCGTACGCCACGTCGTCCTGGAAGCCGTGCTGCGTGATGATGGCCTCCACGGCGTCCCTGTCCGACACCATCAGGTGGTTGGGCCAGGTGTACTCGCACGTCATCTTGTACCTGAGCGACCAACAGGAGACAGGAAGCGGCAGCTTCAGGAAACTTCAGTGGTTAAGAACCGATTCACAAGCAGAACTTTTCTTTCGTTCACAAATGACCAGAACAGGAAGCTCGGCCTGAACCGAGCGTTCAGGCGCCGCGCGTCCATCACGAGTCCTTACCGCTGCAGGAAGCGAGCGTACTGCTGCCTGTAGGCGAACCCGGCCCGGCGAACCATCACGTTCTCCAGCAGGCCCAGGTAGGCCACCTGGTGCTGGCAGCGGGCGTCGTCGAACAGCATCGAGGACTTCACCTCGTTGGGTTTGATGCATCGAACGTAGTACGGCTCCTGAAAACACAAAACGAGACCTTCGGCTGATTCACGTGGCCACATTCGGCTGCGGGAGACGCTTCAACGAGTTTCATCTCCTCAGCAGGGAGGGGTCGGGCCCAGCAGCCGCCGTCACCAACACAACGTGAAACATGTCCTCGTCTCGCTCGTCTGAAAACAAACGTCGTTTCATGACCAGCAGCCGCCGATGAAGCAGCACGATCGAGGCGAGACAAGAAGATGCTCCGTTAGGAGTCAGCTTCACAAAACTGGCTAACCCTTTATCTGTTACCATGGCAACTGGATGCTGTGAACCTGAGCTGCTCCGGTGCAGGCGGGGCTTCAGGATTAGAGGTCACACAATCAACTCCCTTAAAATTAAATAATTTAAAATGTTCCGTCCTTGTGAAACGAGCGAGTCTCTAATAACAGAAGATGTTTGTGTAACGACTTCCTACACTCCACTGACAGATCACACACCTGCTGTGTAGGCAGGAAGTACCTGGAACTTAAGTTGTGTGTACCAGGTATTCACCCTGTAAGTAGCAGGTATTTGTAGTATTTTTGCTACTGATCCATTTTTATGTTTGGGTCATGAAAACAGAACATCTGAGTTCAGAGAGCATCTCATGTAGGTCCATGTTCACCTCCACTGCTGCTCCAGCAGTTTGGATCAGAACTCCATTCATGATCTTTCTACAGGCAGGACCAGAAGTTTAATTTGGGACAAACGGCATCGATCTTCTCAGAGTCCATTAAAAGCAGAAAGCACCGACCTTGCAGGCCAGTCGATCCACCAACGCCACCATGGAGGTCTTGAAGAGGGAGGCGGCGGTCTGAGGTCTCTTGGTGACCTCGGTGATGCTCAGCTGACCATCGGGCCACATGTCCTTCAGGACTGGGTTAGAACTACAAGGAAGACGAGCGGGAAAAGAAAACTGGGTTAAACCCTGAGAGACACGGAGCCTGAAGAGCAAACTCATTTATCCACTCGACCCAGAAACGACACCTGTTGAACATGAGGCGCTTGAAATCCTGGAAAAGCAGGTCCTTGTTTTTCTCCAAAAACCCCTCGACTGAATATCTGCAGACAGGAAGGAGCCGAAGAATCAGTATTATTGTTCAAAGACCATTTCCTGTAAGAGTCATGATGACGACAGACAGCAAGTGAGACGAATACTTCTGTTGTGCTTTTCACTTATTTAGCTGTTGTTTAGCTGTTGTTTAGCTGTTTGTTTAGCTGTTTGTTTAGCTGTTTAACTGTTTGTTTAGCTGTTTAACTGTTTGTTTAGCTATTTAGCCATTTGTTTAGCTGTTTGTTTAGCTGTTTAACTGTTTGTTTAGCTGTTGTTTAGCCATTTGTTTGGCTTTGTTTAGCTGTTTGTTTAGCTGTTCTTTAGCCATTTGTTTAGCCATTTGTTTAGCCGTTTGTTTAGCTGTTTAGCCATTTGTTTAGCCGTTTGTTTAGCTGTTGTTTAGCCATTTGTTTAGCTGTTGTTTAGCTGTTTGTTTAGCTGTTGTTTAGCTGTTGTTTAGATGTTGTTTAGCCATTTGTTTAGCTGTTGTTTAGCCATTTGTTTAGCCGTTTGATTAGCTGTTGTTTAGCTGTTGTTTAGCTGTTGTTTAGCCATTTGTTTAGCCATTTGTTTAGATGTTGTTTAGCCATTTGTTTAGCTGTTGTTTAGCCATTTGTTTAGCTGTTTGTTTAGCTGTTGTTTAGCTGTTGTTTAGCCATTTGTTTAGCTGTTGTTTAGCCATTTGTTTAGCTGTTGTTTAGCTTTTGTTTAGCTGGACAGAAGAACATTTGGAAAAATCTGAAGTTTATCTTCACAGCACCATCCGGTCATTTGGAGGTAAATAAATAAATAAAAATAAAACATTTGGCACAAACATTTAATCGTAACTCTTTGACTGACCATGCGTTCCTCCTGTCTGTCTGTTAGCTAAATATCTCATGAACCTCTGGACAGACTTTAATCAACTTGAGTGGTGACTTCTCGGCTGTTTTAGTCTCAACCAGCTGAGCTGGTTTCAGAAGCTCCGGGTGTCTCGGGACTCAGTTCCAGCGCTTCGTGTTTGAGGCTCTTATTTTGAAGGGCTGAGGTTCTGTGGCGGCAGGAAGAAGCCACGCCTCGAGCCGCTTCAGTGAAAATGTCGTTTTACAGTTAATCTGGTAAAAGTGACCCAGAAGTCTCAGAGACGAGGTCACGGGTTCGGGAGCGGCAGGTTCACTTCCTCTGGACTCTGAGGCTGTCCGTGCGATCACGCCGCTGTCGTACGGACACGCCCCTGACGTGGTGGATGATGTCATCGAGCCGCGGCGCTGATGGCAGATGGCTGTCACTCACTGTCGGTCCCCATCAGGCCAGTTTCAGGACCAGGCCGGGTTCCAGCTGAGCTGTCACCTCTCAGCTCCGTCCTGTCTCATCCGACCTCGTCCACCCGCTGCTCCGCCCCCCCGCATCACCAAACTGCCTTCATCTCCAGCTGTGACCCACTTTGCTGCCTCCTCTTCCTCCCTGCGGGGGCTCCGTCTGCACACGCAGCACTTTGAGAAACAGCACTGAACAACTTTTTACAGCCGAACCTTTTCCAGACGGTTCCCTCGTCTTGTCCTCCTCGGGTCTCGGTTCTGCTGAGTCATCGTTCCCTCACCTTCGTGCTCCTCCTCTTCTCACGCCTCAGAGCGCCGGGGCTCTCTCTGTAGGACCTGGTGCTTTCAAGCCTCTCGCAACAGAGAGGACACGTCCGTCTCAGTCCTGTCCCCGCTGCCTGCAGAGACAGCTGAGGACGGGCTCGGACCGGTCCTGCTGAACCCACGAGACGGGCCGAGTCTTCGTGCTTCTCTCTGTTCGGGTCAGAGCCAGCGCAGAAGCTGATTTACTCCACAGCCACATCTCCGAGGGTTCATAGAGACGGTTTGTTCTGAAGAGCCTCTCAGACGCCTCCTTCATGACAAAGTCTCGTCTTGAGAAGTTTGACCCGTTTCAGTCAAACCTGGACGGGACCACGATGAAAGACCCATCAGAACTCAGAGTACACGCTGAGGACGACTCTCAGCTACCACCACAGCAAATTTAAAACCAACATCTGTAAAATGATGGTGAAAGCACGACTGTGAGACGTAAGGAGGGTTGGTGCTCATAGGAACGCCGGCAGCAGAGCTCTGGACCGACAACCAGGAGGAGGTGGAACCACAAAGGAGGGATTATGTTCAGACTGGGGGTAAACTTCAAACCACAATGTGTTCATGTGCCGGTTGTCCCATCAGAGCTTCCGTAGCTTCCATCGTCTCTCATCGTCGTGGGAGCTCTGCTCCTGCAGCTCCTCCTGCAGCTCCTCCTGCAGCTCCTCCTGCAGCTCCTCCTGCAGCTCCTCCTCCAGCTCCTGCAGCCTCAGACTTTAATCAGCAGCACCTGAGGCTTGATGAGCAGGAGCAGCATCGAAGGCTGCAGAGGACATCCAGTCAGCGCTGGAGCGTTACCTGCTGATGGTGCTTCTTTAACTTGTGAGTCAAACTGAACATTAACAGACTTTACATTTCTCTGTGTCTCCAGTGTATGATCTCTGAAGTCCTCCCGCCCCCTGGGTTCTCCTCTGTGCCTCCTCAGCTGCCTCCATGCCTTCCTACCACTTCTCCTGCCATTGTTCAGACACGCTCCTTCTTCACCCTGGAACCTCTGGGTCAGCTCTCCTCACAACTGACAGCAACATTATCACCTGCAGACCAACCATTGATCATCTCCTTGCTCTTCAGGGTTCCAGCTCACTCCTACATGACGTGACCAATAAGCACTAAAAATATCTGGGGTCTTCTGTTCTCTTCAGTCGTTGTATCTGAACTCGTAGTCTCCTCTGAACATCTGTCAGTAGATCAAACTGAAGTTATCTGAACATGAACGTCTTCAGTAACGACTCTGTGGACAAACACGATGCTAACCACGTTAGCCTTTCTATGGCGTTTTCAGTGTTAAGTTAGCATCTGTGCTAACTGCAGCTCAGCAGCCTGTGCTTCACGGGTTTGTTGTGCACGTAACCGTGCACTCCTCAGGAGTGAAAATATATAAATGAGTGTCTACAAAATAAGTTTCAAGATGATTAAAATGTGTGGATGTGACTTTGATCGTTTCTCCCATAGAGATGTGACGGTGAAATATTTAATTCCATCATTTTACTCTAAACACTGGATCTGCTGCTGGGACTGAAAACACTGTAAAATATAGTTTGTAATGATCTGATGGGAACCAGTGGTGGACTGGCCAATCATCTGAAAGTGTCTGAGGTGTTTCCACACACTAATCTTGAATATGTTATAATCTAACGATGTTTTTATTCCTACTTTGATGCTTTTTATGATTTTATTGTAGAAATAAACTGAGCAGATGTTACTGCTGCGTCCACAAACTTATCAGCTCGCTCCATCCTCCTCCTCCTCCCCCTCCTCGTCTCCACTGTCATATTAAGGTCCTTGCCCAGACTTGATTGAGGTCAGACCACGTGAGCGGGGGGGGTGGGGGGGGGTCTACAGCCCGCTGGGCCTCATCTGGCTGCAGCTTCCATCAAATCCAGTGAAGGCATTAAGGAAGAGGAAAAAACAAACAGCCTCTGAGATCTGCTCAGAATTAATCAGATTCCTGAACACGTTCATCACGACTGTTCACGTTGAGCAGTCTGTTGGTGCTCAGGGCACGTGCTGTGGACGACCCTCAGCCACCACCACACCAACCTTAGCTCAGTATGTGTAAAACTGGCAGAGGTATAGTTTTGTTAACGATGATGAGCTGTGAATTGTCCTACAAAGGTTGTGGATGTGCATCCACTACTTCCTGTAAGTTTCACTGAAGTCTATACGCTGGTTCATGGGATATTTTGCTAACAGACACACAAACGGTTGCTGCAGGTAATCACCGCCCCTCATGGCAGCAGCCAACCCTGAACTTTTAGCTCTGTTGTCTAAAAGCAGCACAGATTGCTGTTAAAATGTGAGTTTCCTCCACGATGACCCCGGCACGATGACGACCCCAGCACGATGACCCCGGCACGATGACGACCCCGGCACGATGACCCCGGCACGATGATGACCCCGGCACGATGACCCCGGCACGAGAGCCGTCATTTTAAAAACAAGAGTAACTCACGTGACGTCTCCAGCGTAGTGACGAATGCGGAAGTGTTTCTGGAACTCCATGGTTTTGTCCGAAGGGTTGCGCTGGAAAACAGACGGAGACAAAGTCAGAAAAAAAAAATCTTAGTTTATAGATAAATAGTTAAACAAACACTTCCTGTCTGTACAGGTTTAAAACTGGGAGGTTTAAAAAGGTTCTGATTATAAAAATCAAAATATACAGGAGCGCTCTGCTGCCCTCTGCTGGCGAAACCTTAAAACTTCATGTTTGTGTGGACAAATAAAACATTTTAAATAAAGTCCAGGTTCTGGAGGTCACAAACGATATCAATTAAAATCTTAAAGACTCGAGTCTGACAGGTCAGAGGTCTCACAGTAATTAAACCTTCACAGCCCAAAACTCCCAGTTTGTGAAGCTGAACGCTGCAGGAGGAGGCCGAGCAGAGCAGGAGGAGGAGGCCGAGCGGAGCAGGAGGAGGAGGCCGAGCGGAGCAGGAGGAGGAGGCCGAGCGGAGCAGGAGGAGGAGGCCGAGCGGAGAAGGAGGAGGAGGCCGAGCGGAGCAGGAGGAGGAGGCCGAGCAGAGCAGGAGGAGGCCGAGCAAAGCAGGAGGAGGCCGAGCGGAGCAGGAGGAGGCCGAGCGGAGCAGGAGGAGGAGGCCGAGCAGAGCAGGAGGAGGCTGAGTGGAGGCGCAGGAGGAGGCCGAGCAGAGCAGCAGGAGGAGGCAAAGCGGAGCAGGAGGAGGCTGAGCGGAGCAGGAGGAGGCTGAGCGGAGCGCGATCACCTTGCGGGAGGTGTAGTGAGGATGCTGAGCCAGCTGGGTGTCCATGCTGTCCAGGCACACGGTGTCCGTGACTTTCCCCACGGTGAGGCAGGCTTCATCCAGAATGGAGATGATGCCTTTGTGCTGCTGCTCCACGAGGTCCACAATGATCTGGTTGTTGAAGTAATCGATCTGTGCGTGAACAGAATGTGTTTTAGCGTGTTGGCAGCTGTGTCCACACGTTAACGACACGTTAACGACACGTTAACGACACGTTAACGACAGAGTTAAAGTTTGTGTGAAGTTTTATGGTTGTGTGATCACAAAACATGTCTAAAGAGCCGAAGTTGTGTTTTTATTTATAAACCAGCTGCTCTGTCTGATGCTGCCGTCCACCAAGAAACAACTTGTACATTTCAAATTAAAATGTTCATGTCTGACGCTGCCGTCCACCAAGAAACAACTTGTACATTTCAAATTAAAATGTTCATGTCTGACGCTGCGTCCACCAAGAAACAACTTGTACATTTCAAATTAAAATGTTCATGTCTGACGCCGCCGTCCACCAAGAAATAACTTCTACATTTCAAATTAAAATATTCATCATCACTCAGGGCTGAAAGGCAGAGGGAGATAATGTTTTGTTGATGGTCTGTTCACAAAATATCTCAAATTCTAACAACATTTCCAGGAAATGTTCACCGGGTGTTCGTCTACAACTCGTTAACGGAGTACACCTGATTCAAGATGGCCGCCCCAACCAACCAACATTAGAAAACAAACATGAATAAAGTTCAGTCATTTTCACAGATAATGAGCTAAAGTTAGGTGTGGTAGTAGCCGAGAGTAATCCACAACACATGATTTGAATGCTCAAACTATTTAACTTAATTTTTTTTTTAATTCCTACTTTTCGCTACCATTGTGCATTTTTAGCTTTTAGCAAAGTTTTAGTCATTTTAGCTACTATTTTGCACTTTCAGCTTCTAGCGAACGTATTTCAACTTTTACCTACCATTCTGAATTTTTAGCTTTTAGCTCGTCTTTAGCTACTTTTAGCAACTATTCTGTAGTTTTTAGACAGCCTGATATTTTTGTGTTTTAGCTGTCCTTTAGCTACTTTTGTCAGAAGTGAGAAATGTCAGAAATTAGACTAATCTTCAAACCTTCACAGAAAATTAATTGTAGCAGCTGAACGATGCAGTGGAAGAAAACAATCTGTTAATCCAGGGATTATTTCATTAAAGTGTTTGTAAACTGAGCTGATGAGCCGAAGCTCCTAAAACACAGGGCAGCAGGTTTATCTGGTCTCCGTCCTGCAGACACGTCGACGTGTCGCTCTGTGTTCCGGTCCGTCCAGGTGAGTGTCCTCACATGCTGCCAGGTGATGCCCTCTCTCTGGTATTCGTCCTGCTCCTGCTGGAGGATCAGCTCGATGAAGAGCTGCTGCAGCTTCTCGTTGCAGTAGTTGATGCAGAACTGTTCAAAACTGTTGAGTTGAGCAACACAGTTGAGCAACACAGTTGAGCAACACAGCTGATGAAACCTCACAAAGGTGATGAGAAGATACGCTGAAACAAGAAGTCAACCTGTTGTTATCGAAGATCTCAAAGCCGTAAATGTCCAACACACCGATGACCGTGTTTTTCCCATGAAGCACTGGGTTGTAGTTTTTCACCTCGATGATGCCGTTGATGCGGCTCACGATCCAGCCGAAGAGTCTCTCATAGAGAGCCTGCAGCCGGACAGAGGGACGGACACAGAGGAAGACAGAGGGACGGAGCGATGGACACAGAGGAAGACAGAGGGATGGACACAAAGGAAGACAGAGGGACAGACAGAGAGGAAGACGGAGGGATGGACAGAGAGGAAGACAGAGGGACAGACAGAGAGGAAGACAGAGGGACAGACAGAGAGGAAGACGGAGGGACAGACAGAGAGGAAGACAGAGGGACAGACAGAGAGGAAGACAGAGGGACAGAGGGATGGACAGAGAGGAAGACAGAGGGACGGACAGAGAGGAAGACAGAGGGACAAACACAGAGGAAGACGGAGGGACGGACAGAGAGGAAGATGGAGGGATGGACAGAGAGGAAGATGGAGGGATGGACAAAGAGGAAGACGGAGGGATGGACAGAGAGAAGATGGAGGGATGGACAAAGAGGAAGACGGAGGGACGGACAGAGAGAGGGACGGAGAGATGGACAGAAGGAAGGATGGAGGGACAGGCAGAATGAGACACAAACCAGACAAAAACTTTAAAAAGACATTTTCTGCTAAAACACAGATTTAGCTGAAGGACAGCTAAACTTCGCTGAAGAAGCTAAAACAGCAGTAAAGCTAAAAAAAAGAAGGCTAGCTAAAACTTAAAGGTAGCAAAACAATAGCTAAAAGTAGTAAATCACAAGGTAAAAGCTGAATGTAGCAAAATGCTACAAACGGTGGTAAAGGGATAGCTAAAAGCTAAAAGTAATAAAATGCTAGCTACAGCTAAAAAAATAAGCATAACAATAGCTTAAACATTTAAATAACAATAAAAAAAAAAGATTAGCTTACAATTAAAAGTAACCAAACTTTTGCTAATAGTTGCAAAGGGATAGCTTAAAACTAAAACTAGTAAAAAGTAGCAAAAGGTTAGTTAAAAGCTAAAAGGATTAAAGGTTAGGTAAAAGTTAATAAAGAATAGTTAAATTGTGCAAATGGTTATTTAAAGCCATTAAGGTATCAAAAGCTAGGTGACCCCTGACGAAGGGAGAAGCCGAAAGAAGAAATAAAAAGGTATTGAAACTAACTAAAAGCTAAAAATACCAAAATGCTAAGTAAAAGTAGCAAAATACGTACTAGCTAAAAAACAAACAAAAAATCAGCTAAAAAGTCAAATCCTAAAAGTAGCAAAAGTAGCAAAAGCCTAGCTAAAGGTGGCAAAAACCTAGCTAGAAGCTAAAAAAAAACTAAAAAGCTGAATGGTACATGAGAGAGGTCTTGACGTGTTTCTAGAAAAAATGTTTGCAAACATAAAATATATTTTTAAGTTTAAAAATTTACAGAAACTAAAAGTCTCAGCAGACGTCTCCTGAATGAGCTGAAGGTTTGGATTTATGAACAGCTAAAACAGTCAAACAGCTAAACGGTGAATGCTGAATCGTACAGACTGCTGAGTTTTACCTTCACAAACTACAGACACAGCCGACCGGCTGAAGATAATCTCACGTTCTTTGGCTAACAGCACCTTGGCAAAGGCATCCCGTCCGAAGCAGGCGTCCTCCTCCGTGTGACCCTTTTCGATGACCTCTCCGCCGCCCGTGGCCACCGTACGGTACAGCAGGCTCTTAGCGATGCTGTCTGGGTCCGTGGCGGTCAGCTCTGAGACGTGGCTCACGGCGTCGAGCCCCAGGATCCGAACGCTCTCCCCGTCGCTCTCGAACTGCACGTTACCCTGAGAAGTTACCGACAAAATGTTTTCATTTGTAGTTCTGTGCATTTGTTTTAAATCTGGCTCTGACATGAAACAAAAGTTTTAAGTCCCGCCCACTCCAGGTGAACAAATAAAAACTCCACCTTAGAAATGTTTATTTTCAGCTGCTGAGTCTTAGTGAGTAACTTTGTTCTTACCGCGCTGCCAGAAGTTTAATTTTGTTGTGGTTCCTCGTGCAAGGCAAACACCTCCTCCTCCTCCTCCTCCTCCTCCTCTCCTCCTGCTTTTTATGTTTTGTATTTTAAGCTCTCCGTCTGTGTATCAGAGCTCCTATTTTACACATTTTCTGAAACTAAAACTTCTGTCATGGATCTGGTCAGCTGGACTTTGAACGCAATCGATAAACTCTCTTCATCAAAGCAGCAGGGTCCTGGAGAGCCCTCATGCCCCGCTGACGCTCGCTGCAGGACGCGTGATGTGTCTTTCCATCTCGTCTCAGGAGGACGCCAAAGATGTTTATATAATTGGATTCATGATGGCAACGTTTCTGCTTTTAGGCACCGGCGGACTCTTATGTTATCTGCTATTGAAGAAGACGGCGGCAGCAGCTTCGGCCACGTCAAAACTGTGTGAAGGTTTGGTTCATGCTTCGAGGACTCAAAATCAGCTGATTTACGAGCTAAACCGTAAGGTGGAAGTGATTTGTGAGAATCGCAGGCCACCTGTGGCTTCTGGGACTCACCAGCGTGATGAGGACGATCTGGGAGGCAGCCAATAAGCACAAACCAGTGGAATGCCCACAAATCTGACAATTTGTGATTGAAAGTACCAGCAGGACTCAACTGACAAGAAAAAGAACAGTCTGCCTGAAAAGATGACCAGTTGTGGCTTATCTGAACTTTAACCCCCTGGTTGGCCTCGAAACAGGCCGACTATCAAATTTCTTCTGGGTTATGTGTAAACTAAGGAAAAGCTCTGTCTAACACCCCCCCCCCCCCCAAGAACTTCTTTTGTGTTTGAAGAGTTGAACAGCTGAATGTCCGAAGGCATTTCCACATTGATGAACACGCCCACAAACTTCTGACCAATCACACAACACTTGACGTAGACGCCTGTGAGAAAAAGTTCCGTCTGGGCCTTGTGTCGAGAAGGGGCGGAGCTACCACGAGAACAAAAATGACGTGATTTTCATGAGGCAGCTACATCAGCGAGGGCTGATTTCACCACTTCAGATGGAGTATGGCAGCCCCATGAAGGACGAAGTGAAACAAACGGAAACACAGTAAAAATGTCTCCTTTATGGTGATTTCTAGGACACAGGGTGATAACAGGCGTTATGTGGTTTCTCAAAAGTTCACGCTGATCCACCACAAGCGGAGTTAGCAGTTTATCAAAAATAACTTTCTCACCAAAATCTCAGTTTGTGAGAACGAAAAGTGCAAACAGAGAAGGAAGCTTCAGTTTATATTTAAAACATCCAGAGAAGTTAAAGACGGACCTCAGAAACCAAAACAACGAGTAAAGATGATGGACGGATGTTTTTGGTGGTTGAAATAGTCGTGTGTTTAAGTTTATTCTTTAAATTGTACAAACTCTACTGCTTAACTGAAGAACTCCACGTTAGGCACTGGTTCCAGTGAAACCATCCCATGTCTGTGGTACGTTACACACACATTTGAGTCTTTGCACAAAATAAATCCTACCAGATGTAAAATGGAGGCAAGGATCTGGTAGATTGAAGCGATCTCCTCTTGTGAAAAGCCAATCACGTGGAGCGCACTCCTCACTGCTTTGTGGTTCGAGCGATCGTTGTTAGACGTCTGGAAAACGAAGCAAATGTAACATTTTATTACATTTTTAAACATCACACTTGAAGTTTAAAAGTAAAAAGTTAAAGAGGACAAACTGACGGCGGCTGCGGCTCCTTCTCTGGTGTAAAAATAAAGAGCGGGATCGTTCTGCAGGTGGAACGACGTCAGCATCTCATCTGCTCCTCCACGCAGCAGCTGCACAAACAGCAGATCCCTCTGATCAGAAACCATCAGATTGAACAGAAACCAGTTTGATTTGAGCTTCAGCCCTGGGTTCACCTGGTAGAAGGAGTGGAAGTTCCTCTCCCCCTCGTGCTGCTGGACCACCCTGGACTGGAACACGAAGAACATCGTGCCATCAACATCGTTTTTATCAGTTTAGCTGCAACACTTGGACCAGTTAAGAGAAGCATTACTTTTCTGATAAACATTTTTTAAATAAAAGGTAAAAAAAAAAAAAAAAAAAAGTGAATTGTGAATGAAATATTTGAAAACGCCCTGAAACGCTTCTCACTTGTGACGTTTTGAGTCAAACTATAACAAACAGAGCTCCAGGAGGTCAAAGGAAAAGTTAAAGTAACGCTAGAATCAAACGCAGTCAGGAGAAAAATAAAGTTTATCCTCTGATGCTGCTCAATAATCCAGGTGGAAAAATCTAAAAAGTTAATTCTGGACCTCCAGAGGACCAGAATTAACTTTTTAGATAAAGTTCAACCTCCTTCAGTTCTGGGTTTTACGCTGCACGGTGCAATGATCTGGTCTTCACTGTCCAACCTCGAGTCAACATGGCCTCACATCTGGCTCCCGAACCCTTTGGTCTACAGACAGGTTCCTGGTCCGCTCAGCGACTGACAGGAGCCCAAACCATCAGCCTCCACCACCGTGCAGACAGCTGCAATGCATTCTGGGTAAACATCTGTCCTCTGGTCTGTTTCTGATCCAGAAATCGTTTATTACCTGCAGATGAAACTTTCTAAACCTAAGTTGTGCTGCCATCTTGTTTTTAGAAAGAAGAGTCCATGACCTTTGACCTGCTGAGACCTGTGGAGTCACTGCATGGTCTGACCTTCAGGGTGAATCTGCTGTGAAGACTGTCATTAGTCTTAATTGTTTTCCACTCATGGATAATGTTTTTCTCTGTAGAACGGTAAACTCCAGATGACCTTTGACCCTTCCCAGATTGACGGACAGCAGCTGCTGCTTCTCTAAGATCATTGCTGTTGCCTTCCCGCCCTGGCGTTGTGTTAACACACACCTGTATGCTGCAGGTTGGCCCCACTGACGAGGATCAGTTCATCAGCAGCTCCCAGCTGATCCTGAACCTCTGAGATCCTGTGGGGGCGGCGAGACTAAAAACTGTTGTTTACTCACAGCTTCAACGATTTGTTTAATTAATTGATTAATTAATTAGTTACAACTCAGTGGAATCTGCTGAGTTTTTGCTCACTCGAGGTTCGATCTGAGTCACTTCAGAACCATCACAGTTCATTACGTCCTGACAGGTAAAAGTCGAGAACTGAAACTGGCAGGACGTTCCCACGACTGTACGACGTCACGTGGTCAAAGGAGTCGCCGTCACGTTCATGTTGTAAAAGATTCATTTTTCTGGTGAAGCTGCAGAAGTTTGTGATCCTGAAGAATGAACTCCTTAAAACGTTCTTTTGTCACTAAATTCAAAAGTTGGACCTCCTGGATCTGAGGAGACAAGGCGGCAGCTTTTTGTTCTGCAGAGACTGATGGTCATCAAATCATGAAGTTCTGCTCCTTCACAATAAATCACGGCG
>JARVGV010000630.1:29158656-29173488 GCA_031762435.1 Hypsolebias longignatus | reverse complement strand
TGCCAATGATTTGACCCTTCTCAAACAGACTGACATCTTTTCCACGACCACGCCATGTGTCTTTCAACATGGTTGTTAAAGAAATGAGAAGCAACTCATTGCACCAGTTGGGGTTAAATAACTTGTTGCAGCTGAAAGATGCACCCATCACCCATGCAGTAATTATCCAATAGGAGGCTCATACCTGTTTCCTTAGTTAAATCCAGGTGCAGACTTTATTTTATTTATTTATGTATTGGGACAGGCAGTGTATTTTGTAACACACAGTTTAGGCAGAAATGTTGTGAAAATCGTTCTGGACTTAACCCTTAAATGGCCTGGAAGTGCTACATCTTATCACTTCTGCTGCTTTCTAAGCTTGGAAACAACCTCAGGGTGAGTAACTGTAAAGTCAAATTAAACTGTTGGATTACAACAGTTAGACACCACTAATCCAGCCATCCATTATCTTTAACCTATTTTTCTTTTCCGGGGGTCGCTTGTGCCCATGTCCAGTTATCACTAGTTTCATCACAGGGACACCTGGACGGGTCTCAGTCTGTTACAGGGACACCTGGACAGGTCTCACCTGGACAGGTCTCAGTCCGTCACAGGGACACCTGGACGGGTCTCAGTCAGAATGGTCATACAGACCAGATATCGTCACATATCAACCATTTTTGCCTCTGTTACTACTTTGCTTCACTACTCAAAGAAGCATTGGGGTGGGCTGGCTTCAACTCCCCCTTGCAGAGTCAGTCAGAGGTGTCTGTCCTGGATTGAAAAAGATGACTTTCAATAAAACTAAAACACTGACTAATGCGTTTAATGTTCTGTGATTCATGAACTGACTTGTGTGTGTTATAAAGTAAAACAGATGATTTATTTTGTTTTAACAGAGTTTGACTGGTTGTTTTAATTGGCTGTGGATCGTTAGATTCCATTAATACAGAGATATCAGGGTCACATGTGAGCAAACTAAAGCAGGTGAGGTGAACGGATCATTACCTCTAGCTTTTTAGCTAGCTCGTATGTATTGCGCGCCGCTAGCTTAGCGCTACGTCAGTGCCGGCAGTTGTCAACAAGGGGAGGGGGTTGTCTCTTTGGGTAGGCAGAGCGCTCTGTTCTGTTGACAGGGTGGTACGTCTTATGCAATGGTAAGGGAAACACTGAGTACCAAATCAGTCTGAGCGCGATCATAAAGGTTTTCTATAAGATGCTGTCAAACCACTGAGACTGGAGCCATCTTCTTTGCTCATACTGGATTCAGACTAGCCTTTAAATCGTCATTGGGGGGCAGGGGTCCTCCCCCAGAAATGTTTGAATAAAGTAGATGCAGTTTCCTCCATTTTGGTGTATTTTTACAGGTTGTTAAACATCTACGTTTACATAAATTTGTAAACATTCTGCCAATTCTGTCAAGCATCCTACCCCCCAGTCCCCCTTACTTGATGGTTCATTGTTGTCTGACTCCACATGTGCACCTCCAGGCACTTGCCTATGGTTGCCTTTGGGCTCCTGCCCATGTATGACAGCCTGGTTAGCTCGGCACTTAACCCCCACCACTATTTTGGGGGTGTTTTTTTTATTTTTTATTTAATTTTTTTTATTTTTTATTTTTTTAAAGCGTAGATGTGGAAATGCTACGTAAGTGGCTGTTGTGTTTAATATTAGTGTTTATGTAATTATTTTCAGTTTACATATCCAATACAAGTTTTATTTGTTCAAGGCAGTCATATTTGTTCATAACTTTATTATTAAGAAGCCCAAGAGTTACTGGATCCAAACAGTTACTGGAACACACCCTGTCAAACTAAGTTACTATTTTCCCAGATCCTGTTCCAGCAGGATCCCGCTCAAATTAAGCACTGGTTGCACATAGTGCACATCATAAAAGTGACTAAATTGTCTGTTAATATGCAGAATAAATATTGGACTGTAATAAATGGTAGAAGTATATTTAATTTACCCTGTTTTTGCCCAATCAGATGAAAACTCAACTGAGTGATAAATACTGAAGCAACGTCAACAAATCTGATCTTAATAAAGCCTAAATTACCACTAAGAAATTACAAGTACTCAGATGGTTGTTCTGATTCTTTTACTCAGATGTTCTGCTTTAGTTCAAGTGTTTGCATTGTTGATTCAGTCTAGTTTTTCTGTCTGGGATGGCAATATGAACAGAATAAATGGACTGGTCTGTTGTGGTGATGGTCAGTCGTATGTCCCACGTTCACCTCAGGTCCTGAACTCTGGGTAATGACTGAAAGAACCAGATTGTGAATCCAAGAGGCTAGCAGGGTAGTTGGACTCTTTAGAGACAGGGTGAGGGTCAGTTCTCCAAGAGAGACTCAGAGTAGAACTACTACTCCTTCAGAGGAAACCTTTGAGGCGCCCATTCTAACCCCAGTGCACCTCCTTAAGGAGGTTTATCTGGGCATATCCAACTGGGAGGAGATGTGTCTCAGCTGGTCTGGGAACACCTGGAGTCGTCCTAGAAGAAGTGGCTGTGTAAAGAGATGCCTGGAGCTCCCTGCTCAAGCTTCTGCCCCATACCTGAGTCCAGAACCAGATAAAGGGTGGATGGACTGGTTTCACGTCTCACTGACAGCTTCCTGAAACTAGTAGCTCATAGCCTGCAGCTCCATCTGACCTGGTGGAGCTTTTTTTTTCAAGTCTTAGATAAAGTCACCTGTCACTTCTGTTCAGGTGTTTCCATGAGTGGGAGTTCTCCTGAAGAGAAGATCTAATCCTTCCTCTCTGTGTAGACGTGACTTCTTGTTTGTTTGGGTGTCACATGTTTTCAAATGCTGACAACACTGACTGAAAAGTTGTTCTCTCTGATCATACACTTTGTTTAGATGTTCTGTTACAAGGTTTCCTCTACTGTTATCCAAGGAGGGTGCCCTGTCCTGGCAACAGAGCCGAGCGCCCCGTCTACAAAACCGTCCACCCCCCCGGCAGACGGCTCTGCTACCTCCAGACAGGGAGCGGAGATTGTAGCGGCTCAGACTTAACATTTGTATCGTAACGCTTCACTACACCCCCCCCACCCCACCCCACTCCTGCAGCTACAACTGCCGGCACTGGCAATGCTAACGTAGCGCTCCGCTAACACCTAAATCGTTAGGGAAATTCCATATTCATTTGATCACATCCACAAAGTAACAAATTCTGTAACATTCTGCGTTTCACGGTGAATGACTCTTTTGATGACGCATTAGTCTCGTGTGCTCTTCTTCACTGTCATTAGGCTATAAATAGGGCCGCGGCGGATTATTTTGGTAGTCAACTTCAGGTCATCTCTGCTTTTTATGAGTCTGCCTCCAGTTCCGAGGTCCAGTGCAGGTGGTTCACCTGCTGTAGTCTGCCCACTTGTGAATGTCATCAACTCAATACGACACGCTACCATCCAAAAACTAAACATGTTAAACAAATATAGGGCAGGTAGTCTTTGTAGTTTTAGACAAAAAGCAAGCCTTGTGCGAGTCTCAAAGGCTAAAACTTGGATAGAACTGCTTTATCAGAATTCTAGACCACTTGTCACGATCAGACCTTTATTTGATTGAAGGAATTACTTATTAGCTCATGTGTACAACTAGTTGTGCTAAATAACCAAAGGATGGATGACATGTTTAGATGGTGGTTGTGTGGAGGCACGAGGCTTAACTGAATTCAAGCCTTCAGAGAAAATTCTGTGTTTGGCACCATTGAACCACTCATTTATGAAGAAGTAAGTTCCGAACCAAGAAGTACAGAGACGAGCCTCAGAAAGTCTGGGACAAGGACTGATGAGACAAAGATGGACTAGGGATGCACAATATTGGATTTTTGGCCGATATGTTCAAACTTTTGTTCAAACTTATTTGGCCGATAACTGGTAAATATATTTTTAAATAATTGTCAGAACATAGCGCTCTTATTTAGTTTATTTGCTACAAAAAATGTGTAAAAGCTGTTAGAGCTGGTGACATATATTCAGTAACAGCCATGTGATATGCATAGCATTTTAACTCGTATTAAATGAAAAGTGTTAAATGTTATTTATTAGCATTAGTCACATGTGATGCTATCTCACTTGTGGAGTTTTGTTCCAGGTTCCAGCTGCAGTGTGGATCCTCTGCACTCCTGTGCATGAAGGACAGACTTTTTAAGATCAAAGTTTTTGTCTATCCATTGTCCTGTAAGACTAATCATGCTAACAGAGCTAACACGACGTCCAAATGTCTGGTAAAGCTCACCCAATAAGACGTGCTATCAGCTGTTAGCTTCTCAATAATGACGGCTTGTAACTCGGGTGATGTTACGTCAGAAAAATATCTCTGACCGTGAACGATGTAGCGAGGTTCAACGTAGTCCACAAATCTCTGGAATCCTACATCCTCACCAACGAAAAATAAAACTTCCACACCGCCGACATTTTGAATCTTCCTCTCTGCCGTGAGATCGGGTGACATCATCGTGTTGAGCTGCTGCTGCAGCAAAGAACGGCGCCTTTTTATATTGGCGAGTTATTTTAATGGAACGGCCGATGTCCATATTGAAAATCAACGGTAATATCGTCCGATATCATGCATCCCTAATGACAACAACACAATGACGCACCATGACACGACAATACGGCACAGCATGACAAAATGAGAATACAACACAATCACAACACAACAATACACAAAGACAACAAACTGACAACACAGTGATGACACAACAATGGCAACAACACGATGACGCAACACGTCACGAAGATGACACAACACAAATCAACGACAAAATGATGACACAATATAATGATGACACAAAGACAACAATACAACAGGACCAACGACATGTCGACACATCAGAGGGTTGTGTCCTCCATCACACTGACACGTGCACGTTTGTGTCGGCAGGTTCTGGGGAAGATCCCGACCATCTCCATCAACAAGACGGACGGTTGCCATGTTTACCTGAGTAAAGACTCCCTGAGCTGCGAGATCGTCAGTGCCAAGAGCTCCGAGATGAACGTCCTCGTCCCCAACAAGGACGGAGAGTTTGTGAGTGCCACCATCCTCCACATGGACCAACACTTATCAAGAGCTTCGGCTCGTGTTCTCATGTGTAACAAGCCGAAGCTCGTTGGCTGTTACTCTGGGATGTTTTAGCTCATTCTTTGTTTCTATTTATTCAGACGGAGCTTCCTGTTCCTGAGCAGTTTAAAACCGTCTGGGATGGTCAGAAACTCGTTACCACAGCAACGGAGATCGCAGGGTAGACGGAGGCCACGCCCGTCATCACCCCCCTACACACACACACGTCACTGTAGACTGACTCAGACCTCATAGTTAACCCCTCCCTTGCCACTTTATCAGCCAGTCAGAGCTGCAGCTGTTTGTTAGCCAATGAGGGGGCTGCGCTCTCTGTGGAGCAGATCCTCCAGCCAATCGGCAGCGAGCAGCTCCACCTGTAGCTGCTACCTGTCTGGACACACCTGAGCTGAGCGTATAGATTAGATCCCCTGCAGCCAATCAGATGCTTTGTCCTCCATTTTGTACAATTACGTTAACAGAACATTCCCTGAGTTAGAACCATTCCATGCCAGAGGCCGCCGTCTCTAAGCTCCTCCTCTTTTTATTTTCTGGGTCCAGAAACGTAACGGTCCATCAGTTCTGAGAATCATTAAAGAGTTGCAATAACTTCACGCCAGTTTTGTCTTTATTGAACTAAAATCAGCTTTTTACAGTTAAGATACAAAAACAAGTTTCAAACCATGAACCCAGCGGCTGGACCCGATCAGAACTGGCTCAGAACGTTCTGTTAGAACAGCAGGAAGAACCCAGAACATCATGCTACAGTCAGTGCACAGAGGGTGTGGAGCTTCTGGTCCTACTTCAGGAGGGGCAGCAGGTTCTGCTGGAACCAGCCCTCCGGGAACTGCAGGTGGTCTCCGTCAGAGGACAGGAAGACCAGCTTCCCTGCTTTGTCCATGGCAGCGAGACCCAGACGGTCCTGCAGAGACATGAGGACAGTGTTCAGGACACCTGAGAACATTCTGGAGTCTGATCCAAGGTCAGACCGAAGGTCACGGAGCAGAAACCTTCAGCTGGATCTGACCAGAACCAGAGATTCTGTCGACGTTCATCATGGACCACGACTGAGACGGGACAAGTTCACGTCTAACAGCAGATGAAAGGGGGACGGCGTCCGCACCTCCTTGTAGAGGACGCTGTCCTGCAGAGTCTCCATCTCTTTGGCCTGACCCGTCTTCAGGAAGCCGAACCACTGAGGCGAACACAAACGTAAAAAACGCTGAGCCACCTCGCTGCACTTTGTTCAACTAAAATGGAGAAGCTGAAACAGTAGCTAAAGGTAGCTAAAAGCTAAAACTAGCAACTTCCTCACAGATTTGATCAAACCCATGATCACTACAGGGAATACACATGGTTCTGGCCCGGTTACCTCAGAATCAACTGGGTCCACCACTGTGTCCTGCAGGAACTTCACCATCACAAACTTCTTCAGCTGCTGCAGGTTCTTCTTGTAGGTCTCGTTTACAAACTGAAACAGAACCACAGGTGGTCAACCGGACCCGATGACAGAACCAGTTGGGCTGATGACTCGAGGCTGCTGGTACCGACCCGCTCCTGGTTGATGTCAGCCAGAAACAGGCTGTACTTCCTGTACAGGTCGTCGTTCAGTGGGTCGTGCCAGTACTGGGCCTGCACGAGGCTGAACACACACACACTTCCTGTAACAACACGACTCAGAGGAAGAACCCAACCAGAACCAGAACCTCCTGTTGGACTCACTGTTTCTGCACCAGGTCGCTGTACGCCCCCCTGTTCAGAGCCTCACGGATCATGTTGCAGATGTAGGAGTGCTCCCCAGGACACCTGGGCAGACCGTACACACCTAAGAGCACACACACACACACACGTGCACACACACAGACGCACACAGTGACGACAGTCGCCTGCAGCTGAACTGATGAGTTGAAATAAACAAACTTTCAGCAGAAATGTTGAATGACCTGAAAGTCTGTGACCAGTTTCATGATGGTTCTGAAGTCTGACCAGTTCTGACCAGTTCTGAAGTCTGACCAGTTCTGAAGTCTGACCAGTTCTGACCAGTTCTGCTTGTTTGTTTTTTTAAACTGCAGGAGGCATAAAGTAAATTAAAAATATATACAGTATATATATGTAAGTGCAGTAGTCCCTCGTTTATCACAGGAGATCCAGACCCTGAAGACCTGTGACAAGTTAAAAACCACAAAGTAGAAATAATACAAGAATAAGTAGTTTATATATTTTGTGTGTTTTAAACCCCACACTTGAAATATTTTAAACAATGTTTCTAAACTATAAAAACATGATTTCATCTCTCAGCCATCTGCCGGTGCTTTTGGCCACGCCCACTTCTCTAAATGGTGAACAGCTGATCAGCTGCAGCAGGAAGTTTATTCTGCAGTGTTGGCTGTACACAGGTGCAGCAGGTGCTAAACAATTTAAAATAATTTGTTTTAAATAAAAATTCAAATCTGATTATGACTCATCCATCAGTCAGCCGTGTGATGTCCAATCTTATTTTGAAAAACCACGATACAGCGAGGGACTACTGTGTGTATGTGTATAAATATACTGTATACACACACACACGTTCCAAAAAAATCAATTTCATGTAAATGTTGTTAAACTTCCATAATTACATTCAAAAAGTTCATCTTTAATAGATGATAGATTCAGGGCCCACAATTTAAACTATTCCGAGTATTTATTTGTTTACTCTTACATAATTTGTTCCTCCAGCTCATGAAACCCACGAAAACAGGATTTCAAAAAATTAGAATACTGTGAAGACATCAGACCACACTTCTCAGCTTTTGCAGGAAAAAGAAATTAGGATCACAACAAATGGATCAAAATATGGTACTTTCAAAACAATATGTCAATCTTCAATACTTGGTTGTGAAGCCCTTTGTCTTCATCACTGCCTCGATGTGATGTGGCTTGAGACCATCAGCCTGTGACATTAACTGGGAGTCATGGAAGCCCAGATCTCCTTGATGCTGTCAGCTCTTCTTTGTTGTTGGCTCTGGTGCTCCTCATGTTCTTCTTGACAATACTCCATAGATTCTCAATGGGGTTTAGGTCCGGCCAGTTGGCTGGCCAGTCAAGCACTGTGGCATGGACAGGGGCCAGGTCCTGCTGGAAGATGAAATCTGCATCTCCATACAGGTCCTCAGCAGAAGGAATCACGAAACCCTCTAAAACATTCTGGTAGATGTTGTGGTGACCTTGGATTGAAGAAAGCAGAGTTTACCAACACCTGCACCGGACATTGCACCTCAAATTATGACCGACTGTGGATATTTCACACTGGACCTCCAGCAGTATGGGTTCTGTTCCTCACCCTTCTTCTTCCAAACCCTTGGACCTTGATTTGTGAATGAAAGTCACACTTTACTTTCATCAGAAAAGAAGACAGAAGAACCCAACAGTTGTAGTCCATCTCCTGGATGTGTCTGAATGTGGTGGTTTTTGAAAATATGACTCCCATCTCATTCCACTCTTTCTGGATCTCTGCCAGATTCTGGGATCTTCTGTTTGTTAATCTGCTGAAGGCCACGGTCATCTCTTTTGCTGGTGCATCTTCTCCTGCCACATGTTGTCCTTCTTCTAGACTTTCCATTGATCTGCTTGGACACAGCACTCTGTGAACAGCCAGCCTTCTCAGCTATGAACTTTTGTGTCTTACCATCCTATGGAGGGATCAATGATGGTCTTCTGGACAGTTATGTCTGCAGTCTTCTCCATGTTGAACCAAACTGAAGCAATTTAATGACACCTGGGGAAACGTGTGCAGGTGTTTTGAGTTTAGTAGATGATCAGTGTCACACTCAGTTTAAAACATTCATGTCCTGCAACATTTGGGCTGATGTCTTCACAGTATTGTAATATTTTAAATTCTGTTTTTGTGGGTTTCATGAGCTGGAAGCTCGAATTATGTAAAAATAAACAAATAAATACTTGAAATAGTTTAAATTGTGGGCCTTGAATCTATCATCTATTAAAGATGAACTTTTTGAATGGAGTTATGGAAGTTAAACAACTTTTACATGATGTTCTTATTGTTTGGAAAACGTCTGTGAATGTTCTGGGTCGTCTTGGAGGACCCATGAGCTGAGACCAACACCGAGCAGAACATTTAGCTCCAGAAGGTCTCAATAGTCTTGAGGTTTCATTGGACCCTGCACAGATCCAGATGCAGCAAAGCAGGACCAGAACAGAACCGAGCCTCCTCCAAGTTCCGCTGAAGGTTCTGGTTCTTTTGGGTCTGTGGACATGAAGCTGACAGGCTCCAGTTGTGTCTCATCTGTCCAGAGGACAGAGAAGACAGTCTGTTTTCTGATCTGTGTCCTCCTCAGTCGTCTTCCATCAAGTCCACTTGGTCTCAGACTGATGGTGAGGTCTGATCCTGATGACCTTTGACCTCTGATCTCTTTGAACATCTGGACTCTCTGGCCACTGGTCGTTTCATGTGCCTCTTCAGTTCGTCGTCACTTGTCTTCTTGTGAACACGTCCAGGGAGATTGTCTCCAGTCCTGTGGATCTTAACCTTGTGAATAATCTGCAGCTGGTGTCAGAGGAACATCTAGCTGATGGAGACGATCTGATTGTCTCTACCTTCAACATGTCAGTCGTTGTCTCTGAGCTCCTGAGACGTTCTGTCCTCAGCTTCCTGTGGTCAGTGTTACACACCATGATACCAGTCAGCCCTGTGACTACCTGTCACCCATTAAACAGACTGGAGACACCTGAGACGGAGACTAAAGGACACACCTGAGCTTACCGGTCATGCAACGTCATGTTCTGGCACCAGAAGGTCCGACTCGATGGTATGTAAGGTTTGAAGAGAAGATCCTGAGCTCTGAAAGTTTGGCTGTGTGACCTTTGACCTCTGTGGGGTTTAAGTGAACACCTTCAGCGTTACAGCAGAGAGACGTGAGTGGACGAAGACGTAACTCCTAATTTTAACAAACTTAAAGTGGAATTATGTGAAATAGTTAAAGTTATGGAGAAGCTCTGATAAAAAAAACTGGGATTAGATTTAATCAATTATGAGTTCATAAAGTCACAAAACACCATCAATTTATTTTAAACAGTTGTGCAGGTGAGTCTGTGGGAGGTGGAGGCACAGCGCCTCCTGCTGGACAAAGGAGGACAAGCCTGTTATGACCCAAATATAAATATTTAAAATTTATATTTTACTTTATTTACTAATACTTTGCTCATAGAAATATAATTTATTCACTTCCTTCAGAAACTTTGTTCTCCTTGAAATCTTCAATAAACAATCTCCGTTTTCTTCTGCTCATTTTAGCTTTTAGCTACTGTTGTGCTAATTTTGGAGCTACAGTTTACATTATTTAGCTATAAACTAGTTTGTGCATTTTAGCCATTGCTGTGCTAATTTTAGATTATAGCTACAATTTAGCTAATTTTAGCTACAGTTTACTTTATTTAGCTAGAGACTAGTTTTCACATTTTAGCTTTTAGCCGTTGTTGTGCTAATTTTAGAATATAGCAACAATTTAGCTAATCTTAGCTAGTTTTACTTCGTTTTACTATACAGTAGTTTGCTTATTTTAGCTTTTAGCCACTGCTGTGCTAATAGTTTTAGTGACAGTTTTACTCATTTTAGCTTGTGTAATTTTTCTAGTTTTAGCTTTTAGCCACTGTTTTGGCTTCTGTTCTGCACATTTTCACTTTAACGACTCATTTTTCGGTTCCTGCATTCAGACGGTGTTTTTGTAAAAAAAAATTAAAAAAAAATTTAAAAAGCCGTTTTTATCAATTTGCATTTAGACAAAATGTTTAAAAATCTTCAACTAGGGAGGAAAAAAAACAGAAGTTTTCAAGTTCTGCTTTTTGTTGCAAAGTTCTGATAAATTTAGCTGTTGAAGTAAATCTGATCAAACCTGAGCTCGAGTCGTCCTCCACCTGCAGAGCGCTCACCTTCGGCTGATGTGGGGAGCCTGAAGTGGTTCTGGAGGTTCGGCTGCCTTTCAGATCCTCATCAGAACTTCCTCTGGGTCTCTTCCTCCTCACACTTCCTCTCTGCTGCTCCGGCCTCCATCAGCGGCGTCACATCAACAAAACAACACGAACATCAACCAGACACATTTAATTTAATATATTTAATCAACAAACAGCTCAGGAGTGAATTCAAATGTTCATTATTTAATAAAACAAATAACTGGACGAGTTTGAGGGAAACACTCAGGACTCTTTGGAGTCAACTGGATTCAAGATGGCCGCCACAGCAACAACAGAAAATGTTTTTCTCCAAACTGAGGCCACAGAGAGATCCATCTACAACAGGTAAGATATTATTTGCATGTTTCCACATAAATAACCTTTGACTCCTCATTTAACTTTTAAAAACCTTCATTTTGTGTCAGATTGAAGCAGTTTAGGATTTTAGAAACTAGAAAAGATAAAATATGCCCAAAGGAATATTTTATTGTTTTTCTTTCTTGTTAAACTTCTGTTTTAATTTTCTTGGAATTAAACTAAAACTGAAAACTTTAATTTTCATAAGAGAAGACAGAGTGTGTTCTTCTTCTGGTCTAGTTTTTCTGACTGTCTCTTTTCCCGGGACTTGGACAGACTCGCAGGTCCTGATGCGGGTGGAGCAGCCGCTCCGCCTGCAGACGGACGGACGGCACCTCCTCCGGAGCTCTTGGGACCAGGCAGCGGCACCGAGCTGCTCCTCCCTCTGGAGGTTGTAGCCATGCTCCGTCCTCTGGGTCCTGGTTGGTCGACCCGCTTCGTTTTCTTCAGACTAAAACTGGAAAAAAAAGGTTTAGTTCTCCCGGGAGAGGACAGACGTTCCTCCTCCTTCTGACTGAAGTTTCCTCGAGTCCAGGAGAGACTCCGTCTGGTCGGAGCAGCGGGTCCTGACGGGGAGGAGCCAGCTGCTCCACCTGCAGATGACCCGAAGGCGCCTCCTCCGGAGCTCTTCGGACCACGCAGCGGCACCGAGCTGCTCCTCCCTCTGGATCCTGAATGGTCGCTCAGTTTTCCCAGCAGCCTTTGCTTCAGCTCGTAGCTGTCTTTGGACGGACCGATGAGGTGCAGTCGGTCCTCCACCTTACAGACCAGAACTGACCCAGAGATGTTCTGGTTTTGTTGAACCCTCTCTAACAGAACCTGTCCTCGCTGGTTTAAGTCCCTCAGAGGGACTTCATGTGTCCTTAGAGACCGGCTCAGATCATCCAGGAGGTTCTGCAGTGTCCTGGACCCCCGCCCCTGAAAACTGATGATGGTGCTCTCACCATCCTCCCTCGTCTTCATTTCTACACCATGGCCGGTCCGGATGCTGTTGAGCTCGTTTGTCCTGAGCTGTTGGGCGTACCTGAACACATCAGAGTCCACAATGATGGACTCTCCAGACCCCTGGTGGTCCACACACGAGGAGGTCCTGTAGTCCTGGGCGGCTGGATGTCTCTGCGAAGAGGAGGAAGGAGGCTCAGATCTTCCTCCATCAGGATCACTTCCAGTGTAGTGTTCAGAACCAGCTCCGGGAGGAACCAGTGGAGCAGCGAGCTGGTCCAACTGGGCCTTCAGATCTTTCAGCTCCATAAAATCACCCTGAACCTGAACCTGCCCTCTGCCCAGATCCTGAACTTTAAAGCCATGTGACCTGATCAGCCTCTGCACCTCCGCCCGATCCAGGAAACGATCCATGAGGATCTTAGCTTCAACCTGGACGTCCATCTGAGAACGACAGACACAAAGAAGAACACGTTTAGAACCTGTGACCAGAATCACTTCTGTTCGAATAAACATCAGAAAAAACAAACTAATCGGTTCAATGAAGATTGTTTTTAGGTTATAAAACATTTATTAGATCAAAAAAAGATGCAAACAAACACACTGATAACATCTGGATCACGATACATCTTCATCTTTAAATCACTTCTTGGTCTGCTGCCTTCATCTCCTCCTCATGTCTCTGTGTGAGTGCAGCTACAGCGTGCGCTCTCAGGACATTATTACCTGCAGTGTTCCGTCAGTGAGGACTGAACTAGACAAAAGGACCTTCTACTCCTGCGAATATCTTGTAAAAAGATCTGAAGCTCTCGACATATGTGGCTTCAAACATCCTGGAGAAAAACCAACGCAGACGTGTTCCTGTTTGTAGTTTTCTACATTCACCCTATAATCTATAAAATATAATCTTTTTTTTTGTTACTTTTTAAATTCCATTTTATTTTCACTTGTTATCTCAATTTGTATGCATAGTTTTTGATTGTCTGTTGTTGTCCACTTGTCATCATTCTTTGTTAAAATCACGACTCTTGTAAACGAGTCCCTGAGACTCAATGGAACTAACCTGTAGAATAAAGGTTGAATGAAAAAAGTTCTTTTTAGCCTGTGGTTCCTAGATATTTATAAAGATATACACTAAAATACAATACGATAAAATACAACAATACAATAAAATAGATCTATACACATAAATGCACTATAAATAGTGTACAGTATTTATTTTTCTGATGCATGCTCAATAATTCAGGTAGAAAAATCTAAAAAAAAAAGTTAATTGTGCTCCTCTGGACATATTGTTTGATCTTTAACCTTTGATCGACCCGAGCTTCTTTAAACGTCTCACCGAAAGTGAAAGCACCTGTCAAGGTGTTTGTGGTTTTTAATTTTTTTTAGAGCAGCAATAATCATAAAACCAATTCAACTTAAAATAATAACAAATTTAAAGGAATTAATTTAAAACGATATAAACCTTTAACCTGGAAATAAGAACATATAGCCAACCTTCGACAAACCGTCAAACAGTCCGTGATGTTTACAGGTCTAAAACTTTACTTTCAGTCTGAGCATGCGCACAAACACTCCGGTTTACAAGTATCACTTTCAAACTGAGCATGCGCACAACCTGTGGTAGTAATTTACTGTTTATTACCTTTTTCTAATACTACAGTATATTACAGTACTTGAAAACTTCAGTTCTGCACATTTCTCTCAAGAAAAAAGGTTAAAACCGAAACCTTTGACGTCACATCCGTTCTAGACCTACAAAAGTAAAACCTAAACAAAAAAATCTGACTTTATTTTTGTAAGAAATACATTTTTTTAAATTCAGATTCGTGTTTTCTTTAGGCTGCACGAGAAACAAAATTAACTGAATTCACTTCAAGTAGATTTAATATCTACCTGACGACAAAAGAATAATACTGTTAATAATTTTTAATCCAACTAGAATCGGGTAAAATAAGAGAAGTGTTTTCATTACAATTTATGTTAGTATTAAAATAAAAACACTGTTAACTTGTTTTTTTTTTTATATATGGATGTTTCTGTTCAGATGACTGTTGTGACTTGGCGCAAATAAACTTTATACAGTACATGTACTGTATGTACTGTATGAACAAACTGACTCGTGCAGTTCTTAATTTTGCCACCAGATGACACTAACAGGAAGATTTCTAACATTTTTATTGTTTTGAACGTTTTTAATTGTACAGTATTTATGAGACTAAAGCCAGACAAATTCTCGGTATTCCCATTTTTGATCTTCTAAAAATATGTATTTTTTTAATAAGTCAATAAAAACCATCCCGACATTTATGAACTTTGAGTTGAATTTCACATTTTAAGTTTGCACAAATAACTAAATTCATTTTTAGTTAAGTGTTTTTGTTTTTACTTTGCTGTTTGCTCAGTAATTAGTTTTATTGTCTCCATATTTGTTTATGTTGGCTGCCCACTCCCCCCTGTATCCTTCTGATAAATCTTTTATTAGTTTACAGGTTTTTTTTTTTTTTTTTTTTTTTTTTTTTTTTTTTTTTTTTATTTA
>JARVGV010000630.1:29095064-29110775 GCA_031762435.1 Hypsolebias longignatus | reverse complement strand
GAACTGGTTGAAGCATCTTCTTCATGTTCTGGTTTAAATCCATGAACTGGTTGAAGCATCTTCTTCATGTTCTGGTTTAAATCCATGAACTGGTTGAAGCATCTTCTTCATGTTCTGGTTCTCCAGTTTTGAACAATAAAACATGAGAACGTACGACTCCGTCGTTCTCGGAGCTGCGTGATGATGTGAGTTCTATCAGATGTGCTGCTCAGACATCTCTGATGTTTAGTTGTTGAACCCAGTCCTGTCTGGGTCTCCAGCTCAGACCACAACAGAACCAGTACTCGGTCAAAACTGGTCACTGGAAGTTGGACTTTATGCAACTGAGCTGCTGTTTGATGTTTTAAACATTTTCATAAAAACTTCCATTAAAAAAAAAAAAAAAGATCATGTGGCAGTAGTTCGGAGTAGAGCCGGTGCTCCTCTGCATCTAAAGGAGTCCACTGAGGAGGTTCATCTGAGCAGGACGCCTCCCAGTGGAGGTTTTCCAGGTGCGTCCCACAGGGAGGAGTCCCAGGACTCTGGAGGTTTTGTTTGTTTTCATGGTACAAGACAGAGGAGGAGACCAAGGGCCTGCAGAGATCATCAAGCGATGCTTTCACTGAGGTGTTAAAAGTTTGTTGTAGATGTTTCTGATCGTTCGCAGCAGAAAACTGAACGACCCACTGAGCTGTGAGCTTCAGAGATGGAGCTGCTGGAGCAGAAGGTACGACTGTTGCAGCTGTTCAGTGATGAATGGAGGAAGTTGAGTTTTACCAGTCAGGGTTTTATGGTTCAGCACAAACCAGTTTGGGAGTGAAGAGAGGTCCAGTTCACCAGAGAGCAGTGCAGTGATCAGGTCTGAAGGAGCTCCAGAGACAAATCTAATGGCTGCATCGTAAAGAGTGTCCAGTTTGTGGAGGAGACCTCTGTAGATGATGTCACCATAGATGAACATCAGATGGGTTGTTCCATGTTTAGCAGGTTTTGTTTCAGAAGAGGAACTCTGTTCTGGATTTGACTGGAGAGCAGTGTTCATGAGAGCGAAGGATCGAGTCAAACCCCAGACTGGATCTCAGAGACATCGAGGATTTCCTGAGAGCAGATCGTTTGACGGTGGTTTCTGTTAAAGGGTCGTGCATTTTGTTTTCACAATGTTCAGGTTTAAATGAAGATTAGAAAAAGTGCTCGATCTTATTGAAATTAATTTGTGGTGTGGAGAGGGCAGAGTGAAGTGAGGTTCTGGTGGTGTGTAAAATTGTGTCATCGGCGTATAGATGTGTGCGAACAAGACAGTTCACGCAATTTGTTGCTGAAAAGGGTTGAACCGAGGATGGAGCCTTGGGGAACGCCTTTGCTGATGGGTAGCCTGTCTGACAGGTGACCCTCCACCCTCACTGATTGTGTTCACCCTGAACAGAAGCGTTTGAACCAACTCTCTGACAGACTGATGTCTCGTAGCCTTCCCAGCAAGATGGAGTGGTCTACAGAGTGGAAGGCCGACAGACGGCGGCACAGGACTCCGATCGATCAATCAATCGCACCGATGAGGCCACTCACAGTCTGAAATGTGGTAGAAACTGTGTCCTGAGAACATTGTGTTTCCAGATGGTCAATAAGCTGGTATTTCTGAGAGACATGGCAGGAGGAGATGGGTCTGTCACCTCCTTTGAACTTTGCACCTGATTTCCATCCATGGGGGAACTCTCCTGTTTGTTTTACATTCAACCAGTCACTGAAGGGGTTCGACGACGTGAGCACCGTCTCCATGAAGAGAGGGTGGACGGTCTGTTGGTGTCCGGACTGAGCGGCTCAGTCAGGACCTCAGACTGGCACAAGCTGAGAGGTGAAGGAGCATCTCGAGGCCGGTGGTCTGGATCCAGTTTGTGCTGATGGGCGGATTTGTTCAAGACTGTTGAGGGTTGTGACCCGAAAAGAAAGAAGCAGATAAAGTGGATGGATGGATGGATGGATGGATGGGTGGATGGATGGATGGATGGATGGATGGATGGATGGATGGATGGATGGATCATGACTCAACCAGTTTTAGTGAAGTTCTTGTTGAAGTGACTCTGGCTTTGTGTCATCAGTTCTGATTCCCGCTGCTGAATGTGAGGACGTGTTTTAGTTTCCATGGATTTCCAGATGTTTGCAGATGTTTGCAGGGCGCACTACTGTTTGTCAGGATTTTGGTTCATTGTTGCTCGTCTTGTGGGTGCGTTTGTTTCCAGCTGCCTTGTGACTGACAGTCACAGGTTTTCTTAGGTGCCGTCGCTCTTCTCCACAGGACGATTATAGATTCTCTGTGGAACCTCCTGGGGTCCTCCAGGAGGAGCTGTAAAGGGTCTCTTAGGAGACGGAGGTCTGGTTTGTCTCCCTCCATGGTTTGACCACAGGTGAGCGGTAGAAGATGGAGAGGTGTTCAGATGGTGCCACACTCTCACAAACTCTGAACAGTTTGCTGTCAGTCCAAACATCCAGACTCGAATCCTCTTGGACCCGTTTGTCTTTCTGAAGGACTGATGGATTTCTCTAGTCCTCCAGGGGTCAGAACTTCTACTGGTCCAGCTCAGGTTTTCTTTGTAGACCTGGAAGTGAAGGCTGGTTTGAACTTGTGAGCTCCGGCCTGTTTCTTTGTGTTTTTCTTGAGTTCTGTCAGATGTTTTGGTGTTTTCCACCTCAAGCCTCATCGTGAGGAAAAGAAAACTTCAGGCGCGGTGATGACGCGCGCTGGAGATTCATGGAAAGCTCTCGACGCGCTCGGTCCTCAATGGAAATCCCTCCAACTCATAACAGGGAGTTTGAAGTCCCCAACATGCCAACCTGCAGCGTTCAGTGCAACAAACCAGACCTGCAGACATGGACTTCACCGGCACCTGGAAGGTCTACTCTGAGGAGAACCTGGACGAGTTTCTCAAAGTCGTCGGTGAGAAAATCATAAAAATTGTCCAGCAGTGAAGTGTGTGTGTGCAAACGTGTCTGGAGTGACGTGTACTGGCAGGAGCTCCTGAGATGGTTGTGAAGATGCGTAAGGACGTGAAGCCGGTGATGGTGATCGAGCAGAACGGGAAAGACTTCAGGTTCACGATGAAGACTCCGTTCTTCAGCCGAGTCAACTCCTTCACCCTCGACAAGGAGGCTGAAATCTCCTACCTGGACGGCAGGAAGCTGAAGGTGACTCCACACTGAAACTTTTCTGAATACCACGTCTAGATGTTGATGAGAAGTACACGAGGAGCAGGCCGGGCAGAATCACTAAGTTGATGTTTTGGGTCAGTGCACGGTCAGGGAGGAGGACGGGAAGCTGGTTTCTGAGACCGACAGGTTCACGTCTGTCCGGGAGATCCAGGGGGACGAGATGATCGAGGTGAGCCACATTCATCAGGAGGATTGTTTTTCTGTTAATCATCTCTGCTTTGTGCCTTCAGACGACCACTGCTGGTTCTGTGACCTTCATCAGCAGAAGCAAACGGGTCTGACCAGAACCGAGAGGCTCATGAAGAAGAGTCCACGTGGAAATTATTTAATGCTGTTTAATGAAACTTAATAAACAAACTGGATCAAAAAAGAAATGAACTGGTTTTTGGTTTTTGGAGAGTTAAAGTTATTTTTGAGCCTTGATAAAGTTTTATTTCAAACTTATTTACAAAGTAGTTTTATTTAACTAGTGTGATGTTATGGAGATATTTTTAATTTAAAAACACAATATTTACAGATCTGTGCAAAAGTTTTAATCCGTTTGCCCTGAAAACTGTTTGTGTTTAATAAATACTTTGGGCAGCGGCTGGGTGGGTAGAGCAGTGGTCCTCTAATGGGAGAGTTGGAGGTTCAATTCCATTAGCAGTCTCATGCCAAAGTGTCCCTGGGCAAGACACTGAACCCCTCATTGCCTCCCATGTGTGTCCCATCAGTGTATGAATGTGATGAAGCTCTGATTAGTCTTTGTTTATAGTAGAGTTCTCTATGAATGGGTGAATAAGACGGAGAGTGTTGTAAAGAGCTTTGATCTTGATAAGATAAGTACAGTCCATTTATTTTCAGAAAGCTTGGATCAGCTTTAAATATAACAATGCGCTCCATAATAATATTTTAATAAAAAAGGAACCTGATTGTTGCATGGTACTGATTGTAAGAGGATGCTTCGTTTCCAGGGCGTTTAATTAAGTAAACAACAAATTCAGGATATTTAAGGGGGATTAAACAAACTGTAGCACTTTGTTACGTAAACGTTATCAGAGGGAATGCTTATGACCTCGAACTACGGATCAAACAGTAAAATGAAGACAAAAACATTGAATTTTTTATCGATCGTTTCACATGTGCACCGCGTGGGGGCACTGTGGGCTCCTGAGCGCGTGAAAAAGACAGCGCGCTTTGTTACAGGCGCATGCGCATTGTGTTTTTCCTGCGCTTGGTTTCCGATCCAAACAGTTTTGTGTGTAAATTTTTGACTTTTTCCGAGTTATTGTGAGCGTTTGAACGGATACATGAGGCCTCAGAACACGTCTTTGTTTGTCAGGAACATCTCTGATGAGTCCAGGTGAGTCTTCGGAACCGGATCCAACCGTAAGGTCATGCTAACCATGATGCTAACGGTCGCGTTAGCCTAGCAGCTAACGTTAGCCTGCTGTGTGCAGGAGCCGCGTGCTCAACTAAAACCAAAACTAGCTATTTTTAATCTCCAGTATATAGCTAAAATGAAGCATCACTCGAGTTAAACGTCATATTTAACCATCCCGATGCGCTATTAATGTTTTTTTTATTTCAAGCTTTTTAACACAACGGCTCACGTCGTTGATTTTTTTTTTTTTTTTTGTTAACGTATTTCAGTTGCTAACGCGTCGTGTAGCTGACCCAGCTAACGTTACCTGTGACCCAAACCTGTTAAAGTTTGAATTGAATCCAGTGTAATTAAATATTTAAAATTAGCCTGTGGGGGGAAAAAAAGGCCCCAAACGCATTTTAAGGAATTTGTATTAAAACTATTTCTATTGTTGGTCATATGTGATTTTATTAAAAAATAATATGTTATCTGCCACTGAAATGTTTTATGTCATGAGGAAACCTTTGTAAATTGCTTTTATTCTGGTTTTATTTTCATTTTGCTTCAGTGTCATTTAAAATTAGAAAACTGACCATCCTTCCCTGATTTTCAGGCTGTGTACTACATTACCCACAATCCTCTGCTACTGAATTAATCAATTAGTAAAGAATTTAGATTTTATTGTTGGTAAAAGTTCATATCTGCACTAATCTTTTTGTAATTAATGTTTTGAATAAATAACTTAAGTTTGGATTAAACGTGAGTGACTTGGTCCACAGGTAAGGAGGAAAATGTTATTCTGCTAGTCCAGCTGTTTGTAATAAGTGATGTAGGCAGATTATTAATCCCTGATGGTCAGCTGAGTCACACTTGTATTTACGGTGTTCAGGCCTGAGGATTTGCGGCGTGAATTTGGCCGCTATGGTCCGATAGTAGATGTCTACATCCCACTTGACTTCTATACACGTCAACCAAGAGGATTTGCATACATTCAATATCCTTTCCAATGTCTGAACTGTGTGCCCTAACACCTCACTGTGGTTTCCTTTCAGCAGAGAAACTTCTGCTTTTGACTGAATATCTAACATCCATATTTCTCTGTTATTGCTTCAGAGATTGTAAAAGCGTCCAGTTGTGGAAGCGGCCACAAAGAGTTACAAAGACCCGTGTAGAGTAGCTGTAAAGACACAGACCCGCAGGATCAGAGGGAGGGAAAAGGTTGAAAAGAGAAAGTAAAGCATGAAGAGGAAAAGAGTCTGGAAATGGCAGCAAAGAGTGGGCAAAAGAAAAGAGGTTTAAGAGGAGAAAGCCAAGTCTCTCTGGGAGTCGGTTAAAGAGTTAAAGCTCAAGATGAAGTTCAAAGTCAAGCAAAGGTAACAAGTCTGAATTACGTTGTATCCTCCCAAGACAAATCCACAGATCTAACAGCAAAAATCAGATTTCCCTGTGCCTTTAATTTTGGTGGGAGTAATTTCATCCATGTTTGATCTGTTTTATCTTTATTGTCCTGATTCCTCAGACGATTAAACGCTTCGTCTTTTATTTAAAAAAAATTAAATAAAAAGCCTCATGTTTCAGCGTTTTTTCCAGCCCAGCGCCACAATCAAAGATAGTTTTCTAAAAACGCCTTGTTTTGAATTGATCTGGCCTCCACAACAATGAGAACAAAAACCCTTAACCACTCAGCATGTTTGAAGATGTTCGTGACGCAGAAGACGCGCTCCACAGCCTGGACAGGAAGTGGGTTTGTGGCCGGCAGATCGAGATCCAGTTCGCCCAGGGGGACAGAAAGAGTAAGTGTTGTTGTTGTTGTTTTCTTGTTTACACTCTGGTGTTGTTCAGAGCGACACTGCAGCTGTGGTTTTCTCTACAACAGCTCCGAACCAGATGAAGTCGAAGGAGCGGGATTCTCCAGGCCGGTCGTCTCGATACGACGACTACTACGACTGGCGGAGACGCTCCCGCAGCCGCAGCAACGACAGGTACCGCTCCCGCAGCCCGTCCTACGACCGACGGCGCCGACGCTCCGGGAGTCCCCGGGAGTAAGTTTGCTCCTCTCGGACTTTGAGGTTTTGAATCTTAAGAGGAGACAAAGGAAAATAAATATTTGATGTCTTCAGATCTCGTGGACGAGCGTACGGAGGAAGAAGAAGCAGGAGCCGCGAGGACAACAGGTGGGACTCAGACTGTCGGCTTTTTCAGGAAAACAATCACATCTTCACGCGCAGAATGTGGGATTATTTCAGGATTAAAACATCTGCAGCTCTGTGTTTTTGAGATGAATAATATTGATTAAAACTGATAAGAAGCTGTTTCTGATCAAATGAGTCCAACTTTCAACCACAGAATTATTAATTTAAAAGCTTGACCAGCGTAATTAATAATTACTATTACTAATTAATTTCAACAAATATGGTGAAGACTCGTAGACCTGCATGAATTTAATTTCAAGAAAACAAGTTTCCTCCATCGTCAGCGGACGCGTTTGTTTTATTCATAAATTCTTCAGTTCTCAACTTAATTTCTTTAAACGATGAGTTTTTAATATTTGTGAACCTGCAGCGATCTGATTGGTTCCTACCTGCAGCGATCTGATTGGTTCTTGTTTTCAGGTACAGGCAGAGGCCTCACAGAGAATCCAGGAGGAGGTCCAGGTCTCGCTCCAGATCCGCGACCCCACAGGAGAAACTGGACCCGTCCGTGGCCCACTACACCGAGGAAGAACCGCGACGGGCCCAGACCCCCTCCCACTCCAAGTCCCGGTCCATGTCCAGATCCCGCTCTCGTTCTCGCTCCTGGGCCGGGCGGAAGTCCAGAGGTCGTTAAGAAGACCCTGACCCGGATGTGGCTCCGTCTGCAGAACACGGCTGCTCTTTCTGATTTTTATAAAGTTTCCCTCCAGTCAGAACCTGAAGCCGCTCTGAATGGGCTCAGATGTTTTTAGTTCTCGATCCAGTATTTGAACAGCTGCCCAGATGCTGGTCTTCAGGAGTCCTTTAGGTTCTGATTCCTCCTGAAGTCCGGTTCAGATGAACTCTTGTGTAGTTCATCAGTTGAGTGTTAATGTAAACATGTTTGTCAGTTTTTATTTGTGAGATGACTCCAGGTGGAGGTTCTGAGGAGGATCGGGTCGTTTCTGTTCCTGCATGTTTTCTCTTCACGAGGATCGTTTCTGTTTTCTTTAATAAATGTGAACCTGAACGACGTGTGGCGTCACTTTGTTACAGACTGCTCCTGTTTGGTGTTTTCAGTCCGAGCCGGGTCACGACTCGTGGACCCGGTCCGGTTGGCAGCTCCATTGATTTCCTGTTAATGGATCTGGAATGAGTCCTGCAGTGACGCAGCCGGGCGTGAAATGGGACATGTCCCATTGATTAGTCCAGAGACGGAGACTGGTTCAGAACTTGTTTCAGGTTTTAGTTCAAACTAACCTGAAGGTTCTGATCCATTTACAGACTGGTTCTGTTGTCTTTGCAACCAATTTCCCTAAGGGGGACAAACAAAGCTAGCTGTCTTTCAGCGAGCAGATTATAATCCACACCAGGATGTCAAATGGACCGGTTCAAGCCCTCAGAGTGGACCGGACCGGTTCAGGTTCTCAATGGACTGGGCCAGTTCAGGTTCTCAGATCAGACCGGACTGGTTCAGGCCCCCAGAATGGACCGGCTCAGGTTCTCAAAATGGACTGGACCAGTTCAGGTCCTCAGATAAGGCCAGACCAGTTCAGGTTCTCAGAATGACCTGAACTGGTTCAGGTCCTCAGAATGGACCAGACCAGTTCAGGTCCTCGGAATGGATCGGATCAGTTCAGGTCCTCGAATAAGACCGGTTCAGGTCTTCTGGGTTCAACAGAACAGTTCTGTCAGCTGGAAGGGAAATGGACTCGGAGCAGCATCGATCGTCTCTCCTGCCAATCAGCGACTGACCAGGCTGAACAGGTTCAGTTGGTTCTGATCGGGTCAGAACCAGCGAGTGTGAAGATGATGAAGACGTGTTTGTGGCTCGTCAGTTTTATCTTCTTCATACCTGACGTGGAAGGTGAGTTGGACCGTTTTATTTTCAGTTTGTAGATTCAAGTCGCCTCTGAACAGAAACATTGATACAAAATCACTTTTTTCTGAAGAGCAGAAGAAACTAGAAGTTCCACAAGAGGAGCCTGAGAACTGAAAGACCAATGCAGACGTGTTCCTGTTTTTAGTTTTCTACATTTACCTTATCTGTTTTGCTACTTTTCAACATGTTTTAAAAGAAATCTGCCTCTTATGATTGTCTATTGTCATCCCTCTTTATTAGCATCAGGTCTCATAAAAGAGTCCTCGAGGCTCAATGGGACTAACCTGTAGAAATAAAGGTTGAATGAATGATCTTCATCCTGTTCTGCCTTTGGAATCACAGTAAACCTGCAGTCTGAGAGTGAAGTGCTCTGTCAGGAAAATATGGAACAATAAGATTAGATCTGTTATATAAGATGGACCTAGGTTGTTGAGAGCTTTGTAGGTTAGAAGTAAGAATTTGAATTCAGTTCTGGACTGGAGCCAATGGAGCGAAGCCAAAACTGGAGACTCCTAACTCCAGTTAAGACTATACTATATATTAACATAAATAATCCAGGTTGTTTTATGAATATTTAACAAAAAAAGTTTGGCCATCAGAGATTACGTTTCGTCATTAAATCAAATGATCACTGATGGGTTTGTAAAAATAATTAAACTTTCTGCTTTCTGAATATACCTAAATAATTCTGAAGATATTAAATGAAACATTTCTGTAGATTATTTAAATTTTGACAGCTTAATTTGTTGTAAACGATTTAAATTGAAAATACTTTTATTTCAGTGTGACGTAAATGTTCCCTCCAGTAGAACATGAGGACTGAACTGTTTGGACCTCCTGACTTCACAGCAGAACATTTAGATCAAACTGGTCACAGGAAGTTGGACTGGTCGACACGAGCACTTTCTGCTGCTCATTTCAGAAATACTTTTAATACAGATTAAAATGTTGCACAAAAACTATGTTCAAGGCTTAGTTTTAACTGTGTCTGTCTCATCAGTGATATTGTAAGCCTTTGGCTCCGTCCATGGCCCCGCCCACATCAGTTTGATTGGGATAATCGGTTTTGGTTTTTATTTTAAAGGGTCATTATAAATGTTTTATTTATTTATTTTTAATTTACAGAAATTCAAACCAGACGTCAGATCTGCTGAAGACGAAAAATGGGGGACTGGAACTTCCTCGGGGGGATTCTGGAGGAGGTCCATATCCACTCCACCATGGTCGGAAAGATCTGGCTCACCATCCTGTTCATCTTCCGGATGCTGGTCCTGGGCGTCGCCGCGGAGGACGTCTGGAACGACGAGCAGTCGGACTTCATCTGCAACACGGAGCAGCCTGGCTGCAGGAACGTCTGCTACGACCAGGCCTTCCCCATCTCCCTCATCCGCTACTGGGTGCTCCAGGTGATTTTTGTGTCCTCGCCCTCCCTGGTGTACATGGGCCACGCCATCTACCAGCTGCGTGCCCTGGAGAAGGAGCGCCATTGCAAGAAGGTGGCTCTGCGGCGCGAGCTGGAGGCGGTGGACGCCGAGATGGTGGAGGTGAAGAGGAGGATCGAGAAGGAGATGAGGCAGCTGGAGCAGGGGAAGCTCAACAAGGCGCCTCTGAGGGGCTCGCTGCTCTGCACCTACGTGGCCCACATCGTCACCCGCTCGGTGGTGGAGGTCAGCTTCATGATGGGTCAGTACGTCCTCTACGGACACCGCCTGAACACCCTGTACAAGTGCGACCGGGAGCCGTGTCCCAACGTGGTGGACTGCTTCGTCTCCAGGCCCACAGAGAAAACCATCTTCATGATGTTCATGCAGGTCATCGCCTGCATCTCCCTGTTCCTCAGCCTGCTGGAGATCATGCACCTGAGCTTCAAGAAGATAAAGAAGGGCATCCTGGACTACTATCCTCACCTGAAGGACGACCTGGACGAGTATTACGTCAACAAGTCGAAGAAGAACTCGGTGGTGCATCAGGTTTGCGTTGGAACATCCGTTGGACGTAAGAGTACGATCCCCACGGCGCCCAGTGGATACACCTTACTGCTGGAAAAGCAGGGCAACGGGCCCAACTACCCCCTCCTCTGCGCCTCCTCCGCCTTCGTCCCCATCCAAGGAGACCCCGGAGCGAAGCTGGACTGCCACAAGGACGTGATGGAGGGGGTGCCGAGCCCCACGGAGCAGAACAGCAACTCCAACAACACCAGCAGTGAGACCCGCTCGCCTCCTGTGGACAAACAGGACGATCCCGAGGAGCGCTCGTCGTCGCACCACGAGGACCTGGAGTGTGGGAGCTCCGAGTACCCCACCCTGCCCGTGACGGACACCTCCGCCTGCACCGCGCTGTCAGCCATCGGCAGGAAGGCCCGCAGGCCCAGTCCGCCGTGGAACTGCTCCACGGTGATGGAGGGGAACTGCTCGGACAGCGGGGACTCCTACCACGGCACCGGCAGCATGAAGCTCCGCAGCAGCTGTGCTGGCCCCAGAGCCAGGGTGCTCTCCAAGTCAGACTCGAAGAGGACGAGCAGGTCCCAGAGTCCAGACTCCGTGGGGGAGCTGAGCTCCATGTCTCGACACAGCCGGGACAGTAACAGTCCAACCACGTCCTCTCCAAACCGAAGAGTGTCGGCGGCAAGCAGCGGCAGCAGCAGACGGGCTCCCAACGACTTGCAGATCTAAAACCAGTCCTCGGTTCTAGGTTCCCCTCCCAGAGGCTCCTCTAGTTCTTAAAGACCTCTGAACCAAAGTACTTCAGGCTTCCTGAAGGTCCTTCAAAGGTTTTCTTTAAACTTCAGATCCTTTTTTACTCTGAGCGTGGACGTTTCCTGTTGTTGAAACACTGAGCTCTGACCTTTGACCTTTATCTCAGTGAACTGCGGCCGCTGGCGGACACGATCCGCAAGGTCTCCAGAACATCTCAGGACTTTTGTGGGGTTCTCTGTTTGCTGTCTTGAGTTGTAGATGCTCGCGGTCTTCTCGCTCGAGTTTTAAACCCGTGTTTTCTCAGAATCGTTGCAGACGTCTCCATCTTGTCTGAAGACCCAAAGAAGTCCGACAGAGACCAGAACCAGGTCTAAAACCCACACCGATGGAACGATGGATCCTAAAGTACTCCTGTAGACTAAATCATGAACGGAGGGAGGCCATGACAGTCGCAGCGCAGTGAAATCGTTGACCTCTGACCTGTGGATCGTTCAGGTAGAAAAGGCTTCGTAACTCAAGGGATGGATCGCCGGTACTGTTCATGTAAACGCAGCTTTATAGTTTCACTTCATATTTCAACGACACGACGCCGTTTCTGTTTCCTCGTGTTTCCAGTTCCGTTTCTTCCAGACTGATGTTTGATTTGTCAGAAAACGAGGAATAGAAAACTTTTATAAAACTATAAACCGACCCGTTCGGTCCAGGCGCCGCAGGAGAGCTGACAGGAAATGAAACGGCTGTTTAAAATGTTTGAAATTTTTTTCTTGTTTTTTTTAATTAAAATCATTTTCTCTTGCAAATTCTATCAAATTTGTATAAAAAGTTATTTTAAATCAACGAGTACAGGAAGTGAAAAAACATTTATTTATAACCAGAGGTCACTTGTGAAACGAGAACTAGCAGATCTTCACTGCACGCTCTGATGAAATAAACATTATATTCTGTCCAAACAAAGACCAGTTCGACATTTTTCTACCGCTCCGGTTCACGCCGCGGCCTCGTCGGGCGACGCCTCGTACTGCAGCAGCTGTGGACCCAGACGGTACAGGAAGTTAGTTTCAGGCGTAGAACCCTGAGAGAACCCTGACCCTCAGCTCCTCACCCGGTTCTTCAGCGTCTTGTTCTCCTCCAGGAGCAGGTTGCACTTCTGCTGCAGGTCGGCCAGCTCCAGTCGGAGGGCATCGGCGTCTGCGAGGTCCGGACCAGCCGCCCCGAGGTGCAGCTTTATGTAGCTGAGCCTCTGGTTAAGGTCCAGATATCGTTTCAACGCTTGAATTATTTAAACTAAACAAAAAACAAGGAAATTATCAGCTGATCCTCAGTGAGACCAGCTCTGATGTGGAGCCTACAGGTGTGTTTTAACACAACACCAAGGCAGAAAGACATCAGCAATGACTTCAGGAAGCAGCTGCTGCTGCCCGTCAATCTGGGAGGGGTCAAAGGTCATCTGAAGTCCATTGTTTTACAGACAGAGATTATTCACCAGTGGAAAACTTTGAAAACTGACAGTCGTCGCAGGAGTGCCAGCAAAATTCACCCCAAAGGTCAGACTGCGCAGTGCTCAGTAAAGTACGCTCCATCTTGAACTCTGTAGGCCTCAGGTCAAAGGTCATGTCTCTTCTCTCTGCAAATATGACAACAAAAGTTTGGAAAGTTTCATCTGAAAGAATCACAAGACTTCTGGGGAAGAACCAGATCAGAGAACATATGTTTACCCACAATGCACTGCTACAAACAGCTCCTCCTCCCAGCTGTCAGCACGGTGGTGGAGGATGATGGTTTGGGCTACTGTCAGTCACCGAGTGGACCAGAAACTCCTCTGTAGACCAAGGGGTTCTGGAGTGCAACGAGTCCATATGTCCAACAGCTGAAGCTTGGACCAAACTGGGTCCAACAGAACCATGATCCCAAACACAGCTGACAAAACAAAACTGAAAGGACGTCATGATGACTCCTTTTAATCCTAACCTGCTGTTTTATCTGATGGAGAACACAGGGATTATTGTGGCAACAACTAAGTCCGTCTTTGCAGCGAACAAAACCTTTAAAAACTCATTCCAGATGTTTGAACAATAAGTAAATGTGTAAGAATGAGAAAAGGATACTCAAGTGCATTATTGGGTTTGTCTGGTTCTTCATAAAGTGCCACTAAAACTGCAGAACGGAAAGATTTAAATTACACAGATGCATCTGTGTTCCATTACCAGATGAAACTAAATGTTTGAATTTCTTTCACCTACTGCTTGTTAAAGTGTCCAGAACTCCAGATCTCTCCAGATATCTTCTAAACTGCTCTCGCTTCGATTCCGATGCCTGAAACAAATAAATAAATCACCATAAACAGATTACATTTGATTCACCAGTCAAACTTCTACTTCTAAACGTCATATACTGGAAGAATACAAACGTTTAACCTTTAAAATAAGGCCACCGAACAGAACACAGGACTTGCGGTGCGTTCACTTCACGATGCGTTTGATGCTAACTAGTTAGCTTATGCTAACAGCATAAAATCAAACATAAATAAAACAGTAAAATTCCCGCGATAAACGCGCTTCGGTAATACTCACTCTGTAGTTGGCCATGAAGACAGTTACAGTTGTGTAATGAGCGCTTTAATGATCGTTCTGTGATGGGATTTTAAATTTCATTCAAACAGCAGCTGGTTGTGCGCTCACTTCCGTCTACAAACAGGTGGCCAGTTGCCGTAGTAACGCATAAAAGCGGAAGTGACGTTTTATCCTCGTGCCAAAGCAAATATAAAATAAACTATAATCCCACAAAGGGAAATTTTGTAGTGTCTAATACAGTAATTTTAAAATGTTGTTTGTATTTTATAATAGAGCTTCAAAGGTAGCTTTGTGTGTTTGTTTGAAAGCTAGCTCTAAGGATAATGTGTTGTAAGAAAAGAAAATTATAAAGACTAATACATTTTAGGGAAATTAGGCACGCCGAATTTTAACTAGTACATCCAAATTATTGGTCACTATTATACATGGTAATTTAAATCTATAGTTTGTACGTAAAAAACAACAATTAAAAACTTGACGATATTTCGTCAGGTTCAAAGTGGCACAGCAGAAGGAGGAGCCAGTCAAATGATCAGACGTCACATCGTACCGTAAACCATGTGTGTCGCACTCACTGCCTTAAATCAAACCGACGCGTTGCTCATTCATGTAAGTTGAGATCATCGCTGTTTTCACGTGACTCTTTTTGTTCTGAAAAACAGCGACAGTCCAGCTGCTCTGCCGGGAAAATAAATGTACGGTAGTGGGGTTTATTCCCCCCGAAGGATTTTTATCTCTAACATCGAAAAGGTAAGTTTTTTTTTTTTTTTTTTTTGTAACGGAAAACTGTTTTTAACAGTAAAATGTAGCCGCCTTGACTTGTCGAAGGTTGTCAAGTCGTTGCTGTTTGTGTCTTGTCTGTACAACAGTCCTTTGTACGGACGAGCAGCATCTGAATGTATTTAACAAGACACGATGACCGAGAAGAGTCTATAAGCACTTAATTTGTCACAGTTGATAATATTATGATAAAATTCGTTTTAGGGTAGCTTGGCTGTCTTATTGAAATTACTGTGCTATTATCATGTAAGTTTGGTAAAATTGTTTCTTATATCTTATTTTAAAATATTGATTAGTTTTTGCTTGTTTTTAGTCCTTAAATCTCCGCTTCAGTGCTGATTAAAGGACTTTCCTTTAAAGATTAACCACCTTGTGTTTACAGAAGTAAACTCTTCCTCTCTGGAACATGTTGGTACCAGGTATTGATCTGACACTTTTTACCAGATAAAATATCGATTGTTCTGAGGCAGTTCTCACATTTGTTGTCTTCGTGTTTTATTGATCACACAATAAAATATCAGAAAGGTCTAAAAGCTTTTCAAACTAATTTAAATACAATTTACAATATTCATATTTTGTCCTAGTTTATATTTTTTAATCTAAAATGGCAACAATTATTAGCAGCAGAAACATTGAGTATCAGAATTAGTAATTCCAGCATTATCCTTGGCAGTAGCTAAGCTAGCATTAGCAGTAGTAATACAGTACAGTATTAGCTAAGCTAGCATTAGCATTTGTTGCCTATAGCATTAGCAGTAGTAATATTAACTAAGCTAGCATTAGCATTTGTAGCCTATAGCATTAGCGGTAGTAGCCTTAGAGTCAGAGATTCATTATTGTCATTCGCACCACATATGGTACATGTGGTGGAACGAGATTATGTTCACAGGGTCCCAGTCACATCCAACAATAAAATGTAAAAGAAAAATGGTAATGACATCTAAGATATGAACTAAGAAAAACATCAACTAAAAACACACTAAGCACTAGTAGCATAAAAACATTACTGTAATTCGAACAGCAGCACGAACATGAGTCTGTGTGAGCAGATGAACACGAATGAACACAGCAACATGAAACAGATCAGCAG
>JARVGV010000630.1:29066801-29078055 GCA_031762435.1 Hypsolebias longignatus | reverse complement strand
TCTCATCGCAAAGGTTGTCAGTTCAAATCCCGGTCCGAGATGCCTCTAAGTGCAGTTTGCACGTTGTGCTGCGTGGGTTTTCTCCTGGTACTCCAGTTTCCTCCCACAGACCAAAAACATGCATGTTGGACTGACTGGCGTCTTATGTGTCCCTGTGATGGACGCTGGAGTCCTGTCCAGGGTGTCCTCTTGCACAGTGGTTGCTGGACATGGGCACCAGTGACCCCCGTGACTCGAAAAGGAGGGAGCGAGTGAAGAGGATGGATGGATGGATGGATGGATGATCATTACAGGTTAGGGTTTGTTTTGTTCTTGCAGCGCTGAGTGAGATGTTGCGTGTCTCGGCTGCGTGATGACGTTTCGCGCAGGAATGCGTCTGATTTGCAGGCTGCTGACCGTGACGTCACTCCACCTCCCGTCTCATATAAAAGCTCCTGGTCATCCGCAGTCTTCCTCTTTCTGTTACCTGGGCAGGGTCAGCAGCTTTGGCCGTGAAAACCCTGAAACACCGGTGAGCTGGGCTGGTTCGTGGGCTCCAGGCGCGACGTGGGCCTTCTGTCACGTTTGAATTTAACTTTAAATCCTTTTACAGCTCGAGACCGTCTGTCCGGGCGTTAACGCTTTTAAAGCTTTGATTTGTGTTATGTAACTTGAAGCTAACCTGTGGGATTTTTAAACTACTAAATAATTCAGAAGAAGCTAATACGGAATAAGTCGTGTCTTGAGTGCTTTATTTTAATTTGATAAAGTGAGGAAGGAGACTGGAGGAGAAGCTGCGGTTAAAGGAACAAAGGAGGCTGGAAAAAGCCTCCATCCGAGGGATGCTCCGCTGGCATTTCTCCCCTCTCCTCCCTGGAACAACTGGACGTGTTTCCCAGCGACAGGTGTTCGGGTCCGGACGGGATGGACTCTGGATATTTCGGTCTTTGTAACTTTATCCGACGTGGCGGAGACGGGAACACGTGTCTCGGCTGGCCTGTGGCCGACTGCGGCCTGCTAGCCGCCGCCCGTTAGCGGCTAAACTCCGAGGAAATGTCGCCGAATAACGACGATTTTATGATTTTACAAGTTTTTAAAGTTTTATTCAAAGTTCATTTATACAAATGTCCGGTTTATGTTCTGTAGCGACTTCTCTGGGCGGTGGTGCTTAAAGGCTGGTCGAAATGTCTCGTTAGCATCGTGTCGTTAGCCCTGAAGGTTACAGTTGGTCAAATGTTAAAGACTTGAGTCTGTTTCTTCACAGAAACTAACACAATGGGAAAGGAGAAGACCCACATCAACATCGTGGTCATTGGCCATGTCGACTCCGGGAAGTCCACCTCCACCGGCCACCTGATCTACAAGTGCGGAGGCATCGACAAGAGAACCATCGAGAAGTTCGAGAAGGAGGCGGCCGAGGTTGGTGACTCGACTCGTTTCGCCTTTTTTCTCCGGTTTCTTTTTTTAAACGGTTAGTCATCTCCAAGATGGCGGCGTCAGCGTGCCCAACTGGCCGGCACGAGGGTGTAGCTAGAGCCGGGAGCGCGCATGCGGGGCGGGGCTTCCAGTCGGGAACGGTTAGTGGTGACTGTGCACTCTGAAGGCCGCAGGAGGAATAACAGACGTCACACACAGTTTTACCTTAATATTTTTAAATATTCTCTCGTTGTTAAACGTTTAATAAAGAAATGTGTTCCTCTTTACATCAAATATGTTTAATGTTAATTTTTCTGAATGGTTATTTACACTTGAAAGCCAAATACTGTTACATTTTATTCCTCACATTATCAGTAGTTTAATTGTAAAGTTGTTTTTAAGATTGTATTATATCATTACATATTCCTGTATGATCTGATGTGCATATTAAGGAATGTTTGTTTTACAGATGGGCAAAGGCTCCTTCAAGTACGCCTGGGTGTTGGACAAACTGAAGGCCGAGCGTGAGCGTGGTATCACCATCGACATCGCTCTGTGGAAGTTCGAGACCAGCAAGTACTACGTGACCATCATTGATGCTCCTGGACACAGGGACTTCATCAAGAACATGATCACTGGTACCTCCCAGGTAATGGATCTCCACAAACTTCCTGCAGAGTGTGTGTGTGTGTGTGTGTTTGGTCTAACTCGGCTCTGTCTCTTCAGGCCGACTGCGCTGTGCTGATCGTTGCTGCCGGTGTCGGTGAGTTCGAGGCCGGTATCTCCAAGAACGGTCAGACCCGTGAGCACGCCCTGCTGGCCTTCACCCTGGGAGTCAAGCAGCTCATCGTTGGTGTCAACAAGATGGACTCCACCGAGCCCCCTTACAGCCAGAAACGATTTGAGGAAATCCAGAAGGAAGTGAGCACTTACATCAAGAAGATCGGCTACAACCCTGCCGCCGTCGCCTTCGTCCCCATCTCTGGTTGGCACGGAGACAACATGCTGGAGGCCAGCGACAAGGTGAGTGTTTTATTTGGCTGAAAGACGGCGTTTCTGCTCTGAAGGTGCTAAAACGATTTCTCCTTGTAGATGAACTGGTTCAAGGGATGGAAGATCGAGCGCAAGGAGGGTAACGCCTCTGGAACCACACTGCTGGAGGCTCTCGATGCCATCCTGCCCCCCTCCCGTCCCACCGACAAGCCCCTCCGTCTGCCCCTGCAGGACGTCTACAAAATCGGCGGTAAGTTCTGGAGATGATGGATCACCAGAGTTGTGTTTTTCTGGACTTACACACAACTTGTTGTAGGTATTGGAACTGTCCCCGTCGGTCGTGTTGAGACCGGTGTCCTGAAGCCCGGCATGGTGGTGACCTTCGCTCCCCCCAACCTGACCACTGAAGTAAAGTCTGTGGAGATGCACCACGAGTCTCTGCCCGAGGCCGTGCCTGGTGACAACGTGGGCTTCAACGTCAAGAACGTCTCCGTGAAGGAAATCCGTCGTGGATACGTCGCCGGTGACAGCAAGAACGACCCACCCAAGGCTGCCGACAGCTTCAACGCTCAGGTTGGTGTCCACTTCTGACCAGCGTCCGTTTGGAGTTGCAGGCTTTAGGGTAGACGTCTTATCTTTCTTGTCTCCATAGGTCATCATCCTGAACCACCCAGGCCAGATCAACGAGGGTTACGCCCCCGTTCTGGACTGCCACACCGCTCACATCGCTTGCAAGTTCAAGGAGCTGATTGAGAAGATCGACCGTCGTTCTGGCAAGAAGCTTGAGGACAACCCCAAGTTCGTCAAGTCTGGAGACGCTGCCATCGTCAAACTGATCCCACAGAAGCCCATGGTTGTGGAGCCCTTCTCAAACTACCCTCCCCTCGGTAAGTTTCTGCTCCGTAGAGCCCGTCCTCAGTGTAGATGGTCAGTTCTGACTCGAGCTCACCTGTCCTCTCCAGGTCGTTTTGCCGTGCGTGACATGAGGCAGACCGTGGCCGTCGGTGTCATCAAAGCTGTGGACACCAAGGACGTTGCCGGAAAGACAACCAAGGCTGCAGAGAAGGCCCAGAAGAAGAAATGAATGGTCGTGCAGGACGTCCAGCGAGGTGTGAGCCGGCAGCTGCGGGCCACTTCCTCCCCCATCTCTCACCATCATGGGTCATCTTCTCTGAGGCACAGCTCTCTGCTCAAGGACTGGCTTATGCTGATTAAAACCCATCGCAAGAGTTTTCGCAGGAAAAAACTTTGTGGCATTGTCGCCTAATTTCACAGGATGGTGCCTCAGTTTAAGTTTGAAATGGTTTAGAACTGTATCTCTATCTTTAAATGCCACAAATTAATTGGAAAAGAAGCAGCTGGTAACTAATGAAAAATAAATCTCTGAAAAAATTGCAATTGGCTTGTCCAGTGTTTGTCGACCGGCCTGTGCCTCGCAGCTGTTCTGACCCGAGCTATCTGTGTCCGGTGACGCGCTCGTCCTCCAACCGCCTCCTCAGGAGACGCGAGCCGCAGCCAATGGCGCCTCCGACTTCACTTGGAGAAGAACGGAGTCTGCGCAGCCCTCCCCCTCTGCTGCCGTATAAAAGCTCCGTGCGCACCACGTTCTGTCCTTTTGCCTCTTTAAGCGAGGATTTCGTGTTAGTTGCTGGGCACAGGTTGGTCAACGTCTTCTAATTTGAGCAATGCATGTCTGAAGTCTTTGAGCGTGCACAGATGTCTGGGGGTGACTGTTCAGTAAATGAATTAAAAAAGCGCTGCATGGCTTTTAGATGTGAATATGAACTCTTTCTGAGCTGCATGGGTTTGAATCTTAGAGCTCATTTCACTGATAAACCCGTGATTTATTACGTGGAACGGTCGAAACTCAAATAACGTTTGTCGCCTTCACCTCTATGAACGCGGAGCGCGCTCCCGTGACATACAACATGGCGGCTGCGGAGCAACATGGAGGACTGTGTGACTGGTGTTCTGTCGAATTATGTTCACCGGTCAAACTCCCCCCTCCCCTCCGACATCCATAATCCTCAATGTTTTCATAAAATCCCCGTGCTCAAAGATAATTCAACACTTGTGTTAAATTTGGTGTGGTCGTCTTGTGATGATTACAAAGTTCGTTTAAATTGAGTATTAAATGTCGGGAACGAGCGCTTTTTTTTTTTTTTTTTTTAGACCGGGCGGATGGATAATGTTTCACGTGACTGTTTTTCTTAAAGTGACATTTGATTGGCATTTGAGTTGCGCAATAAATAATCGGCTCGACGTGATGCGTCGCTTAGGTCCGCGGAGGCATGTCATCCGTCAGGCGTTGTTCGGTTTTATCGGAAAGAGGATTTTGAAAGGTTTTCGTGATTGTTTCTAGCCGTTGAATCGAAATGGGAAAGGAGAAGACCCACATCAACATCGTGGTCATTGGCCATGTCGACTCCGGCAAGTCCACGACCACCGGCCACCTGATCTACAAGTGCGGAGGGATCGACAAGAGAACCATCGAGAAGTTCGAGAAGGAGGCGGCCGAGGTTGGTGACTCGACACGCTCTGCCGCCCCCCAGCGGCCACCCGCTGTTACTGCACCACAACAAAATGAACATGAGGAAAGGTCTCACATTAAAGCCCCTTCACAGTTTAATACTTTTTAACTTCGTTCAAGACGGCTGCAACAGCTGAGTGACCCTAAAACACACAATGTCTATAAAACACAATTTAAATTTAGCGTTTGTAGCTGAGATTTCTCAAGGAGACTCAAATCAAGCAGTATTTTTCATCACACTATGATTAAGGAATTTATCTGAAACAGATGGACTTTTGGAGCTAAACATAATTAAAATATAAGTGATCGTAGAAAGAACAGACTATAACTGAATGAGTCACAAACTGAATGAGCTTAAAGGTCGTTTTGACGTTGCTGGACTTTTAAAAGTTTAGACATTTGGCACAGATACTAAAATATTGCACTTTTAAATTATATCTTGATTAGTTGTTTGTACTGGTTGGTGATTATATTCCTCTTGATTTTTCATTCAACCTTTATTTAAACAGATAAATCTAATTGAGCCTCGAAGACTCATTTACAAGTGAGATCTGTTGACAGACAATAAGTGGTGAAAAATGACACACAAGGTTTAGAGACAAAAAAATTCCTAACATATCTTTGATCTCTGCATGTAGATCAAAAATTTGTTATTTGTTATTTTGCACATTAATATAATTTAATATAATTCAAGTGACATTTAGGTTCAAGATCTGTATACTGTATATTTATCAGATGCAGGTAAAAAGTACAATGAAATTGGGATGAAAAGAACAGATTTGACATTCACAAAAACCAAAGAACAAACATACAAGAACTACTAAATCATGCAATAAGGGTATAAAATAAAGTACCAAAAAGTAATTATAATATTTACAAGTTCCTAGAGATGGTAAACAACAACATGGTAGAACAGGGGAACGGAAGCTTTACGATCAAAAGAGCCATTTTATGCCTTTGTTCACTAAATTAAAAGTGATCAGAGCCACAACAACCTGCTGTGATGATCAACTTGTGTCTGTGGGCCACTTTAGGTTTGTTGGAGGGGGCTTTTGTGGTCATTAGGGGTGACATTATAATTTAAGACAAATGAAAATACCAGATTCTTGTAGTGGGGGGTGGGGGTAGTTTTTTAATTAACAAAAACTAAGAACCACGCAGACCCATGTATTTTTTTAATTCTGGAAAAATGAATTATAGAAATAAAGTTAAAGTGAGTATGTTTTACTCCTTGTACATGTTCCAGTATTCACATATTTGTAAAAGAAATGACAGGAAAACTGCTAAAACGAGTCTTTTATGTTGTTTGAATGACAACCAGTAAAATTAAGTTTTATGTTAGTTCTGGTCAAAGCTTGAAAGAGCCGCTGCGGAGGAACCAAAGAGCCACATGTGGCTCCAGAGCCATAGGTTGCAGATCCCTGTGGTAGAATATAACGGTGCAAGTAAGTATTTTGGTGTAGTGATATAAGCTGAAATGCACATTATATATATTGCTCATATATTAAACAGGTTGTGTGACAATGAGGTTGAATTATGATGTAAGGTAGATACACAGATGCTGTATCAAACATGAAACAGCCACATGGTGCAGCAGCAATAAATAATAAATACATTAGTTGTCACAGATGTGGCTTGGTGCAAAGTAATGCCAGTTGTTCTGTGTCATTTACTGAGAGCTGAGTAATCTGACAGCTTGTGGATAATAACTGTCCTTTAGTCTTTTCATAAAAATAAAATAAAACATAAATGATGAAACAAATTCCATTCGTTTAGAGTTAAAACATTAATAATTGATGATAAAAGTAAACATAAGTTGCTTTTATTCAGTCAAATATATATAAACCATTATTAGTCTAAATACAGATTTGTAAATTCATGTTAGGTATTAAATGGATTAATTTGTGAGATGTGTATTAAAATATGCAGAATAAAGTTAATTAGTGCCGTTATAAACACCAGAAGAATAAAATAAGATAATGACCAGATTACTCAGTGGGGTCATTAAGGAGCGTTGATGGTTTTACAGATGGGCAAAGGCTCCTTCAAGTACGCCTGGGTGTTGGACAAACTGAAGGCCGAGCGTGAGCGTGGTATCACCATCGACATCGCTCTGTGGAAGTTCGAGACCAGCAAGTACTACGTGACCATCATTGATGCTCCTGGACACAGGGACTTCATCAAGAACATGATCACTGGTACCTCCCAGGTAATGGATCTCCACAAACTTCCTGCAGAGTGTGTGTGTGTGTGTGTGTTTGGTCTAACTCGGCTCTGTCTCTTCAGGCCGACTGCGCTGTGCTGATCGTTGCTGCCGGTGTCGGTGAGTTCGAGGCCGGTATCTCCAAGAACGGTCAGACCCGTGAGCACGCCCTGCTGGCCTTCACCCTGGGAGTCAAGCAGCTCATCGTTGGTGTCAACAAGATGGACTCCACCGAGCCCCCTTACAGCCAGAAACGATTTGAGGAAATCCAGAAGGAAGTGAGCGCCTACATCAAGAAGATCGGCTACAACCCTGCCACCGTGGCCTTCGTCCCCATCTCTGGTTGGCATGGAGACAACATGCTGGAGGCCAGCGACAAGGTGAGCCACAGGAACCCCTCATGGGCTTTTACCCTTTGCTTCGATAAACACTTCATTCTGTCTCTTCGTTTTCAGATGAACTGGTTCAAGGGATGGAAGATCGAGCGTAAAGAGGGCGGAGCCACAGGCGTGACGCTGCTGGAGGCCCTGGACTCCATCCTGCCCCCGTCCCGTCCCACCGACAAACCCCTGCGTCTGCCTCTGCAGGACGTCTACAAGATCGGAGGTGAGGCTTCTGTTCATCGCTTGATGGAAAATAACCAAAACGACTGAAACGACACTGCTGATGTGAACGAGATATTTTGCTAACAGGCATCTGCCTTTCACTTCTTGGTGATGATGAGCAGCTGGTGCTACAGTCCTGAAACGCTGCACACTCTGGGGTCCATATTTCTGTAAACCGAGTGTCCTCTTGCTGTCTCAGGTATCGGAACCGTTCCCGTCGGTCGTGTTGAGACCGGTGTCCTGAAGCCCGGCATGGTGGTGACCTTTGCCCCGCCCAACCTGACCACTGAGGTGAAGTCTGTGGAGATGCACCACGAGTCTCTGCCCGAGGCTCTGCCCGGCGACAACGTTGGCTTCAACATCAAGAACGTGTCTGTGAAGGAGATCCGCCGTGGGAACGTGGCCGGCGACAGCAAGAACGACCCTCCCCTCGCCGCCGAAAACTTCACTGCTCAGGTGAGACGCCGGACGTGGCTCAGGCTCACCTTCGCTGGACAGCAGGTAGATGTTGGTGGTTCATTAGGAGGATAATTTGTGACATCGTTGTCTTGTGCAGGTCATCATCCTGAACCACCCCGGTCAGATCTCCCAGGGTTACGCCCCCGTGCTGGACTGCCACACCGCCCACATCGCCTGCAAGTTCAGCGAGCTCAAGGAGAAGATCGACCGTCGCTCCGGCAAGAAGCTGGAGGACAACCCCAAGGCCCTGAAGTCTGGAGACGCCGCCATCATCACCATGGTGCCTGGAAAACCCATGTGTGTGGAGAGCTTCTCACAGTACCCCCCCCTGGGTGAGTCGACCCCTCTGAGCTGATCAGGCATTAAAACGTGAGCATGGGGGAGCGCTGAGTGCTGAAACTGCAATTATCCTTTAAATTAGACCAAAAATAAACTGTTGACTCATTTGTTAAACTTCAAAACAACTTAAAATTAATGCTGAGTTTCTGGTACTAATAAAGATGGAGGAATAACATACAGTATTTTTAATTATTTTCACATTTCAAATGACTTTTTTCTATAAAATTGACAATTTATTATTTTTGAATAGACACAGATTGAGTGTTAAACAGATATTGAGTTCATTATTTTAATAGTCAACAAAACAGTTTACTCTGCTCTGATTGGTCCACTGTCTGATCAGACTCCACCCACCTTTAGTCCACGCCCCCAAACGAGTCTCAAACGTTTAGAAAACCTTTTTTAAGCAGATAAAATCAAATTTTATGTATTTTTATATCTTTTTTTAATCATATTGTGTTTGTATTCAGACATACTCAAATATTTAAATGTTTAATCTGATTTAATGTGAATTTAAAGTGAAAATTATTTCTGAAATTTGTCTACTGCACTTGTAATTACTTTTAATTTTTTTAAAATATCTTTGTTAAATTTAGTTACCAGTTTGTGTGCGTCTATTTAAAGATGACCACTTCTATATGTATTTGTGTTATTTGTGTTTGTTCAGTGTGTGCAGAGTCAAAGATGTGTGTTTTTGCTCCTCAGGGCGTTTTGCGGTTCGCGACATGAGGCAGACGGTGGCCGTCGGCGTCATCAAATCCGTGGAGAAGAAGGCCGCCTCCGGAGGAAAGGTCACCAAATCTGCGCAGAAGGCAGAGAAGAAGAAATGAATGTTTGTGCAGGACGACCAACGTGACGTCTCGTCTCAGCTGCAGCGGGCCGGCCCGTCTCCTCCTCCCCGTCATCACCCGTCGCCGTCGCCTCTGAGGCTCAGCTCTCTGCTCAAGGACTGGCTAAAGCTCATTAAAGCTCATCGCAAAAGTTTCCGCAGGAAAGGAAGGTCTGCGCCTTCGACAGGAAGCCGCGCTGATCATTAAGCTGAAGCCAAAACAATAAAAATCTCAAACTTTGCCAAACAATGACGTTTTTCTTGGGTTTTATTTAAAGCTTGAGCTCATCAGAGACAGACGATCAATAAAGCTCAAACACTAATTATGATCAGTTTCTCTAGAAAAATGGCTTGTAGGGCCGACGGTTCCGTTTTCTTCAAGTCTCGTTAACGTTGTGACGAAAACTCAACTGGTGGTCCCGGGTCCAGATCAGGCCCACGGATGAGCTCAGTTCGGTCCATCAGTTGTTCATTTGTAATAAAAGCAGATTTTAAACCATTAAACAAACAATGACAATAACTGAGCTCTTGGTTTTCAGTGACTGTGGCCCCTGAGTTGAACAGTCCTGAGATAGTGTTAGAGTTTCACAACAGTCACGTTAACACAGAAGAAGAAGCAGGTTCATGTGGGAACTGGTAAAAAAGACGATTCAGGCTCTGAGGAGTTTTCTCAGCAACGTTCAGTCTGACACGACAACATTTAGCTCCGTGTGACCGAAATGATTCACATGTTGCTGCACGTGAGCGTCGAACCTGAAGCAGCTGCAGCAGTTTGGTCCTGAAGAAGACAAGAAGTCCAGAGGCTCGAGGTGCTGAGCCCCTGGAGCTCCTGGACTGGGGGGCCACAAAGATCAGACTTTTAGGGTGAACAGTTGAGCTCGCTCAGGTTTTCTGTCTTCGGCTGCATTTCCAAACAAGTTGTGCACATTTAAACATCCAACTCCATAAAATTAGTTTTATATTCCAGCTTGAACTGCAACAAAAGACGAGGAACAAAGTGCAGAAATAAATAAACTGAACAAATAAACTGAACGTTGCATTAAACAAACAAACAAACAGAAGTTCTGACTGCTGTGATGAACAGAGAGGACTGATGAAATCAAAAGGACAAAAATGTCTTTAAAAACCTGAAACGTTCATATTTTCGGCTCGAATTAAATCTGATCAATTTGACACCTAATAAAACCAAAACTCACTCAGACTGGTCGTCGGCCAATCAGAGCGGAGCACCTCCTACCTGTGCAGGTGAGAGCTGCAAAGATTTTTGTTTTTCTGCTTTAGAGACAAATACGAGACTGAAGTTATTTCCTGTTTGGTGTTTCCTTTAACGTGTCCTCGGCGTGGACAATGTTCAGAACCGCTCCAGGTCCGTCAACAGATCTGTTAGTAAAATATTTGCTGGTATGAAAAACACACAGTCATGAAAAGTTTGGGACCAAATGAAAGATCTTCGTGGTTCAGCTGCAGTTTGTTCCTGTATCTGAGACAAAAGAAGGATGGACAGAGAGGACTGACTGTCTCCGTGTCCCCCACCTGTGGGACAGCAGCAGAGACATGCCCTCAGGTGAAACAGCTGGTCCCTCTGACAGACAGCTGATCTACATCAGTATGACTCATCGTCGTCTCTTGTCCTGGCAGAGGACTCTGTCCCCGTCCCAGAGACAGAAGGAGACAGACAGAGTAAAGAACAGTTTGTTGTTTAAAATCTGTCATGGGAAAAAACTTGAGGAGGAGACAAGAGGAAACAAGAGACATGAGGAGACAAGAGACATGAGGAGACAAGAGGAGACAAGATGAGACAGAAGACAAGAGGAAACAAGAGACATGAGGAGACAAGAGACAAGATGAGACAGAAGACAAGAGGAGACAGAAGACAAGAGGAAACAAGAGATATGAGGAGA
>JARVGV010000630.1:28898237-28912652 GCA_031762435.1 Hypsolebias longignatus | reverse complement strand
GGGAGCATGTACAGCGTGAAAAGAAGTGGACCAAGAATAGAGCCCTGTGGGACCCCGCAGGAGAGAGACATTGAAGCGGATACATTTTTTCCGACCTTGACACAAAAACTTCTGTCAGTTTTAAAAGCTACAAGTAGTAAAAAAGCTAACTAAAAATAACAAAATGGTAGCTAAAAAGAACATTTTTGATGAAACTAAAGAGATTTTTCTGTATTTCTACAGGAAAAATATTTGTAAATAAAAATAATTATGAAAACATAAATGATACACAAAACCGAAGTCGCAGCACCCATTTCCTGAATGAGCCGAACCTTTTGATACACAAACGATTTTTACTCCTAATTTACTAGTTCGTCCAGCTTTTATGCATTTAAGTTTAATTTAATTCAGCTTTTATTGAAATTAAAACTGAACTGTCAGCAAAACTCTGCAGCAACGAGGTAGTTCTCCAACTTTCACATTACTGAACGATAAATGTTATTCTTTTGGAGTCTTTGGCGCCCCCTGCAGGAACTATGAAGAAGAACGTTGGGGGCAAAAAAAAAATCTGTTTTGTTTGGTTAAATGCTGATTTTATCTGTAGTTTTCTTCACTTTTAATTTTATTTGTAGGTTTTAAATCACTAAATTGAACATAAGTAATTTTAGGAAAAATCTAAATATCGACATGAAGGAGAATTCTAGCGTAGACTGGACCTCGGCTTTAGAGAAAGTCTGCCCACGTGAACAGTTTTCTTCTTCCTTCTTCAGTGTCCGTTCTCGGTGACCGTGGACGGTGAGGTTCACAGGTTCTGCAGCCAGTCCTGCCTCTCCAAGTTCAGCGAAGAGAACAAGTCGTCCTGGGTCGCCTGCGAGATCTGCAGCGCGCTCTGCTCCGAGAAACGACTCGTCCTGAAGACGGGGGACGGCGCTAAAACCGTCTGCGGGCACAAATGTCTACTCGAGGTCAAAGAGGTGAGAAACGTCCTCCTCAGTCGGCGAGTTCTCTGTAAGGACGAGGATGAGTGTCTCATGTTTGTCCTGCAGGCAGCGCAGAGCCGCCAGCTGTGCCCCACCTGCCACACCCCCCATCAGCTGTCGGACATGCTGGAGCATCCGGACCACGAGGGCGCGTTGGATTTCTTCTGCAGCCACAGGTGCATGAAGGTGCACAAAGCCCAGACCCTCCCTGTGCCAGGTACTGAAGCTGCTGCTCTGTGTTTGGCTTATTTACTAAAGTTTAAATCAGTCTGAAGACGGACAAAAACGAGAAGTAAACACTTTTAGCTCGACCAAAGTCCATGCTCAATAATTCTTTTTGCTTTTTGCTCCAAATTTTTTATTTTATTTTAATCATCTTGTTTCTCTTTATGATCTGTAAAATGGTGAAAGGCTGCTTCTGGGTAAGTGTTGACACTTCAGCTCTCTGGGAGTCTTGTTCCTGAGGAGGATGGAGCGAACAGATCTGTGCCTCGTCTGTAGTGATGGGGGTGTTGCTCCGGTCTGTTGGTGGTGAAGGAGCTGAGCTTAATGGTGCAGCTCTGGATTTACAGGTTCATTTAGATTCCAGCTAGAGCTGTTCGACTCACCTGGGTTAATGATCCGAATCAGGACTCACGAGTCCGAGGTCTAAGTTCACCCGGATCTTACATGGTCTCAGGCAGACCTGCGAAGTCCTCGAGTTGGTGGAGTCACCGGAAAAACAGCTGAATCCACAGAAACACTACACACAAAACACACATTTAATAAAAGTTACCATTTTGTTTAACTTTATTGATTTTAGATCATTTTTTTCTGACGTTTGTTCCTTTATTGGAGTGGAATTATAAAATAAACGTCTCTGACCCTCTGAGTACCGGTAATGCTAAAGCTAACATCTACCAACAAAGACTGGCTGTGAGTCACTCAAGTGGACCGGATCGCTTCAGGGAGTGACTCAGATGAACCTGAGTCCACATTTACCAGCTGTGGCTCCAGCCCTCAGCTGTGGTCTGCTGGACCAGGATCAGATCCGGGTCCAAGCAGCTGAAGGGATCTTCCTGTCAGGAGGCCGGTTGGACTTTATTTATCGTGTTTGGGACGGAGCTCACATTTATAGTCCCTGGGCAGGTAAAACCAGGAAATAAACAGATGTTTCTGTTTGTGGTGAGAACAGTGTGAACATCTGGGTGGGTCAGCACATCTGTATTATCATTTCCAAGCCGAAGAACTCTCTCAGCCGAAGAATTTCAGGGTGTTTCTGCTCGTGTTTTTTTTTTTTGTATTTTAGACATTTTTTTGAAACCTTGTTATTGAATCGGGCTGGACGTTTGTTTTGTCATAAAAGGACAATTTTTTTAATGTTTTGATGTAAAAAAAAATGTATTTTTATATTTTTGTTTGTAATTGCAACTTATGAGATTGAAAGTTGTGGTAAATTTAGAATGTAGCTTGTTTTTAAGTACATTTAAAATAATTGTCATTTAATTTAAAATCGATTCACATACAAACCAAACTGTCAACGGTCACGTTTGAAATTATTTATTTATTTGTTTTACTCTAGATTTGAATATTTTATCCACTCATTTTGGTTTGCTGAATATTAAAAGCAGTGAAAACAAAGACGTAACTAAACCTAAAATCATTTTTACCCAACAGTATGCAGCGGGGTTGTTCCTGCCCAGCAGCGCCGCTGAGCTGTTTCTGACCTTTAGATGTTTTTAAACACACGTTGGTCCTAACGTTAATAAATATTTATGATTATTATTGTTTCTCAGTGAAGACGAGTCCTTCAGTTGACGAGAACGACATTAAAGACGTTAAAGATGTGAAGCCGTTGCTGCTGAGTTTACCTCACGTGAGTAATTCAGCTAATTTAGGAAGGTGCTGCAGAAACAGAAAATAAAAAACTAAATATTTAATCTTGGCAAAACAAATTTGTGCACATTAAACTGAGAGTTTAAACTTTTATGAAAATTATTTAACGACTCTCGCTGAAGTAGCTCGTCTGATCCTGATTTCCGTTCTTTGCTCTTCTGGAAGATAAAAGAGGAGCCCGTCGATGAGTTCACTCAGGATCGCTCCGAGTCTGTTTCCTCCTGGGACATCAAGCAGGAACCAGACGAGCCGAAGGTCGGCCACTTTACGGTTTTATTTGTTACATTTTTTACTCCATCAGCATGTTTTAGATTAAAATACAACAAGAAATATGACTGACAGAAGACTGAGTTTCTAGTTAGCCCTTTATTAAATTTAATTAGCCTTTAGCTACTTTCAGCTTCTCTTTAGCCTTTTATTACATTTAATTAGCCTTTAGCTACTTTCAGCTTCTCTTTAGCCTTTTATTACATTTAATTAGCCTTTAGCTATTTTTAGCTTCTAGTTGGCCCTTTATTACATTTAATTAGCCGTTAGCTACTTTCAGCTTCTCTTTAGCCCTTTATTAGATTTAATTAGCCTTTAGCTACTTTCAGCTTCTAGTTAGCCCTTTATTACATTTAATTAGCCTTTAGCTACTTTCAGCTTCTAGTTAAGCCTTTATTACATTTAATTAGCCTTTAGCTACTTTCAGCTTATCTTTAGTCCTTTATTACATTAAGTTAGCTTGTAGCTACTTTCTGCTTCTAGTTAGCCCTTTATTACATTTAATTAGCCTTTAACTACTTTCAGCTTCTAGTTAGCCTTTTGCTAAACTAACATCAACTCAAAGTTTATTTCTTTAGCCCCTTTAAAAAAATGACAAAAATGTTGTTTTAGCTTTTAGCCAGGCTTTGGATATTGACAGTTTTGGTTTGTAGTTAACCTTTTATTACATTTAACAAACATTTAGCTACTTTTGGCTTCTAGCTAGCTTTTTGCAACACTTATGTCAAACCAAATCAAAGTTTATTTCTATAGCATTTTTTTAATGACCAAAATTCTGTACGTGTTTGATGTTTTAGCTGATTAGCACTTTGTTACTTTTAGCTAGCTCTTTGCTGCTTTTAGCTACTGTTCTATCAGCCTTTTGGTGTTTTTAGCTTTTAGGTTTGCTACATTTGTTCATGATTATGGAAGCGGAGTTAAATTTATAGATGTTTAAAAATAGGGTACCGGTACTTTATTTTGAAAGTCCCTTGTTGTTCATCGTGTTCGTGCTCTTATTGTGACAACAGGACTTGAGGATCGGTTCTGTTTTCTCTCTGACGGAGTGCTCCAAACTGGCCCCCGTGGACCCGCCTGGGTCCTGCTCCACCTGTCGGCGGGTTCTGGAGGACGGGGCGACGGTTTACCAGAGGAAGGCCCACACGGACTTGTTCTGCTCCACTTCCTGCCTGCTGAAGTTCTACCAGAAGAAACCCGTGAAAACGACGTGCCACTTCTGTCTGCGGTGAGTCTGCAGAACATTTCTGACCCTTTTGAAATCGTGTTTCTGTACGAGGGGAGTTTTCTAAAAGCCTTGTTCCGTGGAACCTTTAACCTGATCCGTTTGGGTTCTTTCAGGGTCATAACGAACCCTCAGGACGTCCTCCGGGCAGCAGCGGGGACCGCGGGGACGAAGGACTTCTGCAGCCGAAACTGCCTGTCCTACTTCAACTACCAGAGGATCGTTTCCACCAAACTTCCTTTGGTTCCCGTCGCCTCCCACACCCAGTGCAGCGCCTGCAGCAGATACTGCATCGTAAGGAACGCACAGATGGGTCCGAACCTTCCTCCAGGAGGACGTGAAACAAAACCCAAATCTGGTTCTGGTTTCTGCCCCTGCAGAGCAAACACGAGGTCATTCTGCAGGGTGTGGTCCACAAGTTCTGCAGCGACCCGTGCTTCTACCGTTTCTGCACCCTCAACAAGCTGTCGGTGTGCGAGAACTGCGGCTCGGCCTGCAACAAACCGCTGTGCCTGAAGACGGAGGGAGGCGACAAGCCGCTGTGCGGCGCCGACTGCCTGGCCCGGTTCAAGAAGGTAGACGGTCGGTTCCTGCAGCTTCCTGTCAGGACAGCCGTGCAACATCTCATCAGCTTTCATTGGAGCAAGACTAGTTAGATGTTTTCTTCAGCTGAGAGCCCAACGATGGCTGAAGGAGCTGAAACTAACTTGTTGAAGTAAGAAGAAGCAGAACACTAGCTGTAAACTCAAAGAAGCTAAACACTAGCTAAAAGCTAGAAGTAGCAATAAAGTAGCTCAAACCTAAAGTAGAATAAAGATGAGCTAAAAGAAGCAAAAGAGTAGCTCCAAGTTAAAACTAGCTCGATAACAGTAAATAACAATGTTGCAAAAGTGCACCATAGAAAATTAGGAATGGGGTAGCTAAAAGTAACAGAACACTAGCTAAAATAGCAAAAATGTAACTAAAGCTAAGAACTAACTCTGGCACAACAATTTTCTGTGGGATCAATAAAGTTCTGTCTGATTTTAAAAGCAGCAACAAAACGGTAGCTAAAAGTAATAAAAGACTAGCTAGAATAGCAAAAGTGGCCGAAAAGTAGCTCTTTGTAGCACAAGAGTAGCTAAAAGTAACATAAGTCTTTAAAAATGGTAAAGGAATCAGAATCAGCTTTATTGTAAATTGTAATAGTTTAAAAGACAGCTAAAGGTAACAAAAAAACTAGCTGAAAAAGCAAAAAGGTAATAAAAAGTAGCAAAAGGATAGCTAAAATAAGGATAATGAAAGTGAAAACTATCAAAATACTTTTTTAAACATGTCCAAGACAAATTTCCCCTTGGGGGACAATAAAGTATCTATCTATCTATCTAAATAGAAAAGTGGTAATTATAAATATTGAGTAGCCATTTCAAAAGTATAAAAGTTAAAACCAAGAGTCACAGCCCTCATCTCCTGAATGAGCCGAATGTTTTGATGTAGTAACAGCTAAAAAAACACAAAGCGTTCCGAAAACTAAAAAACTGACATAGCAGCGAGTGCTGACCCAGTTTTCAAAGACTTGAGGTCAAAACAACGGACGGTCCTCTGACGTTTCAGTGAAAGAGCCGAAACATGGAGGCAGCAGCTGATTCATTTCCTGTTTTTTGTTTGTTTGTTTATGGTTTGACAGACAAACAGGGCGGAGCAGCCGTGCGCGATGTGCCGCAGCCCTCAGCTGATGTCAGACATGGTTGAAAACAGGAACAGTGACGACATCGTGGAGCTCTTCTGCTCCAAAAGCTGCGTGATGGCGTCCAAAATCCAGACCATCTGCGCCTCAGGTACACGGTCGTCACAGCTGGTCTCTGGAAGTCCTGGTCCAGACCTCACTTGGTTTTTAAAGTCTGGAGATCTGTTTATCAGAGCTGAAGTCTAGCTGCTAACACCCCCCCCGCCCCACCCCACCCCTCCCCCAGGCGCCTCATTGGACTGTGACAACTGCAGGAAGACGACGGTCCCGGTTTGTCACCTCGCCATGTCCGACGCCTCCATCAGAAACTTCTGCTCTCTGACCTGCGCCATGGAGTTCAAGGTAGCTAAAGAAAGGCCTTTTCAGCTAAAGCACAGAAAAATGCTGAACTCTAAATGACTGCCCAAACTAGCTGAAGAAGTTGAAACTAAACCGAAGTAAAAACAAGCAGAAGAGAAGGTAAAGGTAGCTGAAAGTAGCTAAAAGGTAAAAGCAGAAAAACAGTAGCTAAGAAACTGAAAGCAGCAGAGCAAAAGCTAAAAGCAGCAGAACTGTAGCTAGAAGCTAAAATCAGGAGAACAGAAGCTAGTAGCTAAAAACATGAAAACAACAGCCAGATGCTAAAATTTGGAAAACAGAAGCTAGTAGCTAAAAGCATGAAAACAACAGCCAGAAGATAAAATTGGGAAAACGGAAACTAGTAGCTAAAAGCATGAAAACAACAGCCAGAAGCTAAAATTGGGAAAACAGAAGCTAGTAGCTAAAAGCATGAAAACAACAGCCAGAAGCTAAAATTGGGAAAACGGAAGCTAGTAGCTAAAAGTAAAAATGGGAAAATGTCTAAAAGCTAAATTCAGGAAAACATTAGCTAAAAGCAGCAGAACTGTAGCTAGAAGCTAAAAGCAGGAAAATATTTTCCAGAAGCTAAAAGCAGCAAAACAGTAGCTAGAAACTAAAAAAGCAGAATTGCTAGAAGCTAAAATCTGGGGAACAGAAGTTAGTAGCTAAAATCAGGAAAACAATAGCTAGAAGCTAAAATCAGGAGAACAGAAGCTAGTAGCTAAAAGCAGGAAGACAATAGCTAGAAGCTAAAATCTGGGGAACAGAAGCTAGTAGCTAAAAGCAGGAAACTAATAGCTAAAAGCTAAAATCAGATAAACATTAATTAGAAGCTAAAAGCAGCAGAAGTATAGCTAGAACCTAAAAGTAACAGAATAGTAGCTAGAAGCTAAAAGCAAAAAAACATTTTCCAGATGCTTAAACCAGCAAAACAGTAGCTAGAAAATCAAATCAGGTGAACAAAGGCTAGTAGCTAAAAGCAGGAAAACAGTGGCTAGAAGCTAAAATCTGGGGAACAGAAGCTAGTAGCTAACAGCAGCAAAACAGTAGCTAGAAACTAAAAAAAGCAGAATAGCTAGAAGCTAAAATCTGGGGAACAGAAGCTAATAGCTAAAATCAGGAAGACAATAGTTAGAAGCTTAAATCAGGCGAACAGAAGCTAGTAGCCAAAAGTAACAGAATAGTAGCTAGAAGCTAAAAGCAAGAAAACATTTTCCAGATGCTTAAACCAGCAAAACAGTAGCTAGAAAATAAAATCAGGGGAACAGAAGCTAGTAGCTAAAAGCAGGAAATAAAAATAGCCAAAGCTGAAGTAAGGAGAATTGAGGCTAGAAGGTAAATACAGGAAAGCAATAGCTAGAAGCTAAAATCAGGAGAATGGTAACTAGAAGCTAGAAGTAAGGAAATGCTAGTTAATAGCTAAAATACCGTAAGCACAAGAAAACAAAAAGTTTCTTGAAGCAGACTTTAAAGAGAACAGTGGCTCTGAAGGAACTGAAAAGAGCTAAAGTCACAGCCCCCTCCTGATGCGGCGTTCAGAGAAAAATCTTCAGACTAAGAAACAGTTTCCACACCAGAAACCTCATTTCTGTTTGAAACGGTCAAATCCTCGGCTGCTCGGAGCGACTTGTTTCAGCCGAAGGTCAAACTTTGTTTCTTTCTTCGGCTGCAGGAGACCCAGGCGGAGCCGACCACACAAACCCAAACCCAGAACGGTTCTGACAAACCTCCAGAGCTCCTGTGTGCTCAGTGTCTACAAGCCATAACATCCACCCCTGAAGTCATCCAGAACGAGGTCTGCTTGTGGTTCTGGAGAGTCGCGTTGACTCGGGTCAGGATTTTTAAAATCTTGTTTGTCTTCACAGATACGTCTGACTTACGTCTGCAGCTCAGCCTGCTCTCAGGACTTTAAACAGATCAACAACATCGTGGCGCCGTGTGAACACTGCGGGAGCAACAGACTGATCAATGAAGTGAAGCGGATCGGCACCAAGAACTGCTTCTTCTGCAGCACCGGTGAGTCCGACAGCCATTTGTTGTCGCCGAGCGAAGACGGGGAACTCGCTCACAATAACCACATAAAATCAGTTGGGGGTCAGTAAGCACAACCAGAATTAACACATAACACACACTGTCAATTTTTGAGAAAATTTAAGGATTTTTAAGTGCGCCTTATAGTCCGAAAAATACGGTAGGTACCGATTTCCATTTTGCTGAATGGGTGCATCTGAGCATAAGAAAATATCCTGATGCTGCTCAATAATCCAGGTAGAAAAATCTAAAAAAGTTAAGTCTAGTCGTCTGGACATTCAAAAAACTAAACAAAACAAAAAAAATTGTAGAAACGTTTTATCTTTCATCTGAAAGACTTCCTCAGTCTGACGAGCTGTATTCAGCTCAGTCTACAGCCGAATACAGCTCCTCAGACTGAAGAAGTCTTTCAGATGAAAGACGAAACGTTTATATGTGTGTGTGTGTGTGTGTGTGTGTGCGTGCGTGCTTTCTGGGTTTTATTGCTTAAGTTTCATCAAATGATTGGGGTGGCCAGAGTATAATCTATGGGGGCTAAGGCCACCATTGCTCCCCCTCTGGCTCCTCCTCTGCACCTGGTGGGGGATGAAACGTCTCCCTCCACTCTGCAGGATTCATCACTCTGCGCCTCCTCGAACAAACAGAAAAAGAAAACCTCCTTTTTTCTAATCCGTCCAGAAAAACATTTTTCTCCAAAACTACAAACATTCACTGTCTCTCTCAGCGAGTGGGGTGGGGGTGGGGGTGGGGGGGGCGTCAGTGTGCCGCTCGTTTTACCGTTTGTCTCCTCCCAGGCTGCTCTGCGCTCTTCCTCCTCGATCAGAGGACGACATTCTCCTCGTGTTCCTTCTGCCGCTCTGTGTGGAGGTCCGCGGCTCAGGATGGAGGTGCCAAGGAGGAGTTCTGCTCCGAATCCTGCAGATCCAAACACGACCTGCTGCTCAGTGACGTGAGTGCAGCTCCTCAAAGTGCTCTGTTTGAACCTTTTGCTTCATTTAGAGGCTAAAAATAAAATGTTTACATGGAAAACTTGAAAGAATTGTTGAGTTTTAGACATTTATTCAAATAAAACTGTTATGTAGCCTAAATATTTCAGGTTCAGTGGGGTTGTATGATGTTGGTGACGATGCTGAATGACTAATTTAATGTTTCCTTTAAGTTGCTGAAATGTGACTCGTGCGGCCGAAGAGGAAGGCTGACGGAGAGTCTTCCTCTGTCAGGAGATGTCAAACATTTCTGCCACCTGAAATGTCTCCTTCACTTCTGCAGCAGAACGAACAAGCTGCTCGATGCCGGTGCGTTTTGGTTGAATCACACCGAGACATTTAGATTTCAGCCGCCTGCCAAAAGTTTTTAAAGACTGAACTAAAACTTCTTAAAGTAAAGAGCCGATAAAGAATTAAAAAAAAAAAAAAATTTTTGCTGTTTTCCTGGTTCACTGAGTGAATGTTTCTGCAGTTCTGGTTTACTCAGACTGGATTTTAGCGTTTGTCAGATCCTTTAGCCTCTGCTGACTCCTCACTGTTTCTTCCTTCGAAAGGAATAGCAAAAATATAGCGCAAATCAGCAAAAGGCTAGCTTAAAGTAGCAAAAAGATACCTACATATGACAAAATGCTAGCTAAAAGTAGCAAAAATATATATCAAATCAGTAAAAGTCTAGCTTAAAGCAGTAAAAATATACATTTACCGGTATATGACAAAATGCTAGCTAAAAGTAGCAGAAAGATAGCTGAAATCAGATGAATGCATTCAAAGTAGGGAATGATAAGCTAAAAGTCTATGTAGCAAACCACTAGCTCAAAATAGTCAAAGACTGGCTGGATCTAAATGTAGCATAATGCACTAAAAAGCAAAAGGATAGCTAAGAGCTAAAATCAGCATAAGATTAGCTAAAAGTAGCAAAAGGCTACATCAAACCAGCAAAGGCTTGCTAGACCTAAAAGTAAAACATGCTAGCACAAAGTAGCCAAAGACGAGCTAAAAACGGCAACATGGCAGTTGTTGCTCTAAGCTGACTCCTCCTCATTTCCTCCTTCAGGTTTTTCACCTCCTGAAGCTGCAGGAGCCGTCCACACCTCCCCTGTGCTCACAAAAGTTGTCTCACTGTCGAGCACTCTGAGAAATAACCTGAACACCCTGAGGAGCTCCTCACAGCTCGGCCTCGGTACAAACGTTCAGCTGTTCTTTAGCTGTTTTCATTTTCAGACTGTATTTGTATGTGGCTGCACTGTTCAAATGAAGTTCTTACAAAAAGATGAAAGAGTTTTGAAAAATAAATCTGGTTTTTAAAGCAGATCAATGATAAAGAGAGAAAATGTTTTCTGGTTTAATTTTTGTTTCTCTCCTCAGGACTTTTCTCTGATATTCAAACTAAAGTCGTCGGACACGTAAGTTCACAGAGACTAAGCTTAATCCTGCAAAGTGCTTTTCCACAGAAACTCAGCAGCAGAACGGTAAAGAGGCTAAAAGCACAACAGCAGCCAAAACCTTAAGTAGGAGAACAATAGCTAAAATCTAGAAGCAGGAAAACTAACTAGAAGCTGAAAAAGCAGTGAAGCCACTAAAAACTAGAAGCAACAGAACTGTATCTAATAGCAGCAGAACAGTAGCAAAAAACTAAGAGCAGCAGAACAGTAGCTAGAAGCTAAGAGCAGCAGTACAGTAGCAAAAAACTAAGAGCAGCAGAACAGTAGCTAGAAGCTAAGAGCAGCAGGACAGTAGCAAAAAACTAAGAGCAGCAGAACAGTAGCTAGAAGCTAAAAGCAGCAGGACAGTAGCTAAAACCTAAAAGCAGCAGAACAGTAGCTAGAAGCTAAAAGCAGCAGAACAGTAGCAAAAAACTAAGAGCAGCAGAACAGTAGCTAGAAACTAAAAGCAGCAGGACAGTAGCTAAAACCTAAAAGCAGCAGAACAGTAGCTAGAAACTAAAAGCAGCAGGACAGTGGCTAAAACCTAAAAGCAGCAGAACAGTAGCTAGAAGCTAAAAGCAGCAGAACAGTAGCAAAAAACTAAAAGCAGCAGAACAGTAGCTAGAAACTAAAAGCAGCAGAACAGTAGCTAGAAGCTAAAAGCAGCAGAACAGTAGCTAGAAACTAAAAGCAGCAGAACAGTAGCTAGAAACTAAAAGCAGCAGAACAGTAGCTAGAAGCTAAGAGCAAAAGGGGTAGGTTAAAGTTAAAGGAGCAAATGGCAGAGGTGAGAAATTCTAGACTAGCTTTAAGTAGCTAAAGCAAAAAGGAGGTAAATGCTACAGCTGAACTAAAAGCTGTTCAAAATAAACTCTGCTTGTTTACATGTCCACTGCATTGAGACGAACGCGTTCGGGTCGATTGTTCTCTTCTTCGTTCTTCAGGCCAGCGTTCAGACGGAGCCCAAACAGCTGAAGAACAAGTCGATGCTCTGCGTTCCTCTGGTCCACAACAAAGGCGTGTCCTGCTCGGTCCAGACGTCAGAAGCTTCAGCACAGACAGGTCCATTTACAGCATGTTTGAACTGAACTGGACTAAATGTAACCTTTGACCCGAGTTAAACCAGGCTCTCACTGGGCTGCGGCTGATGGAGGACTCTCCACCATCCAGAAACGTCTGCAGACGTCTTCATGAATTTTGAACTTTTAAACAAAAACAGACACAGCTGTAATTATTCATTAACTCCTGCGGTGTAAATGTGCACGGGTCAGTGTCCACATGTACGATAGTTATTGACTTTATACAATAGTTTCAGGGTCGATCAACATTTATTTCTAGAGCTCTTTGCAACAACCAAAAGGTGCACGAGGTGCTTCACAGGACAGAAGTTCAAACACAGAAGAAGAATCCAAAACGCCACTAGGGATAAAATGTTTGAGATTAGATTTAAAAGGCCCGGGTCATGATGAAGCTGGTTCCTCAGTCCGGTTGCAGCGACCCACAAGGCCCGGTCCTCCAACATCATGGGTCAAACAGTGAAGATGTTCTCACTGACCTTAAGGTCCACTCAAACAGAAAGCTGCTAGATCAGAACACGGTGGAGCGAGATCGTTAAGAGCTTCAAAAGTGAACGATCAAAGTTTAAAGTCAGTTCTAAAACAGACTGGAAGCCAGTGGACCCAACGCGTTACAAAATCTATGAAATAGTTTTTAAAAGACCAAATGTACGATCGTTTTGTACGAAAGAGGACGAGTCCAAACGTTTCTCTTTCAGAATCTCAGAAATCTGAGGAAAAAAATTTGTCTGAATCCTTATTTTGGCTTTTCCATTCCAACAACGTGTTTATTTACGTGAACGTCTACAGATCATCATCTGTTGTGACAAACGAGACCGTGCGCGTTCCAAGCCACTCCTTCCTGTGTGCACGTTCACCAGTCTTACCACCCAATTCAGTTCAGTTTATTTCTGCAGCTCCAAGTCACAACAGAAGTCGTCTCAGAGCACTGAACAGAGACATTCACAGAAAAATCACAATCAGTAAAAGTTCTCCATCTGAGGAAGCAGCAGACTGTGTTGAATCTTCCATCCTGAGCAAGCACAAAGGAGACCGTGGAAAGAAAAACTCCCTTTAACAGGAAGAAACCTCCAGCAGAACCAGGATCAGGACAAGTGGCCATCTGCTTCCACCGGCTGGGTTTGAGAGGACAGGAAGCAGGAACAGAAGAACAGGAAGTAGAAACAGAAGAACAGGAAGTAGAAACAGAAGAACAGGAAGTAGAAACAGAAAGGACAGGAAGTAGAAACAGAGAGGACAGGAAGTAGAAACAAGAACAGGAAGTGGAAAAAGAAGAACAGGAAGTAGAAACAGAAGAACAGGAAGTAGGAACAGAAGAACAGGAAGTAGAAACAGAAGAACAGGAAGTAGAAACAGAAAGGCCAGGAAGTAGAAACAGAAGAACAGGAAGTGGAAAAAGAAGAACAGGAAGTAGAAACAAAGAGGACAGGAAGTAGAAACAAAGAGGACAGGAAGTAGAAACAGAGAGGACAGGAAGTAGAAACAGAGAGGACAGGAAGTAAATACTGAAGATCCTTTATTAAATCAGGAAAGATGATTGAGGCCCTAAGTGAATGTGATTTCCTGTTTTCTTCTCTGCACATCTGATGTGATAAAACACTGAGGAGGAAGCATGTTGTGTGCTTGTGTGGTTGACTGCTTGTCCCTGCAGGACGTCCTGTCTCTGGCTGAAGCTCAGCTGTCTCACACCTCGTCTGCAGCCGTGTGTCGGAAACTCTCCTCCGTGGGACGGCGGGTTCTGTCCATCGAGTCCGTCTCAAACATCCAAGGTCGTCTCTTCATTCTGTCTGCAGCGGCTGAGCGCTTGTTGGTTATTTTGCTAACAGTCGCTGTCTTTGTCCACAGACGGTCATGAAGGCTCCTGGGAGGCAAGATGGCAACACTCCAAACCCAGAAGTGTTCTGAGCAGACTGAGCCCAGACGAGCAGAGCAAAGAGCCGCCTGACGCACTCCTGACAAGCACTTTGTCCAGACAGCAGGTACGCACTTCTTCTTCAGCTGCTTCCAACGAGCAGATGTTTGAGGAAATCAAAAGGTTCTTCTTACATGAAACCTGAACAAACGCTCTGGTCCAAACCCAACATCTGGTCAGAGCTGCTGGAAATACAACTAAAGCAGAGAACTTTCAGAATTCACAGTGTTTTAAAATAAAATAACGCAGCAGGAAATAAATAATGTATTTCTTGTCGTCCCAGAAACAGAAAATCATTGAATTAGTTCTAGCTGTCTAAATGAAGGTCAAGTCAAGTGACCTTTATTTGTAGAGCACATTTAAAACAGAAACAGTTATCAAAGAGCTTAAAGAGGAACTAAACCCAAAATTAACTTTTTTTAACTGATAAACTCCCTAGAATGTGTGTAAAATGTTGCATAGCACTATGTCTGTGTTCATTTTCATGTTTTTGTGCATATTTGTTTAAATCTGCAATATTTGGTCTAAAAACATGTTTATACTAATCCTATGGGTTGAACTGTGGTACTGCAGCCTAATTTTCTTGTTGGTCAACGAC
>JARVGV010000630.1:28834545-28847049 GCA_031762435.1 Hypsolebias longignatus | reverse complement strand
TAGTCCTCGACTTACGAACGGGTTCCGTTCCTACGGACCGTTCTTTTTTTTTTTTTTTTTTTTTTTTTTTTTTTTTTTTTTAATTTTTTTTTTTTACAAATTAAAGCAAGATGTCAAAGATTGCTAAAATGAGTGTTTCTGGTAGTTTAAATCAGTGGATCTCTGTGGTGTCTGTGTTCAGTCCCTGCTGTTTGCCGTGTCAGGACATTCTTCTCGTCCTCCTGGACTACAGACATGTTTCATCTCGTCTGAGCAGAGAGAAGTTGGAGCGACGACGCAGTTTCCTGTAGAAAACAAACGTGAACTCCGTCATGAGCGTCAGACGTTTCGCAGCGGGGCCCGGCGAGTGGCGCTGACCTGAATCAGTAACGGGACAATCCTCTGACGTCAGCAGTGACTCAGCCTCTTTGGCTCGGCCTGGATTGTTATTCACCACAAACATCCCGACAAACTCAGGGGCTGGTTTTACTGGTGACTGAGGAGGACCACGGTGTGACCTTCTTCTTTAGCTTCACTGTAGATGAGGAGTTTAGATGTGAAGAACAGGAATGCTGCTTGAACGTGACCTGGTTCTAGTTGTCAGTAAACAGTGTGTTTGTATCAGCCCGGTCCGGTTTAGACAGATTTACAGTTAAGGTCGTCCTCCAGTGGGAACAACTGGTTTTCATATTTTCATGTTTGTCAGAAAATTAAACGTCAGCTGAGAGGTCCAACTGGCCGGGAGGGGAAATAATCTGATTTAGGGTAGTTTAAATGTTTTATTACAACAAAAGATCAAAGGAGAGATGCATGATGGAAATTGAAGAGGTGGAGACGGGTCTTGTGACATCAGAGGGTTTGGAGTCCAATGTTAGTCCAGAATCCAGTCCTGTCTGCTGGTCTGACCCAGACTTGACCTCATCTGCTTCAAACAAAAACGGTCTGAAACTCCTCTCTGAGTTTGCTCCGTGCAGACTTCAAACCAACTAGAAGACAAAAAGTGAGACATGTCTTCATGGTCCGTCCTGAAACTCGTCCTCAGGTGACCACGGTAACCGATCGGCTGTTTGACCTTTGACCCGCTCTGCTCAGCCAACTGATGAGCGACCGCCAGGGCCGGGGATCTGGTGAGAACAAAGACGGTCTCTCTCCCTCAGTTGCCGTGGCAACTATCGATGCTGTGCAGAGGGAGTGTTGCCATGGTAACAGGACTCCACAGATCGATGCAGAGTCAGACATGGTCCTGGTGATGGTTTTGTTGGAGACAGGACAGCTGCCTGCGTGGCGTTGAGCCTGTTGTGCATCGGGGCGTATCGCAGCGTGACGTTCAGGGCCCCCAGCGGCGCCCAGGAGGCCCTCAGAGGAGGTGAGCGCTGACAGCACTGACAGCTCAGACAGCTCCTCCACCTCCTCCACCTCCTCCTCCTAACATGTTGTCTTTCACATCTGAGCTCAAACGGTTCAACCCATCCTCTAAGATTTCTTCTTTTTTCCTTAATTTTATTGTGTAAAAAATCTTTAAGTCGACGGGAGCTGTGAGTCGATCCAAGACGGAATGCAGGAAAAGTTCTTTTTAATTTTGTGACTGAAACGTCTCATTAAAAATCTGAGGAATGATCCTAGAATGAAGACAAGATGCAGCTACTTTCTGTCCTTCTCACGAGTTTTACAGACGTTTTGCTGCAAAATGTTCCCAGTTCTGCACACGTTCGATTCAAACTAGGACCAATTTTAAACATTTCTGTGGTCGTTTCGATCCATTTGTTCCTCTTTATTACTTGGTTCATTCTGTTGTTGTTTTTTTAAATAAAAGTTTAAATATTCACCAAACTAACTCTGTTGTGACAAAACTTCTGCTTTGTTCCATCTACCTCAGGACTTGTGCTCCATCACTGATATGGAACATTTTAAGTTTAACCTTAAAACCTTTTTATTCAGGCAGCTTTTAGTACCAAGTAGTTATTTGGCAATCTTGCTGTGTTTTAATTGTTAGTTTTTTTAATTTCTAACTGTGTTTTTTGATTCTTAGTTGTTTGTTTTTAACCTCTGCATTGTGCAGCACTTTGTGCATGTTTCGGCTGCTGGAAAGGGTTGTATAAATCAAGTTTGATTGATTGATTGATTGTTCTGATCCAAGCTGCAGATTAAAACGTTTCTCCGTCTTGGTGTAACTTTGCTCCATTTTAATTAAAATATTTAACGAGACGTTTGTGTTCTGCTGAGCGACAGTCGGGTTCTGATGAACGTTGGCAGATGTTGGGTTTGTTTGGAGCTGGAGGGAGAAGGTCCTGGAATGTGGTGTTGTCTCATCTTGTCTGAAGAAAATGAATTCCCTGTAATGAAGCCGATGTCTGAAACTGAAGGTGCTGCTCTTGAGTAGATTTTTACCTTCAGGTGTGTCGTCTTGTCACCTCGTTTAGCTTCTCCCACTTTCACTTTAAAAAGCTGCTGAAGTTACTTCCACATGCAGATGTTTCACCTTAAATAGCTTGATTACTTTAGCTTTTTCCACCTTAAGTTGTTTGATTTCTTAAAAAGCTTCTCCGCTTTAAATAGTTAAAAGTTAACAAGTATTTTTTATCTTAAGCACCTTTTACACCTAAAGTGGTTTGTTTTTCTCTCTGAAGCAGCTTGACGTTCATCATTTCTTCGTGTCTCTCTTTCTACTGAAGACACCGGATGACAAAAGACTCTTCACTGACCCCTCCCTTTCTCTTTAAAATCAGTTTTAATCGTCCAAAAATGTGATTTTTGGACGATTAAAAGCAGCTAAGCTACGAGCTAAGCTAACGGGCCGATCTCAGGGGGAAAAACCTCCGTCTTGTCGAAGCTCCAAAATTCACGGTGGAAACTCGTGCCTTCGTGTAAAAAGTTGTTTTTCTCTGCACAAAGAAACTGAGAACTTGTTTACTGATTTCTTAAAAGCTTTGTGTGAAAAATGCTAAAGAGCTCAAACCACACAGAGCAGCTGCCATTTTGAGAACTGAAGAGAGACAGTCCATGTCACGTCAAGGGGCCTCCCTCCCATTTTTCTGAAAGATGCTGCTCACTCCCTCACTATCCATCCTTTGGTTCAAGCAGTCTTATACTGACATCTAGTGGTCAAAAATGGTACTACACTCAAAACAAATCAACATTTCCTATTTAATTTGACTATAATTATTAATTATTGTTAAATTTCAAGCGATATTATCGTTTATCATAATTTCTGAGTCAATTAATCACCCAGCAAAATTTGTTATCGTGACAGGCCTAGGCCTCCCCAGATCTGCTGACGTCAGATCAGCTGACCTCAGATCAGCTGACCCCAGATCTGCTGACCCCAGATCAGCCTGTCGGAGGCGTTGAAGAGAAACACGGAGCTGATCATCATCTCAGACGAGTGTCAGAACAATTCCACGTTTGTCCCGTTGCGGAGGAGAAGTTTTCATTTCCTGTTGCGTTCTGATCTGAAAATTAAAACTTCAGATAAACTCCTGGTTTTGTCACCTTTACACAACGACACACCTCCAGTTTTACTAAACCAAACTTCTTGTTTGGACCCGAACAGTAAACCCCCCACCACCACCACCCCCGCTCTGCTGTTGACTCATGTTCTGGGATCTTCTGTGGTATTTTAACCTCAGAAAGAAATGAAACCAGCAGTTTTTCGCAGTGAGGTGAAACTCTGAATCATCTGTGAGTCACTTCTGCCAAAAGAGAGTTCTGCTTCTCAGTTTGAATCAAACTGGTAAACTGGTTCAGTTCTGTTCAGACTGGGTGGTTTTCTAAGAACAGATCCAGACCTGAAACTGTAAAATGTTCAGTTTGGTTGCTCTCTCCACGTTTGCTTCTAGACCTCACTAGACCCAGAACTCTCCAGACGTCTGTCATTTCTTCAGACTTTGTTCTCAGCGACTGAAATCACGACCGATAAGCTACAAATTATTAACGAACAGAGCAGGACTTACAAAATGACCAGACTGTCCCTTTAAAGGAGCTATCTCACTTAACAACATTTCTTTTTTGCAAACGAGTCTCTAAATTGTCTCGAAATGTTCACGTCAGTCACTAAAGGTTTGTCGTGTTGTTGCTGCACATCTGTTCATCCAGTTTCTCCTAAAACAGCTGCGTTGTCTCGAACCGTCTCCTGGGGGGGCGAGGGGTGGGGGTGGGGGGCTCAGGCCTAAACTTTAACTCAGCACTCCTGAAAAATAAAGATCTTCAGGATTTCAAACCTTAGATTCATAGAAATATTGAATGAAAATAGAATAAATCGTGACGTTCTTAAACAGGAAGTCGGATCCTTGACTTCACCTGTCAATCAATCCAGCTGGCTCGTCTGAAACTGATCAATCAGTGACCTCAATTTGTCCTGAAATGAAACACCCCATCACCTGCAGGAGCTCCGCCCCCTTTTCCTCCCAACATCTTTGTCGTAGTTCTGCATTTCGAACACGTTGCAGTCAGAGGTGTTTCATGAACAATCGTCAGTGGAGATCATGAAGTTCAGACAGAGTTACTCTGAGAGTTTAGAGAGTGGAAAACAGTTTATTATATTTCAAAACATAAACTGAGTCTGGAAAAATGTAAACGATGATAAGGCTGGATCTTTGCTCGGTCAGGAACGGTAACTGGAGGTGAAAATGTTTTTCAGACCTGGTTCAGGTGTTTCGATGACTCGTACCTCCCACGCTGCTCCAACACAGATGTTTATTCTGTTTACACGACCGCTTCGCTCGTCGTCTCTGTTCCCTCAGAGGCCGGAGCAACTGCCTCCTCACTGATGTTCAGCTCACGTGTGGTTCACCTGCCCGTTGGCTCGCAGCTTCTGAAAAGTGTTTTCTAACTCGTGTCTTTGTGTTTTGCCGTCAGGTTCGCCGTCATCGCCTCGGGCTGCGCCAGCTGCCCCCGCCTGGTGTGCCGCAGGGACGGCTGCGGCGCCGAGTTCTGCTACCACTGCAAACAGGCATGGCACCCCAACCAGACCTGCGACTCGGCCCGCCAGCAGAGGGCGCAGTCCCTGCACACCCACTCGCCCAGCTACACGCAGGAGCAGGGCGCCGGTGAGTCCCCGTCCCCCCACACAGACCAGTCAGTCCCAGTTCAGCCTCAGAACCCAGACCCAGTTCAGCCTCAGAACCCAGACCCAGTTCAGCCTCAGAACCCAGACCCAGTTCAGCCTCAGAACCGATGGCTCAGACGAGACCAGAGCTTCACACCTTTCTGAAACTTCCTGCCAGACTTTTCGAGTCGTCTGTCGCTCGTCTGAGTCGGTCTTCGCGTGGTCGTTGTATCGCCGTGCGCTGGCTTCACGACAGCTGCTTCCTGCCAGACGTTCATCAAAGTCACCTGAAATGTTTGTGCAGGTCGTGTGAGAAGACGCACGCCGCAGCTGTGCACGATTCGACTTCAGTCTTCTGAGTCTCTGCAGCTTCGCCACAAAGTAACGTCAGAGGTCCCAGCTTGACCGTCGGCAGCGAGCCCGGTCTGCCACGTCACAGAGTCTAAAGTCACGTGCACTTTGAACCATCTGTGATCCTCCTCAAAGCTCTTGACAACCTCAAAGTTTTACTTCAGTCATGATTCAGCAGCTCCGTCTTACTTTGAGTAACAGACATAAACTACAGTAATTAATTGCTCCATCGGTTTCTAACGCCGTCATTTCCTCGTTTCGTTTGAAGCGTTGGTGAAATAAAGTTCCTTCTTTGTGCAACTTCCCTAAAACATGAGCACAAGTGACGTCTTCAGGGTCAGGATGGTCATCTGCTCATGAAACCTTCCATTAGATGCAAACCTGAAGCTGGTCACTGTTAAACATCAGACAGACTCAACTTTATAAAACCAGTCCAGTTTATTCATTAAACTCATCCTGACGTTGATGTTTCTCTGATTTCACGTCTCAGGCCGATGAAGCTGCTTTTGTAGGTTTAGTTTGGGTGGAGTCTCACTGGGAGACCAGTTTGTGGCTGTAAACTGTGAGAAAATACAACTTCTTCATCGCCGTCTCTCTGGATTCTGACGACCAGCGAGTCGTGGCCACATTTTGAGCTGCAAATTTTATTTTTATTTTTTACAAATCAAGGCCTTTTTAAAATCTGCATGTCAAAACTTGTCCAGCAGTTTCATAACAAGTACCGTATTTTCTGGTGTACTTTGTATATGTCGCATTTAGCATCACCACTGAACCATCGCGTTTATTAAATGGTCAAAATAGCTTCAATTTGCCTGGGTGGCACAGTGCCATCCATCCATCCATCCATCCATCCATCCATCCATCCATCCATCCATTCATCCATCCATCCATTCATCCATCCCTTCATTCGATATAAAATTAAAATTTTATTGTCTTGAACCAAACGACACCTGATTTAAATGAATTTGTTTGAACTGAGTCATAATGTGAATAAGTTAAATCTTCAGTTGGACACAAGTTTAACTTATTTTTTGTGAGCTGCCTTCATATATTTATTTATTTAATTAATTAATTAATTAATTAATTAATTAATTAATTAATTAATTAATTAAAATTGATGCAACACAAATAAGGTGAAGTTTCTTCTTCATGTCTCCGGTCGACAACATGAGCTCAAACCTGGCAGCTCCAGCTCGGTGCTTATTTTAAATAGTTACACACAATTATTTCCTGTTAAACATGTTTTTGTGTTTAAAACTTGTTTTTAATTATAAACTTTTATTTTTCTAAGTATACATGTATTTGTGTCATTGTGGCTGTTCAGTGGAATTAGACACCAAAACTCAGTTTTATTTATTGTTTTCAATAATTATTTACCAGTTTACTTAAATATATCTGTAAGGTCAATTTATAAAGAAATTTAAACAAGATAATTTAAATTGTATTTATTTTATGATTATTAAATTGTTTTGTTTAAAAATAAACATTATCAGTTTTTCTGCAGATGTGAACTTTTAGCTGATGCAAAAAACAAACGAGAGAAAAATATTTTCAATGAAAACGCCACGAGCTGAACAAATTATTGAATTATCAACGTTAAAACAAGAAGCTAAACTCAACAAGACACTAGATAAAAGCTAAAATCAGCAAAACAACTAAAAGCTAATGTTGCAAAACAATAGCTAAATGCTAAAATTAGAAAAGCAGTTTGTTAAAATTAAACTTTGAAAACTTGCTAAAATAAGCAAAACCAGCACAAAAATCAATAAAAGAGAAACAAATTTGTAGCTAAATATGAGCTAAACTATTGCTGAAAACTCAACATAGCTATGATTTAGCAAAACTGTAGTTAAACTGTAGCCAAAAACAAAAATCAGCTAAACATTTGATACAAGCTAAATGTAGCAAAACAGTCAACAAAAAACTAAAGTGAGCGAAATTGTTGCCTCAAGCTCGAAGCTGCAAAACATAAACTAACAGCTAAAACTTGAAATTGACAGAATTGTAGCTCAAAGCTAAGATTAGCAGCTAAAGACAGCTACAGAACTGGAGCGCTGAAGATGTTTCTGTGAAGAAAACATTTGTCAGTAAAATTATTTAAGCCTTAAAATGAGTCAAACGTCAGACGACGCTGACGAGCAGCAAAATCCCACGGAGAGGGTCTGATGGTGAATGCCGTCTGCAGAAAGTTTTTGATCTGACAGCCGAAGTTCGGCGGTCAGAGGAGCTGCTGTCTGCTGATCAGGCCTCACGTCTTTCTGCTCACCTGACGGCTCCTCTGACCTCAGATCAGCTGCTGGTTTCACGACACGATCCAAACTCTGAGCAGCTAAAAGAGTCGCTTTCTTATCGCTCGCCGCCGTTACAGGCAGGTGATCGTGTAAAGTCAGCGTCTGGTTGTCTGTTAGCAAAATATCTCATGACTCTGATTCAAGATGTCTCAGCCAGCTGATCTTGTAAAGCGCTGACACGGCCACGACTCACTCAGCTTTACAGATGCTGAGCTACACTTTGGTGTGGTAGTAGCTGAGAGTCATTGTTCCTGAATCCTCCTCGAACCGTCGGATCAGACTCGTCTCTTTTCTGTCCCCAGCCGACGACATCAAGCCCTGCCCCCGCTGCGGCGCCTACATCATCAAGATGAACGACGGGAGCTGCAACCACATGACCTGCGCCGTCTGCGGCTGCGAGTTCTGCTGGCTCTGCATGAAGGAGATCTCCGACCTGCACTACCTCAGGTACGCTCACCCCGCAGGAGGCGCCGGCTCTCCCGTCGCGCCCTTCAGACCCACAACTTCCTGTTTGCCTCCTCCAGTCCGTCCGGCTGCACCTTCTGGGGGAAGAAGCCTTGGAGCAGGAAGAAGAAGATCCTGTGGCAGCTGGGGACTCTGATCGGAGCGCCGGTCGGCATCACCCTCATCGCAGGAATCGCCGTCCCCGCCATGGTCATCGGCATCCCGGTTTACGTCGGACGCAAGGTGAGACTCCGCCAGAAAACAGGAAATGAAATCCCTCGTTAACAACTTTATTTATAAAAACAGACGTCCGGAAATACAAAAATATTTAAAGGTGAAAAGTAAAAAAAAAAACAGAAATAAAATTCACGTCGTTAGAATTCAGACCTGAAGCAGGAAGCTGAAGTCACAGATCAGCGCCCCCTGGTGGCTGTCTTTAAGCCCCGCCCCCTCCATCTAAACCAATAAACAAAACTTTATAAATAAAAAAAAAAACTCTTCAGATATTTGTTTCCGGTGCTGATTAAGTTCGATATTTAAAATACTTTCAATTAATTTAGTAAAGACTTAAAGAAAAGTCCGACTTGGTCTTTGATCATCAGAACCAGAACTTTTTCCTGCTGAGGCTCAACAGAGCTTCTGCACTGCAGCTTAAAAACCGTTAGCTCCAGTTATTAGCGCAGCTCGATACGAGCTGGTGAAGTTTCTATCATTCTGTTAGTTTAAAACATTTAAAGATCTTATGTTTTTCTTCTTCAGCTGCTTTTGTTCTATATTAATATTTAATATGATGTTTTCTGTTCCCTTCAGAAAACGTTCCATCAGCGAACGTTCATGGGAATTTTGTTTCTGGTTTTGAATATTTTCCTGTATTTTTTTTTTTTTTTTTTTTTAGACGTTCATTAAAAATAGAAACTGTAAACTTTTAAAGAAGTCGCATGAAGAGGAAGATCAACGTCGTTTGTTTTATTTGTTTATTTTTTATTTGTTTGAGAGGTCAGCAAAACGAGCGGGAACATGGGGGGAAGATGAAGGGACTTTTCTGACAGGAAGTGATGTCACACACTGACAGGAAGTGATGTCACACTCGCTGTGAAACAACTTCTTTTGAAGTCGGCACAGAAAGTTTCTGTCGTTCTGTTTCAGTTTTTTTTTTTTTTTTTGTCTCAGATCCAAAGAGAAAAAATATGTTTTTAAAAATTTCAGGTGTTACAAAAATAAAAACAAAAATAAAAACAAAAATTAAAATGAAAATAAATAAAAAATAAAAGCTGGACCAAACCTGCCCGTGCAGCGATGATTAACGTCTAATGAGAAATCTTGCACTGGATTGACTCCTAACCAGTTGATTTACCTTGAAGTTCAAATTCATAAAGTGGTTTGAGAGATATTTTGCTAACAGACAAACTGGGTTGACTCCTAAAGTTAATAGTAAAGTTTTTAGCATAAACTCTGTGTTGAGAGTTACTCTCAGCTACTACCACACCAAATATTGACCTGAACTGGTTTATTGGAAGTTTTGTGTTTTATTGGCTCAGCTGGCTGTGGCGGCCATTTTGTTTCTATTTGACTCAAGAAGTGAATCAGTTGTAAACATAGACCTAATGCTTGTTTCATTTAAATCCATCCTCTGGTCCATGAAATATTTTGCTAACAGACTCAGATGGCTATACATTTTATCAGTTAGCCCTCAGAGTACGAGCTGCGAATGACCCTCAGCTACTACCACGCCGAATATTAACCTAATGTTTGTCAAACCGAATGAGTTAGAGCCGTTTAACTTTTAGCTGACGTCAGCTGTGGCGGCCATCTTGGGTCGAATCGATCTTTTTAAATGGAAAGTTTTATTAAAATTCGCACTTGATTAATTTTCCAACTGCGCAGACGAACGATCAGAACACGAGCGCTCGCCGACTCTGCTGCTTCCACTTTATTACTTTATACCAGGGCTGTTCAACTGGGGGCCCCGGGGCCGATTCAGGTCCATGGGTGAACTCCGCTCGGCCCCCAGTGGGTTCATCTGAAACTAAAAGTAAATTTTAAACCATAAAACAAACTTCATGAGAATAACTGCTGCATGTCCGGCCCCTGCGCTCTTGACTCAGTAACTGTGGCCCCTGAGAAATTTAGCTGAACAGCCCTGATTTATAAGAATCAGGAAGTAATTTATTTTAACTAGAGCTGGTCTCCATGTTGGGTTATGGGAGTTTGGCGCCCCCTGGTGGCTCGGGGTGAACCCTGCACTCGTGCTCCATCACTGATCTGATGTTTTGTGTCACCAGCCGTCGTGGTTTCACTCTCTGAACGTGTGTGACACAAAGAAGGCCATAATGCAGCGACACTTACAGACACGCAGCTAAAGTTTGGTGGTAGTAGCTGAGAGTCGTACCCAAAGACGCTCTGTACCTTTTCAACATGAGATGACTCTGAAGAGAAACTCGGCTTGTTCTGTTTGACAAGCTGAAACGTTAACGAGTTTGTTTCCCACCTGCTGCAGATCTACGCTCACTACGAGCTGAAGAAGACGTCTCACCATAAAAGGAACGTGGCCATCACGGGGGGCGTGGCCCTGTCCATCATCACAGCCCCCGTCATCGCAGCCGTCAGCGTTGGTGAGAACACGAGTCCAGATGTTTTGTCTGCTGCTCGTTGAACGTTTCCACAAAACGACTCGTCCTTCTGTGTTTCCACCGCTCTGTGCTTTCCAGGGATCGGCGTTCCCATCATGCTGGCCTACGTGTACGGCGTCGTTCCCATCTCGCTGTGCAGAGGCGGGGGCTGCGGCGTCAGCAGGGGGAAAGGGCGTGGCGTGCGGATCGACTTCGATGAGGACGACGGCCCAATCACAGGTGAGCGCTGTGAACCGGCGACGTTCTCTGACGGCTGAGGCGGTCGGCTCTAAAGGAGGTTTCTCCGTGCGGTTGTGCAGTGGCGGACGCGTGGCGGGCCCTGAAGTCCCCGAGCCTCGGAGAAAGCAGCCTGGACGGAGCGGTGAGCGGCCTGAGCACCACGTCCCCCAGCGAGGGGCTCTCTGTGGCCCCCGGGAACCTGGGGGACACGCCGCACTTCAACACGCTGGCTGGGGGAGCTTTGGGGACTCGAACCGGCAAATACAGCAGGTACTGGAGTCAGGGGGGTAAAACCCAACGGGCCTGAGGACCAGTTCTAACAGGTTCTGCTGGTTCTGACTGGTTCTGTTGCTCCAGGCTGGAGGTCCAACCAGGGGAGCTGGTGAAGGAATCGTCCCAGAGGGAGACGGGCAGCCTGGGGGCAGGAAGTGACTGCGCCAGCACCCGGGGGATGGCCGGCTCCATCATTTCCTCCTACACCTTACCTGACAGGTGAGTCCCGTCTTCTCCACCCAGTTTGTGTCTCGCTGCTGTAAATCTTGTGGTTTTACCTCAACACCCCCCCCCCCCCCACCAGATATCACGTGCACACGGTCAGATGGTTTCATTAGTCTTTCAGTTTTAAGCTCTCGTTAATCAAATTCATCGATCAATTACAGATTCGACTGCTCCGTACAGGAAGTAACGTGTAGATAACGTGATTTATTATTTATCAGATCACAGCAGCTGCGTAGCTTCTAGACTAAACTACAACGAGGGAGACATGGACCAGATGAATGAAGAGGTTTTGGTCAGAAGTGATAAAGTTCTGTTCAGCTGCTCACAGTCAGAGCTTCTTCTCTCCTCCTGCCCTGAAGAGCTGAACTTCCTGCGTAATCACAAAAACTTCTACAGTTTATGAACCGTTTGATGAATGAACGATTACATCATCCACGTTCAGGTTCCAGACGTGAGTGAAGGTCAGAGGTTGTTTTTTTTTAATGGTCCTACGTCGAAGACTTAAAAAACTTAAAAAAACGTTAAAACGTGCGACCATCAGAGTCTTCTGTCGCTCTGACCAGGTTTCAAACCCAGCTCACGGTTTTCCTGTGACAGCTGTTTGTTTGAGGCTTACTTTTCAGTTTCTGTCTGCCTGTCATTAACTGGGCTGTCAGAGGGTGATAGAGACAGGTCTGTGGTTACCATGGCGACCACAGTGAGCTGCTGGAAACGATCTGTTCTTGGTTTTCTCGACACTTTACATCAAAGTGTAACGATGTTCAGTCAGGTCGTCTGGACGGTGTCTTTTGTTGCTGAGACGTTTCATCCTTCATCTGAAGGACTTCTTCAGTCAGAGGAGCCACCAGACAAACTGAATCCCACCAACAGCTCACTCCTAGACTGGGGAAAAACCAGTTTGCTGGTGATAAGATGGCCTCTGGGGCCCACCTTCTCCCCTGTCACCCCCTCTAAGGCAGACCGTGGTTCAGAACACCAGTTCATGCTCGTTAGTCCAGTTATAACCAACGAGCATGAACGTTGGTGTTTTGAACCACGTTGACATGTT
>JARVGV010000630.1:28792934-28811643 GCA_031762435.1 Hypsolebias longignatus | reverse complement strand
AGGTCCTGCAGGGTCCAGATCCTGGACCTCTGAGGTCCTGCAGGGTCCAGATCCTGGACCTCTGAGGTCCTGCAGGGACCAGGTCTTAACTCACATCTTTAACTTGTAGTTTGTATAAATCTTGACTCGTGGAATCTGTTTGATGTTTGTCTTCAGATGAGGACGGGAGGATTTTATTTTTCTCGAGACCGAAACGTTTTTTTACATCATTTGTTTAGAACCAGACGATGTCCACAGCAGTGTCCAGTGTCCACTGTGTCCTCTCATGCTTGTCTTTCGTCCTGCAGGTTTAGAGATGGAGTCTTCGGACGACGACACGCTGAGTGAGCGTTCCTGCGTCAGCGAACCGTCCTTTCGCAGCGAGCGGTCCGGCGGGTCGCTGTCCCCGTGCACCTCGGGACACGTGGGTCCACCAGGGGACACTTTGCCATGGAACCTGTCCAAACATGAGAGGAGGAAAAGGAAGAGCCAGGACTCGGTGCTGGACCCGGCAGAGAGGGCGGTGGTCCGTGTGGCAGGTGAGGACACGAGTGTCTTGTTTCAGTGCTGCCGGGGAGCCTTTGAGCAGCGCCACCTGCTGCTGAACGGAGCAACAAGGTTTGGTGTCTTCAGGGGTTCATGAATGTCTCCTGGACCTCAGGCTGGTTTAAGACTCCTTCATGGCAGAGATGATTTAATCTGGTTTGTTTTCAGCCAATCAGAGAGCAGCTCTGATGAGTCTTTGTCCCGTTGTGTCCAAGTTTGGACATTTTGTCTCGTTGTGTCTGAGTTTCCATCATGTTGTACCTCAGCATGATGCTCCCACCGCCGTGTTGGGCAGCTTGTGATTTTAGGTTTGACGTCCTCACCTTGACTCCTCCAAATGTTCGTCCTCTCATGTCCACGTGGACATCTTGGAGTCCTCTGTTTGTCTCTGCAGTCCTCCAGGTGAGGTTCATTAGAGGCTTGTGGGTCATTTCTGTCCTTCCAGAGTCTGGTAGTCTTCTTTGTCTTCATCTTCTCCTCCATCTTCTTTCGGCTGTTCCCTCTTCAGGGGTCTCCACAGTGAGTTGTCTTCCTCTCTGTCCTCTGTGTCCTCTGCATCTTCTGTCCCCTGTCCTCACTCCACAGCCTCCATACGTCTCCTCTTCAGCAGTTTTTATTGTTGAACTTCTTGATGCTTCTCTTCACCTTCAGGAGCTCCAACGTGAGTTTTTGAGAACGTTCTAGTTTCTTTTCATTTCTCTCTACATTTATTTTACCGACACGTCGGACAAAAATAAAAAAATGAGATGTTTGTCTTTGGTTGTTGATAAATGAAGTCTGGACAACCAGACCTTCTGTTAGAAGTTCACACGTCGTGCACGTAACTGAACGCTGTTCAACGTGGAATCAATGAAACGGTCAGACAGAAGCCTCCTGGCTCCGTTTGGAGCTTCAGGAGCTCAGCTGGTTCTGAAAGCAGAAGATCCAGTAGAGATCCGAGTTTTAGAAGAAACTTCTCTTTATTCATGAAAACACAGACGTCAGATGTTCTTCAAGAACATTTTAATCACAGGAACTTTGCTTCGTCTTCACCCTCCTTGTTTTTAACCTTTAATGTGTCCAAACTGCCTCCTGCCTTCAAAATAAAACAACATAATCTGACTTTTATTTATTGAAAATCACTGATTGATACATATATATATAAATATATATGATAAATTATATATTATATATATACATTTCATTGTGCTTCATATTTTATTAGACACGTTTCAATGATTTGACTTCTCTGTGATTCTGTTTGAGCGTCGAGTCCACTCGTTTCGATGATGTCACACTTTATTTATTTACGCTGACCTCGATTCACGCAGGGACGTGGAGCCTGAACCAGCTCCTCGACAGTCCGACTTCACCGCCGAGTTAAAACTCCCAGATCGAGGATCGAGCAACGAAAGCGGGTCACAGATGTTGCTTTGTGGACTCTTGTTGGAGAAGATGAACGTGAGTCCAGCTGCGAACAGACGAGCTGCTGCTGAATGAACTCCGGTTCCTTCAAACTGGATCAGAACCAGATCGTGCGTCAGCTGCATCAGAACAGGCGTTTCTGTGATGGAGTTCACAGCTGACTCTTCATCTGTTGCTCCTGGTTTTAGAGGCAGAAAGACAAATGATGTTTCCACAAGCAGATCTTTAGTTTCTGCAGAGAACGAGATAAAATCCTGTTTCTGTCCAACACGGAGCCGAAATCTTTAACTGGGAATCTAAAACACAAACTCAATTCTGGGCGTGGTCTAAAATGTACATTAAAAGCAGAATGCAATGATTTGCACATGAATCCTATTTTATTCACGATTCTTCAGCTAATTAGTTTCTCACAGACTAAACCTCTGCCCCTCTTTACTTCTAAAAGTCCTTTTCATGGCCCCTCCTCTCACCGACCTGTTGCTAATTAAACCTAATTAGTTACAAACTGCTCCTCCAGGTGTTTCTTATTAATAACGCTGACTTAAAAAAACATTTTCAGCCTTTTCTGCCCCTGTAGGAACTCTTTTAGACGTCTGAGATTTTCAGATTCTGTTTCATGAAGTATTCTCACTATGAGGATCCAGTTTTCTTCTGTACGGTTTTCAGCTCGATTCTCGTCACAAAGTTTTTAAGCTCTTTCAACAAATCATAAATCAAAATGTTCGGCTCTTTCAGGACAATCCTGCTATAACCTTTTGATCACAGGTGCAACTTTAGCTTTTTGAAATATTTAGCCTTTTCTGACATTTTTTCATCATAAAAAATGAATTGAGTTCATTTTTCCATCCTTCAAATCTTTAGGTGTGTTTACAAACTTTTCCTGCTCCTTTCGCATTTTGTTCTGCTTCAGCTTCTTTCAGCTTCCTGCTGCAAGTTTAAATATTTTTCAGCTACTTTCAGCTACTTTCAGCTACTTTCAGCTGTATTTTCAGCTCTTTTGTGCTCCTTTCATATTCTTATGCCAACTACAACATTTTTGTGCTTCTTCTAACTTCTTTTTGCTAATTTCAGCTTGTTATAATCCTTTCAGCTTATTTCTGCAAGTTTCAGATTTTCTGCTATTTCATCTACTATTTAGATGTTTTATGCCAATTTTAACATTTTTTTTTTTTAGCTATTTCTACATTTTTTCCAATCTTTTCAAAAATTTTCAGCCTAATTCAGCAAAAATATGCTCGCTCCACTTCCTTCTTTTAATTTAAGCTTCTTTTTTAGCTGCTTTTTAGTCCAGTTGTTGCTAATTTTAATACTTTTCAGATTATTTCCTTTTTTTTGCTCATTTCTGCATATTTCAGTCTAATTTGGCAAATTTATGTTCTTTCTGGCTTCTTCAAGTAATTTAAGCTTGTTATACCTTTTTAACTACATTTTTAGCTCATTTTAGCTGTTTTCAGATAAATTCAAGCTTTTCTTGGTAATTTTTGCTACTTTCAACCTAATTAACTTATTTATGCTAATTTCAGCTTGTTCTCCTTTCAGCCTATTTCTGCTTGTTTCAGTTTTCCAGCTTGTTATGCTCCTTTCAACTTTTTTCTGCTATTTCAGCTACTATTTAGTGATTTTATGCTAGTTTTAGCTTTTTCAGCTAATTCCAAATTCTTTTGGGCTCACTTCAGCTCTTTCTGCTTCCTTCTAGCTTAAGCCTCTTTCTGCCTTTTCAGCTACTTTTCAGTTATTTTTCTGCTAATTTCAGCATCTTTTTTTTTTTTTTAGCAAAATTACTAATTTTTGTGTTAATTTATACTTAATTCAGCAAAAATGTGTTCTTTCTTCTTTCTTTTGCTAATCAAGGTTTGTTTGTTCATTTCAGCTAAACTTCAGCATGTTTATTTTAGCTAATTTCAGCTGTTTTTCAGCAAGTTCTTCTGCAATAAGCTTTCACACTGCATTTTTGCAGGAAATGCTATTTCTATAGTTATTATTATTTTTAAACTATTTTTTTTTTTTTTTTCAGATTTAGGGCTCTTATCAGAACTGTGGAAAATTGTTTGTCCTTATTTGACCTTGGAGCTCCAGAACTGTTTATATCATCGTCGGCTTTCTGCAGATTTAGCTGCATGAAGGTCCTGTCACCTGAAGATAAATGGCTGATTAAAGATCATTGTGGGATGTTTTACATAGAGAAAGATGAAAAAGAAGCTTAAAAAAGGAGCTAAATGTTGCCATTTTGCAAATAATGAACAGTTTTTAAAAGTTATTTTTTAATAGTGATTAAATAAATAAATAAATAAATAAAATCTGCTGACTCAGTTACACCGTCGACAGTTTATGAGCATCAGGACCCCAAACGTCTGCGCCTGCATGTCACCGAGTCGTCCGCTGCCGTGCCTGATCATTTTTTATATCACATTTTTCTCCTCTGCAGGCGGCGGAAAGGAAACCCTTGTTGCCATAGTAACGTGTTCTCCTCCGTTTCCATGGTTACAAAAGGCGAGGGGAAACAATGGCGGCAGGGGCGAGAGGCCGTCCGACACAAAGTATAAAAGGATGGGGGGGAGGGCAAACATGGGGAGCGAGGGTGTTCGAATTTTAATTTGGAGCCGAAGTAAAGAGGAGTCTGTCCACAGAGAGGAGGAGTGAACGATGGAGTCAGGGGAGAAAGTGATGATGAGGAGAACGAGAGGAACAAAGGGAGGAGGGGGAGGTTCAAACAGAGGGAAGATGGGGGGGGGGAGAGGTCGAAGAACAACCAGAAGCTTTTACAGACAGAAAAGAGTCAAACAGAAATAAAAACTGAAAAAGAACAGAACTCACTCCTCACGGGTTCTAAAAGTACATTCAAAGGTAAAAGCAGTGGATTATGTTGTGAAGTGTGTGTGACAGTAACACACACTGATTCTGCTGCTTCTGATTGCACCTCGTTGTGTAACAAGTGTGTGTTTTGGTTGTGTATCTGTGCAGCACTTGCAGTGCGTTGTGTTTGCATGTGAGATCCACAGTCGGAGCCACGCGGACGTTCGGTCCTCGGCCAATCAGCTGCAGAGCTTCAGGCTCCGGCTGGAAGACGAGGAACTTCCCGAGAGCAAAGATTTCACTCTGACTTCCTGCCGCAGCCGAAGGTTTCCAGTAACCAGATTAAACCTGGACCGTAATTCCAGCGGCTAACGGTTTGATCAGATTATCCACGCCTGACTCCTGAACAAGTCAGGAGGCTGAATGGAAGCCGCTCTGAGCCGCCGTGTGACTCGGATTAGTTACTTTGAACGAGACGCCACAGTTTTTGACTTGTACAAACGGGAGCAAAGTTGATGGAATAATAAAAACTCTACGTGAGAAACAAAATAAATCAGATCATGAGGTCACATCTGATCAGGGGTGAGGTCAACCTTGGAGGCAGGGTGGAGCTCAGAGGAGAGCTCCTCTGCTTCAAAAGGAGGACGATGTCTGATGCCTCCTTTTAGGAGCGTTTCAGTCACATCCTAATGGAACCAGACCTCAGGGCAGACCCAGGACTCTGTGGAGGGATCCGCTCTGATCTCAGAACTCCCCCGAGGTCTGGGTTTCCTGGATCTGCTGCCTCCACGACCGACTACAGACAAGAGGTAGAAGATGGAGACGCAGCGTGATCCCAAACTGTTTCCAGCAACATCCCCATTGTTGACATACTTTGGGCAGCACGATGGCTCAGTGGTTAGCACTGTTGCCTCACAGCAAGAAGGTCCTAGGTTCAATCCCCGGTTGGACCTGGAGACATGGAGTTTGCATGTTTTTCTCGTGCTTGCATGGGTTTTTCTTCTGGTGTTTCCTCCCACAGACCAGAAACATGCATGTTGGTCTGCCTTCAGGTCCAGGTCTCCCTTGCAGAAGAGATTTGTGATCTCAGTGGGATTTGCCTGGTTAAATAAAGGTCAATTAATGTTCACAGTCACGTCAGCTGTTCCTGTAGGTAAACAAACACAAGGCTGTCGGTCACAAACTAACTTTAGTAACTAATTTGTTTTGTCACAAAACAAAAGAACAGGGTGTCCCAAAGGAACAGACGTCACTTGTAGTGTGAATATCTGAGCAGCTTTATGTCCCGAGCAAATGAAAATAAAAACCAGGCTTCATGTTGAACAGGAAAAGATTCATTATTCAAAAATAGAACCAGAGATTAAGGTGATGTAGATTTTATAAGCAATTTAACAAAATGTTCAATATGTGCACAGCACATATCAAGTCGGTAATCCAACTCCAGCCAAACACGCTGTTGCAGCATATCTTGAGATTTATTTATTTATTTGTGCCACGTCCAAATGTGTTTTCCAGTTGCTGCATTTTTCTTGAATTTTCCAAAAATATGTACTCTGGATTGTGCTCGAGCATATTCTAACACAATAAATGCCTTATTTATTTCTAGTTGTTTACATGGATATTATTTAAAATTAAACTTTGTCACTTTTTACACGTTGACGTTTGAGCTTGATGCTTTTACATGATTGTCCCAACAACACTAACCTGCTTGAATTGGATTAATTAGCTGAATTAGCTTGTAGCATCACAAGCTGCATTTCTAATAAACTTAAAATCTCAAAAAAAAAGTTTAAAGGAAGTTTGTTAAATTTTATTTCAACTTTAGACTTCATTAAAAAAACTTCTAAAGTTTTTGTATGTTCTTCGCAAGAGCAAATCTTTTTTTTAAATTAAACTTTATTTCAAACATACATTACAAAGAGCTTCCAAACCAAAGAAGCATCAAATCACAATAATAAAAAAAAAGATACATAATTATCACAAACTGGACCTTACAGTTCTTAATTAAACATAAATGCAATTATCTCAACAAATATACAAAAATAAATTCAAGTTTAAATAGAAAAGGGTCTGAAACAATAAACAAAGAAACACAAGGGATCTGCTTATGGAGTAAAATTAATTTTATGAATAAGTTTTTGTTCTTGGAAATTTGATACGAATACTGTATAAGCAGTTATGTAAGTGGATCGTGGATAAACCGCGACACGGACTGAGCGGTTGTCCCTGCACCGCGCCGCCTCCGCCACCAGGGGGCGATGCGCCTCCATTTCTCAGGCCGCAGCAGCGGAAGCCGCTTCCCCTCCAGCTCTGGAAATTCCTGCGGCGCAGCTTCCTGGAGCGGCCGGTAGAGAGGGATGGCAGGCTGCCCCGGCAGGAGGGACCGAGAAACCTGAGCAGCAGAGGAGGGAGGGAGAGACGAGACACAGGAGCCGGAGACCGTCAAAAGCCCCGGACAGAAGCGGCCATTATTACGGCTGAGAGGCCACGCGCAGGGCGGGAGGGAGCTCGCGCAGTTTGCCGCCTCCGGGATACGGTCGTCCGGCGTGAGCTGACGTGGAGCTCCGCTGGTTCTCGGACGGAAACGAACCCGGTGGACCGGTCCGGTCCTTTCGACGCCCACTCGTGTTCAGGACGTCGTTATCCCGGAGCGCACACAAAAAGCGGCTGGAGCCGAATGCACCGGAGTGACGCTCGCCAGCAGCGAACATGGATAGATAACGTTTATTTAACGCGTTTATTTGACAACGTTTTAGTCTTTTATTAATTCTTGTTGAGGATTATCATCTAAAAGCTGCTGGTTCCGAGCGGAGCCTCTGATGCCGCAGCTGTAGATCCGCACCGGCTGCTGCCTGATTGGGACTCCGGAGCGGGAAGGAGCCGGTGGAGCGGGACCGGCGTCACTGCAGGCCCCGCAACTTTTCACTGCACCGGCAGAACCGAACCGAACCGGCTGCAGCATGGCCGGGTTCGTACCGGGTCTGCTGCCGTCCAACCACTCCCAGGAGAAGGAGTTCGCCCGGGCTTACGAGGACGTCCTGGAGAGATACAAAGGTGGGTGAAGCTGCAGGTGGAGGCAGAATGTTGCCAGTTTATAATGTGGATTGTTTCATTGTGGATGTTTTGGATCAAACAGACCGTGGCACCCACCAGGTGATCTGCTCACCTGTGCTGCTGCTTTAAACACGTTTTCTTCATGTTTGTCCTGTAAACATCAAACCTGCTGCTCCTGCTCAGCTGTTTTTAAAGATCAGCTGCAGTTCTGTGTTCCCAGGAACATGGACACCTCAGTGACAGGAGCTCTTTAAAAATGGATGCCTGTGCTGCTCCAGAGGGGTGCAAAGAGGGGGGAGGATGGGGGATGCTGGCCCGCCACCAGCCCTGGGTCACATCTGTGATGCTGGCTCTGATGAAAAGGAGGCGGCTCTGAATTATTGATCATTCAAATGAAACTTTACTCCTCTGGGTTGTTTGGCTGCGCTCAGTCCTGAGGGGGGAGATTAAAGTGGAACGTAAAGAGTTTAAAATCAAACATAAACCCTGGTTTAACCCCTTGCTTCCTAAATAACTGCTTGCGTCCCCCAAAGTAAAAATGGAGGTGATTTTTGCCCCCAACTACAAACATCACGAGCGTTATCCACTATTTGACTGTTTCTTCACCTCTTTATACAGTTACAGCTAAATATGTTCCCGCACACCTTTTCTAGAATCAAAACTTGGTGTTCCATGACCCACATGGGGTCCCGACCCCAGCGTGGTCTTAAAGGTACTCGTATAGTAAAACTTGTGACCGGGTGTCGGCTGCCGCGTGTTTATTATACACAAAGAGCCGAAGAGACTGAACATTAATTGAACTTCCGCAGGTCAATCCATTTGATCAGATTCATCCCATTGCTTTGTTTACATTGAGTGCATTCCCACATTTTGAAAATCCACTTCAAACTGCAGTTCATAAGAAAAGTTTTATAACAGGTACTTTGACTCTTGTGATCTTGAGGCTTCAGTGTAAAATGTTCTGGTAAAACAAAGTAAAACTGACATTTATCAGTTAATATTTACAAAACTCTGCACGAGTCTGTTCAGACTTTCTAAAGCTCTTTGAAAGACCTCCTTTGAGCTTCAGTTGCTTCTTTTGTGCGTTATAGTTTTAATAAAAGCTGAAACGTTGTAGCTGAAGCTCCTCAACAAATAAAACTCACAGCGTGGATGTTGGACTAGTTTAATGTAAAGTATGAAGAAATGGGGTCTGGATTAAAACTTCTGCACAGTTCTGTGTCAGACTAATAAGATAAAGATTTCCTGTATTGGTTTATCGCAGGTCAGTGCCACAAGAATTAGTCACTCGGTTAATTTCTAATGTAGCTTTAAAATAATTTCTCCTAAAACAACTTGAACAGGTGAAAACACTCTGTTTGCTGAGTGCTTGTTGAAGCCGCCGCAGACGAAACGTAACATCAACTCTCATTAGACGTCCAGAACGAGTCCACGTCCATCCGTCCACCCGCTCCAGTGAAGTGTCTTCTGTCCATCAGCCGGACGCAGCCACTAACATTAACGAGCTTTGTGGTTCTTTTCAAAGCCTCCACGAGCAGTAACCCTTTCAACCCTGCTGTGCCCAGTCTTGCGGCCCTAATTGTGGCACCTTCCGTGGAAATAAACGCGTGCCTTCGAGCGTTGTTTACAACAGGAAGTTGATCATTACCTGCGACTAAACTGCAGAAATAAAGACGTCTGCAGGTTCTTCTGGACAGAAGATGTTGAAAAGTGTTGATTATTTAAATTTCATTCTTTCTGGCTGCGGTAGCTCAGCGGTCAGCGCTGTGGCATTGCAGTCCTGAGGCTGTGGGTTCAAGTCCAGGTAGCGTCAGGAATCAGGGCATCCGGGGTAAAACAATTAGCCAAATCTTCCACGCGAGTTCGCTCACTGTGGTGATCCCTGAAAAAAGAGCAGCCGAAAGAACCTTTTTGTTTACAAGTAAAAATCATTCGGCTGTTGCACCAAGCAGAACAGCTAAAAAAACTTTTGAGTATGAATTATTTTCACTAACGATAATAATAATCAGTGTTAGTCTTCTGGCCTGTCTAACGTTCTGCTGTTTTATAATCGACACAAACACTAAAACACGTTTTGACACAGAACTGCTGCACACGGGACGTTTAGTTAAAGCCTCAGACTCAGCTGTTTGTCTGTTTGTTTGTTTGTTTGTTCGTTTGTGCCACCACAGGATGTCACCAACACATGTCAGCTCCTTGGGTTGATTTATTTAATGAAAACTTGATTTGATTAGTTTAAAATAAGACGAGTTGTTTAATTCCATGTGTTTCTCATCGCTGGTCCTGCTCAGCTGCAGATCTGATTTTATTATTTAATGTAATTAGTTTTAATAAACCGAAGTTCTTATTTACGGCAGTTGTTTCAAAATGATTCTTTGGCTTGTTCATTAATCACAAAGTTGTTCTGCTGTTTGCTAAGAAGATACAATTTGACCTAAATTTAACTAAACTCAAATCCACAAACTGGTTATTTTAGTTTTGTTAGAAATTATTTTTTTCATCCAAGGATGGACTTTTATTACGTTTTAAATTAAATTGTAGCCAGTACGAAGTATTGAGTCCTGCAGGAGATAAAATCAATATAAATGCAGTTCAAGAATATAAAATAAAACTTGTGCGTTCACACATTTTAATTTATTTCAATGCCAGATAAATAAATAAATTTATAAATTTAGTTGGACAAACGATGCCGAACAGTTTAAACTTTTGTTTTAGACGACGTACGGAAACAACCGGACCTCGGCTGTTTTTAAATTTCACGTTAAACCGACTCGTTCGTTCTTTCTCCTCCTCTCCTGAAGAACTTTTCATGTTTGAGACACTTGGGACTCCTGCAGGTTCTGATCCTTCTGGAAAGAACAGTACACGAGAAAACTTAGTGAAAACCATCTGTCGTCACGGGATAAGAGGGAGTGACATCATAACTTTATTCATGCACTGCTCACGTGTTAGACGCTAAAAATGATTAAATCAGTTGTTAACGGAGTGAACTGGAGTTTGGAGAAAGTTTTTTTTAAGCTGAACTGAAAAGTTCTCAACAGAAAAACTAAATCTGAGGAAGGGAAATGAAAGAGAAAGTCTTTCTAATAAAAGTCAGTGATTTGGAAGAAGGAACAGTCTTATTAAGAACCGTGAAGCTGTCCGTGCATTAAGCCACGTTTCTTTATTTCTTCTGTTCGTGCAGTTTGCAGAACGTTAGATTTGATGATTTCATTAATTATAATGTTGTTTTTATCGGTTCTGTTTGAAGAAGTGATTTGATTTCAAATCTGTTTTCCTTCATTGGACACAACGTCACACTTGGTGCTCTCAGTCTCGAGCAGATTATCTGGACCAAAGGCCCCGACATGATTTAAAGGAAGCCTTGAATGTGTGGCCCTGTGGAAACGCTACGAATAATTAATATCTTACTAGCTGTAGATGGCTGTTTGAAAGACCGATGAGCTAAAGGCTAGTCCGAGTCGGGTGCAGACCAGAGTCGGTTCTTTTAATTAGATAGGTGTGTTGTTTGGTTTTGACCTCTGACCTGTGCCGTCTACTGCTCTTGTGTGGTTTTTATTTTCCAGTCAGCTGTAGCTGCCGTCAGGCGGAGCACCGGGAACCTGGTGTCCCGCTGCAGGCTCTAATCCTCTGAAACTGGAGGTGGACACTCGATCCAGTTTAAATCATTCACCAAGCTGCTGGGTGTGTGTGTGTGTGTGTGTGTGTGTGTAACAATAGCAGGATATGTGCAGTCATACTGACGGGGTCATCCGTGGAAAAACACCGAATGCTGCTTCAGAAAAACAAAAAAACAGCCTCTGAGTCAGAACCAGACGTTTGAGACGGACTGACAGCAGCTGCTCTCCTCGTCTGGCAACCGCACGAGCGTTGGAAGTTTTACAGCAGCCGAGTATTTTCATGCAAACATGAGAATTATGTTCAGAGCCAAACAAAGCACAGGAAACCTGACAGGAAACAGAACAACTGGATAATTTTAGAAGAACAAGAGGAACATCAGCAGCCCCTCAGTCCTAACTCTGACCTTTACAAAAATAAGGCCACAAAGTAATACTGTATGTCCGAGAGTCTAAATCTGACCGTTAAAACTTTACAATGAATCCTACTGTAGAAACTTTATAATACATATTACCATTCAAACTTTACAATAAATATTATTGTTAAACTTTACAATGAATATTACTATTACAATTTACAGTAAACCATACTGTTGTAATTTTACAATAACTCTTACCATTAAAACTTTACAATACATCTTACTGTTCAACTTTACATAACTCACCAGTAAACTTTACAATAAGTCTTACAGTTAAACCTTTACGGTACGACTTACTGTTAAAACTTTGCAATATATGTTGCCACTAAAACTTTACAATAAATCTTACCATTAAACTACAATAAATTTTACTGTTAAACTTTACAACAAATCTCTTACCATTAATTTTTTTCAATAAATCTTACTGTTAAAACTTTACAATACCTATTACCGTTAAACTTTACAGTAAATCTTACTGTTTAAACTTCACAATAAATCTCACAGTTAAAACTTTACAATACAGTATATGCTGCCATTAAAACTTTACAATATGTTGTCATTAAAACTTTACAATGTTCCCATTAAAACTAAAATAAATCTTACCATTAAACTACAATGAATTTTACTGTTAAACTTTACAATAAATCTCTTACCATTAATTTTTTTTCAATAAATCTTACTGTTAAACTTGACAATACTTCTTACTGTTAAACTTTACAGTAAATCTCACTGTTAAAACTTTACATTAAACCCTTATGTAAAATTGTGATATGGCCACATGGATGATGTCAGTACAGGAAGTGTCCATCCCGTCTTTTCAGAATTTTTTTTTTACGCCTTTCTGATTTTTCACACATTAACATTTTCTGAATTTTCTGTCTCGAGGCTTTAAGTCCATCTGTCATGTTTCCTGTCAGAGGGACAAATGTCCAAGTTCAGAATTTGAACTCTTTATACAGGAAGTGGAGCTGAAGTTTTAGGAGGTGGAGGATGTTTCTGAGAACATCAGAGCAAAGAGCTGGAACTAAAAAAAAGAAGGTTCATGTGTGAGCGGCTCCAGAGTCGAGTCATTACAGATTTTCCACATAGCCCAGTTTTCCCTTTTAACTCCTCATTGATTCTGCCTGAAAGAACACAACCCCCCCTTCCTCCTCCTCCTCCTCCTCCTCCTCTGTCGCTAGTTAATTATTTTTTACATTTTCACTCATGCTATTTTATTCATTTGAATTAGTTTTAGCCATCAAACGGTGGAAATGACCTTTTATTTTTAACCACTCCGCTCCTTGGCCTTCATCGTGGCCATCTTTTCTTTCTTGGCATCAATCTTCCTCTTCCTCTTTCTCCTCATCTCACTCGCCTCCTAATTATTTCTGTCCGTCTCCCTCCCGCCCTCCTCTTCCTGTTCTCCTGCGTTAACTTCCTGTTTCGTCCCGTTCTCCAGCTCACTCCTGACCGAGTCGGCAGGAAGAGCAAACGAGGTCAGAGCAGCAGCGAGGAGGATCAGAGGAGGATCAGACCCTGTCGGAACCAGAACCGCTGGTCTGGAGATAGTGACTGATGGATGTGGGGGGTGGGAGGGTCTCATCTTGTCCCGTCCTGTCAGCCAGCTGGGGGAAATAGGTGGTTATGGACTGAAGGATTCTGGGAAACAGGATTTAAGAGTTATCATAATGTGCAAAAAGCAATTTTTAAATTTTAATTAACACAACTGTAGGTAGTCGCCGTGGAAGGTGGGCGATCATGTAATTATCAGTGCTACCTTCTGTCTGTTAGCAAAATATTTCTTGAACCAGTGGTGGAATGTTTTTGAAACTCTCAGGAAGCATCATGTGATGTTTATCTACAGCTGATTAGCTTTGGGAGTCAACCTGATCCAAGATGGCCGCCACACCGTATCAGCTTTACGATGCTGACGTAACATTGGCTGTGGTGGTAGTTGAGGCTGATCCCCAAGACGCACGCTGACGGTTGATCAGAGGAACGTTGGTCGACTTCTCCACCAGGTTAACGTTTACCGAGGTCCAGCTCAAGTCCTGGATGAAAACTGGACCTAAAGGTTTTCAGATGAAGAAACATCCCAAAGAAAAACCTTTAAAGTGGTTGTGACAGATCAGCAGGGCTTTGAAGGAGTTCAAGTCCAACTGCTCAGAGGGAAGTCCAACAAACAGAGGCCTGGATTAAAACTTTAACTAATGAAACAGAATAATCCAGTGTCTGTGTCACCGCTGCTGCTTCTGATTGAACAAGAATCAGAACAAGTTTCTTCATTCTCCACGTTCTCTCTGCTCCTGCAGCCGGTGTGTCAGCGTGACGTCTCCTCTCTGCTCGTTCCCTCGACCGTTCCCCTCCTCGCCCCTCAGGTTCTTACATAACAGAACCCAGTCGAGGTTTAGGAGCACGGTCAATGAGCGCCATTGTGGCTCTCAGTGTGTGTGTGTGTGTGTGCAGCGATGGGGTCTGCATGCAGGATGGGCCACAGTGCCGATGACTCAGTAAAAACCCAAACGGCCCCGGGTGACCTGGTCTGGGTTCTGCTCCTGAAGACTCAGAGCAACATCTGATCTGTGGAGAGAAAACCAGGTCGAGATGATCAGAAGAGGCGCCTCCAGGCGTGATGTCACTGTAGATGTGTGTGTGTGTGTGTGTGTGTGTGTGTGTGTGTGTGTGTGTGTGTGTGTGTGTGTGAGATAAGGAAACAGGAAGTAGACTCTCAGATGGTCAGACTGAATCCAAAAACATCTGGTCTGATTTATTTTTTTATTTCTCTGAAACTCGTTTGTGTTTTTCTTCTTCTCACAGTTCTCTCAGATAAGGTGCTTATTTAATTTAAAATATTTAACTTCATTCTTGTATTTTTAATTTTGTAGCAGGTGATGTGGTGTGTCAGTAAAATAAGCATTGTTTAAAAAAAGAATAATAAAAGAATATTAAGGAGATTGTACAGAAGTAAATGTTGAAATATGACAGAGCATCAATTTTTTTTAATATCTTTTGTTCGTTTTGTTTTTTTGAACTTTTTTTATGAGTTAACCTGGTTTTAGTTATTTTAATTCTTATCTTTGATTGTATATATTTTGCTCTGAACCAATCAGCTTTGAGTTATCGTTAACTCCCGCCCCCAAGTGCTCTGGGCCAATCAAATTGGAGCTTTAGTGACAAACGTTTCATTCTGCAGCTAAATTTATCAAAAATATATTTTAAGTGATCAATTAAATCAGTTTAAGTTTAGCTAATATTTAGCTAATTGTAGCATCTGTTTTGCTGCTTTTAGCTGCTTTTCTTTGGCTTATATATTTTAGCTACTGTCGTGTTTCTATTAGCATTCTGCTTGTGTTTTAGCTGATTGTTTTGTTGCTTTTAGTTCACAGTGAATTAGTCTGTGTCCCAGTTTAACTCCACTATTAATTATTTTGCTGCTTTGACTCGCTGTTTTATTCATTTTAGCTACAGTTTTTCTAATTTTAGCTGCAGTTCTTCTTATAGCTACCATTATTCTGCTTTTAGCTTCCATTCCCCACTTTTAGCTGCTGTTCTTTAGCTTTCAGCTACCTTTCTCCTGATTATAGTTACTATTTATTTTTGCTTTTAGCTCATGTTCTGCTCGTTGTGGCTTCTTCTGTAGCTTTCAGCTGTCATTCGGCACCTTGCTGTGTCGTCCAGGAGATGCTCGTTCTCTGCTTCAGTTTGATTTAAATTTACGTCACATTCGACTGAGGAGCAGCTCCTGTTGTTGTTGTTGTTGTTGTTGTTTGTTTAGTGTTTCGGCTCTGCGGAGTGGTGTGAAGCTGCAGAGCTGTCTTTACTTACGAAGCCGAAGAGGAAACAGTTAATGAATTAATAATCATGGCCGCTGCTCTAAAAGCAGCATGAAGGACCGTGGTGAGGCGGCATCGATCGCACGCTGCTGCACCGAGCTGCAACAAACACCCGAGTGTCTCCTCATCACTCCCAGGAGGATCCAGCTCATCTTCACCTCACTTAAACCCGTCATCATCATCATCTTCATCGCTCTGCCTCCACGGTCCATTCTAATCTTCATCAACTTTTATTATTCTCAGTCAAACCTTCAGTTCTTCTCATCGTTTCCTCTCTCTGAACTCCGGAGCTGCTGCCGGAGCTGCTGCCGGAGCTGCCGGTAATTCTGCACAGTTTGCTGCCTCCGTTATCCCGTCAATCAAGTGGACCCGTGGTTCTGATGGTTCTGCACATTTGAACGCAGGTTCTGGGAGTTTTGGAGAATAAAGTGCACGGTCGCCGTGCTCCTCAGGCTGCAGCGGATCAGCGCGTTCGTGTCCGGGCCTCACGGTGACCCGCTGGGCCCGACCGGTCCTTCGTTTTTAAACCTCACGAGATGAGAGGAACCGCTGAGCGGCTGTGAGAGTCGAGTCGGGGCTCCACTTCCTCCAGCCCTGACTTCAGCGTCAGGCCGCCGACAGCAGGGAGGCTGCCGGATCAGAACCAGAACCGTCTCAGGGCGTCTGGTCTGTCCTTCACCTGCCGTCCAGAGGCCCGGTTTCTTTAGCAGAACCGTCCTCACTGAACAGTTTTGTGTACGAAACTTTAATGTTCGTGTTTAAAAAATGATTTGATTTTTAAAGTTTAGTAAAAACTCATAGAAAAACTTTTTATCAGTTTAAACTCAGTCATGGAGTGACGCTCCAAACTTAATGTATTGTAAAAATAAATGTCAGAAAAGGCTAAATATTTCAAGAAGCTAAAGTTGCACTAACACCAAAAGTCACAGCAGATTATCCTGAATGAGCCGAACATTTGCAGAAACAGCTGAAAACTGCGTGACGACAAACGTACGGAAGAAAAATGGATCAGAGCGAATGCTTCATGAACATTCACACAATAACGAACAGACGAGCTGAAACCGAATCGGCTGCTTTTAGCCGTTCTGCAGCGACAGTAAAAACATTTAGCCTCTTCCTTTGAAACAGCCTCTGCAGTGATTTAAGCGTCTTTAAGCTGCAGCAACCCTCGGCTGCGAGCTTCTTGCTGTTTTCTGCTCGTCAGCACTCGTGTCCTCCTCCTCCCGCCTCGGCAGCTCTTAACGAGGTGGGAAAAATAACCGGGTCGGATCACAGTTCCTGCTGGAAACAAAGAACCAGCTTTGGCTGTTCAGATTCCTGCAGCGCGTTCTGGCCTCAGAGCAGCGGGTTTATTTTTATTCTCTTACACGACGTTATAATCAGGAGAGAATCCGTCTGTGACGTTCACTGAGAATCAGATTTTTGTTGTTGCCTCTTTGACATCCACCTGTGACGGAGGTCGTCGAGTTGCAGCTGATATTTGAGCTTTTCAGCTCCTAAATTCAATTTTCTTAACTTTAGACCTTAATTCTAAAATTATGTCCAGATTTTCCATTTACAGTCTTTACATTTATCAAGTTACGTCTTAAATTTATATGTTTGTTCATTTTTTATTCCTTCTCTGAGCCAGTCTGAGGGTTTCATTTGTTGCACTGTAACAAAACTACAACTCCCATGATGCAGCAGTCCTGCTAGGAGTTTGTTGTCCCTCGCTAAAGAATCCAGTTTCTCTTCTCTGAAAGTTGTTTTGTTGAACAATTTAGGTGAAAGTGTGAATGAATTTGTTCCTTTAGAAGAAATTTAACAAAACTGAACATTTGTTGTATTTATATTTAAGTTGTCGTGTTTTTAAAGTCGTAGCTGACTAAAACCTGCAGACAGCTGTTGTTTTGTCTTAGTGTTGCTCATGTGATAAAATCTGTTGAGTTTTTTCTCCTGGAGGTTTGAAAGTGACGCAGACGGAAAGATAAGATGTTTTTGAACCTTGGATGTGATCGTTGTTCTGAAGAGGTCAGCGTTGGTCCTCCTGAAACATCAGCTACATCTGGATTAAAATGTTAGATTAAAATGTGTTATAACTGCAGGATGAACAAAACAATCAGGAACATTTTAACTCGAGCCTCAGCCTGGAGACATTTTGAACAACTAAAACGACACTCCTCCAGAACCTTCAGCTGTGGACTGGACTCGGATACTGACCCTAAATGACTCGACTCTGCTTCGTGGGAACTTGTTTCTCTGTCGGGTCGGTGATCCGAGCCTTCGTTAATCTCACAGCTTCAGCTGCTCCTCTGAACGAGCTTTACGTCTAATTAAGGAACGTTAAAGTTCCTGTCCTGCAGGAGGGAACTCGTCGGTCTCTGCTCTGCAGCTCAACAGTTTCAGCTGTTCGGTTTTTTAAATTTTCCTCAGCAGTTTGTGGTTTTATTGTTTGTCGTCCTTCATGCAGGAGGCGTCACTCCAACAGCGTTGATCATAAAACACAATCATCTGACCAAAGACGTGCAGCTGGAGTCTGTTCCACAGATCCATTCATTTAGCTTGAATTCAGAGTTCTGACCCGATTGAACTCATTAAGTCCAGTCAGTGGAGAAAAAGTCCAGAAGAACTGGACTCCAAGTCTTTTGGACTCTGACTTGAACCCAAACTGCACAATCAGCATGAAGGTGTTTGTGGACACGAGGCCAGAAGCTAAAGGGATTGTTGTTGTGTGTGTGTGTGTGTGTGTGCGCATGTGTGTGTGTGCGTGTGTGTGATAAAATAATGTGTGGTCTGCTCCATCTGTCCGAGCCTCTGTAAACCCTTTATGCGGCGCCTGCAGAGCTGCGTCTCGCAGCCAGTTTGGGTCCAGTTGAAGGTTCTGTCTCAGTCTGGACCAACGTCTTCATTAGAAAAGTCCTCATTCCTGCAAAAAGACCCAGTTGAAAAATTAAAGCTCTTCTTTGTTAAGAGCAGAGCACCAGCTAAAGAAGGGGAGATAATAAAAGGGGGACACGTGGGTGGGGGGGGGGGTCCTGCTGATCTTCAGGCGGTAGGGTGTGGCGGTCGGGGGGGGGGGGGGGGGGGGGGGGGGGGGGGGGGG
>JARVGV010000630.1:28777358-28790239 GCA_031762435.1 Hypsolebias longignatus | reverse complement strand
TATATTTATATTTATATACATATATATATATATCTATATGTATATATATATATATATATATATATATATATATATATGGTATAGACTTTATAGTTTCTATTTTATATAAATAAATAATAAACATTAAATAAATAAAAGTCTGTTCCAGGTCCAGTTTCTGATTCTTTTCTGGGCCACATTGTGACATGTTTTCTGATTTAGTGACGATATGAAGGACCCCCCGAGGCAGCACGCGTGTCATTATCTTACCTGTCGTAGAACCAGGTCAGCGACCCACCTGTCTGACCCGTTTAGAACCAGGAGTGAAAGGAAAGAGACTGGAGGAGAGTTTTAATGTTTTGCTGCTGCCGTGGTCTGAATCAGTGTCAGACGTTCAGAGATTTTACACTTTGGCTGTTTTTTGATCTCAGTTTCAGTCCAAAAACATTTATACAGAAATGTTTTACTTTGACTTCTGAACCATTTCAAACAGAATTACTAATATTTTAAACCATTTTCTGCACCACTGATGAAAAATTAACTAAAAGTTTAAAAAGTAGTTTTAAATCACTTTAAACCTCTTCCAACCTTTCAGGTTTTCATCTTTTTACACAATTTAATCTTATAATCCTGTTGATAAAAATCACATTTTCATCAAATAAACTTTAGTCTTAAATTCAGTGAATGAGTCCAAATAATATTTTACAGTGCCCAAAAATAAAAACTTTTTTTTTGCAACTTATTTTTCTTTTCAGCTCGTGCTTTTATTTTTGTAGTTTTCAGCTTTTAATACGTCACATCTGAATTCAACTGTTAACAGTTTATCAGCCTTCAGCTGTTTGTGAGTTTTAAATGTTTGAAGTTTTAAAGGATTAAAATCATCAGAGTTAACATGTTCTGCTCCGTGACCCCAAACTGCTGCAGCGCTCATGTTTTCACGGCGTCAGGCGTTCTCTCTATAAACTGAGATCAAAGCGTCATCGTGCAGAATTGTCACATTTTAGCAGAAGTGTTTGTTAAAGCAGAGGCAGAAGCTGCTTTTGTCTCATCACTCAGATAATTTGCTCTTTAAGTATTTGTGAGTTTTTTTTGGGTCAACACAAAGCTGCAGTCTGTTCTGTTTGAGGTGTTTTCTGCAGCCTGGGGGGTGTGTGTGTGTGTGTGGGGGGTGGGGGGGGGAGACACACACAAAGGTTGAACAGCTTGCTTTGACTCGGCGTCGAGCTTCAGGACATTTAAACAACGAGCTCGATGAAGCTGATGTTCTGTTAGTCCCTCCAACATAAACACATTTATTTTCTTTGTCCTCTGAGTCTTGAGTTTAGCAGCTGATGAGCAGCTTCTGTGGTTGAGTTGTCCTGCGGACAGTGAAGTAGTCGTGGTTGGGTTTTCCTGCAGACAGTGAAGTAATCGTCCAGCTCTGTCAGTTTGAAGTTAACCCCCCGCCCCCTCTCTTGGTTCCTCCTGAGACCTGTATGGTGGCCGACAGGTGCAACACGCAGCAAATGGAGAAACGCGCATCAAACACATGTATGATGCAAACTCAAAAACACGCAAACACAAAAACACATGCAACAGAAAAACACTGCAGTGAAAACATCAACAAACTTGCTCCGCAAAAATGGAAGTGCTCCAGACCACTAGGGGCAGTCGAACAAAGCACAACTCGTGCTTTTGTATTTGCATGGGTTCTTTTTTGTGTTTATGTTTGGTATTTTTGTTTTTTGTTTGCATGGTTTTTTTTTTTTGTGTTTGCGTGTTTTTTTGTGTTTGCATGTTTTTTGTGTTTGTGTGTCTTTTGTGTTTGCGTGGTTTTTTTGTTTGCATGTTTTTTGTGTTTGCGTGTTTTTTGTTTGCATGCTTTTTTGTGTGTTTGCGTGTTTTTTTTGTTTTTGCATGTTTTTTTGTGTTTTTTTTGTGTTTGCATGTTTTTTGTGTTTGCATGTATTTTTGTGTTTGCATGTTTTTGAGTTTGCATCATACATGTGTTTGCTGTGCGTTTCGTCATTTGCTGAGCGTTTGCACCCGTCGGCCACCGTAGACCCGGTTCCTCCAGTCTGAACCTCTGTTGAGGCTGCAGCTTTCAGCTGTGCTGCAGTGAAGGTTTTTTCTGCACGGGGGGGCGGTGGAAGGAGGCAGCCGGTCAGCATCCCGGCTGTGGAGAGGGAGGGAGCAGAGCTCTGCACCAAGAGTCCCATTTCTCTCATCTCGCATCAGTGAGGGAGGAGAAGCTGGCTGGAGAGGGAGGAGGGAGCAACAAAGGCTGAGGGAGAACCGGAGAGGGCAGAGGAGGACAGAACGCCGATGTTTGTTTTCAGGGAATGAATGAAATCTTTATCTGTGACGGGTAAAGATTGATCTGCTTCTTTCCCTTTTTTAAAACTCTATTCATCTTCTGTTCATTACTTCATTTTTTATTTTACCCCGACATTCTCCTCCTGTCTCTCTGGGCTCCTCGGCCCCCTGCTGGAGACCAAACAGCCGTCTCTTTATCTGCCTGGGTTCATTTTTCCTGCTTCTCTGCACGAATGAAACTCAGGAAGTGACAAACAATCAACTTCCTGTCCTTTCTGGACGACTTCCAGATTATTTTTAAACGAAGTGACTCGAAGGCTGCTGATGCCAGTAAAACAAACCACTAAGGCCTCAAACACCAATCTGGTGACTTAAAAATATACTTTTAAAAATTTACTTATTTTTATTTTGTTTGAAAAAAGACAAATGAGAATTAAGAACTGATAAAGTAATACCCTGTTAGACCTGTGGGGGGCGATAACACCAACACGAATGCATTAAAATACAAAAGAACAGCTGCAATTAAACCAGATCTTCCAATATTAAAACATCACAGGATTTCTTGTCTGAATGGAAACAGTGTCACAAAACAAAACAATAAATAAATAAACAAACAAATGAAGCCTGTGCTTTGTGCCATGACTTTGTCTGAAGGTGTCTCCATTTGTTTGGCAGCAGTTCAAACAAACACGGCGGGCATTAGGACCATGCTTCCCCCGTCCTTCTGTTGAAGCAGCCTCTGCAGCTACGTGCTGAGACGAAGAGTCTTTCTCTGAAAATCATCTGTCTTGGTGCCGAGTTCACACGGTGTTGACTCTGAAACAGAGGAAATTAAAGCTTTTTATATTGAGTTGAAATGAAAAGAATCGATTGAACTTGAAGGTGAACTGACTCCACGCAGCTGTTCGATCACCCGTCTTCAGTGTGAGCAACTTTTCTCTGATGACAACAATATCAAACGAAAAGTTTCACTCTAATGTCCTGAGAGCTGACGCTTGATCCAGTTTTTATTTGACTCCTCGTGAAAATGAATTTGACCCCTGGAGTTCAAAGGTCACAGAAAGTCAAAGAGGAACCAGAGAAGAGAGGCCAGGAAGTTTTTAAACATTTTTATAATCTTGTCTTGTTCTCGAGGACTCAGAATCTCATCCCGTCCTGTGACGGGTCTCGTTGTGCTTCTAGGAGTTACGATTTCTACTCAACAGTTCATCCAAAACCATAAATCATGTCAACGTGTAAAAATGACCAAGTTTGTCCAAACTAAAGGTACATATAGTTTTTATTATTGTTGTGGATTCCAGCTCATGTCTAATACACACTTTAAACAGTTTGAAAGGTCTGAAAACATGTGTGAAAAGTTGTTTTTGACCCAAGTATTTTTTGGACAAGAGCTGAAAAACGCAGCAGAACATTTATTTTATGACTCTTCCTAAATAACATGGATGGATGAAAAATGGATCCTTCTCTGTTTCTCCAAACTGAATATTCTGATGACTATCTGCTGCAGGTAGGACACTGACTGCTCAGAATGACTCCACACAGCCCCGTTGACATTTCTTTAGTCTTAAATGAAGACAGAAACCAACCCCTGGTCCAGACCAGCCCGGCTCCGGTCGGTTCTGAGGACTCTCGAGTTCAGCCGTGTTTTCACCTCCGGCTCCTCAGACTAAAAGTTTCTCCCTCTGTGGGAAAAACGTGCACTTGAACCTGAACGACTCTTGGCATGAAAGCAGGAACTGGTCTGTTCATTCCACATAATGAACCCAGGACTGACTGGACTGGGAGAAGTTCTGCAGAAAGGTTCAGTCCGTGCACAGTTTTTATTTTCGTGTTAATGAAGAATTCACTCTGTTGTGATCCCGTTGATATTTATTATTCTGGTCCTTTAAACTGTTCAGTACATTTTCAGCATCTTCCTTGTTCCACAGTTTTTGTGCCTTTTCAACAAATCATGGATCAAAACGTTCGGCTCTTTCAGGACAGTCCTGCTGTGACTTCTGGTTTTGGTGCAGCTTTAGCTTTTTGAAATATTTAGCCTTTTCTGGCTTTTTCTTTTCTCATAGAAAATGAACTGAGCTCATTTTACATCCTTCACATCTTTAGATGTGTTTACAACCTTTTACTGCTCCTTTCACTTTTTGTTCTGCTTCTTTCAGCTTCCTGCTGCCAAAAAATAAAAATAAGCAACTTTCTTCTAATTTCAGTTGTTTTTCAGCTGTTTTGTACTTTAGTCTGCAACTGCAACATTTTTATGTTTCTAGCTTCTTTCTGCTACTTTCAGCTTATTTCATCAAGTTTCAACTATTTCTACTATTTCAGCTACCATTTAGCTGTTTTATGCTAATTTGAGCTTTTTCCAGCTAATGCCACATATTTAACACTCTTTGCAGCCAAATTCCACTTCATTTAGTTAATTTTAGCTTCTTTTTGCTTTTGTAGCAACTTTTCCCCAGAAGTTAACACACACAAAGCTGCAGCTGTCAGTTAGTTAAAATATATAAATGATGTCATTTCTTCTGCTCACGCAGCGCACGTGTTCCAGTTAATTCCCTCTAGATTTCATGTTACTCTTCTGAATCTTCTTCTCCACTTTGTGTTTTTGTTTCTGGATCAGTTCTTTCTCCTCCATCTTTAGCTAAAACCCGTCCTGCTCCGTGATGAAGTGAACAGTTCCTCTCATCCGATCATTAAAGTTGTTTGCATCCAAATAAACTTCTGGTGAAAACAAACTCCTCTCAGCTGCAGAGGGAAACGTGTTTTAATTAGATGATGCTTCATGTGAACTTGAGTTGATGGAAATGGTCAAACGGAGACGGAGGCGGGTCATTTGTGAAGTCTGACTCGTGTTGATGACCTCATCGTTTGGTTTAAAGTCAGCTGATGTGAAAATGAAACATCTACCAGTTGGGTCTGAGCAGTTTGAGTCTGTGTGATCTCTTCATCGGTTTTAACAAAAATTTCCAGGAAGTTGCGTCGCTCCGACTGACTGAACGTTTCTGGGGTCTCCTCAGATCGGCCCTGAGAAGATGAGAGAACTTTACAGTCTGAAGGAGGCATGCGTCTCTGGGGCGGGGGGCAGGTGGATGACCGATGCTTGGATCTGATCCAAGACAACAACTGGAGGAGTCCGGAGCCATCTGAGGAACGGCCTTGCTGGTTCAGGGGACTCTGATGGTTTATGACGTGATGATTGATGGGGAGCGTTGTTGGGGTGTGGGTCCAGTTGTCTCTGTGGGGGAGGGGGAGTTCTGCTCCCGGCTGTCTGTGGTTTCAGGGTGGGTCCGAGGTCCGACGGCTGCGTTCAGATCAGTGTTTGCATGTTGTGACTGCTGCTGACACATGTCAGGGTGTGGACCTCCTCTGGTCCTCTCCCAGAAGACTGAACATTGTTCTGTGTGAAACCAGCAGCTTCTTCATGCAGCCCGTTTGAGATGTTTGAAGAGGAGAGGGGACTTCCAGACAGCTGATGGTGCTCAGGTCCTGTCAGTCACTTGATGCTCCTCTGAGGGGCGTGACGGCGCTGGACGCTCCACGTCTCAAATGGACAAACATTTGTCCGCCTGCTGTCTTCAGGAAGTCCTCACATTAAAAATAAATAAATAAATGAAATAGTTGAGCTGTGATGCTGGTCATGTTTAAGACAGCTGTTGGCTTCCTGTTCAGGGTGGGCCTGATCCATTTCCCACATCTGTCTGAGACTCTGAAAACACCAAAACATGTTGAACGTCCGGCGTGTGAGCCTGTTTGAGATCTGACGCAGCGTGGTCCATTTCTCAAACGATTCCTTCTTCCTGCTTCTCCCTCTCCGGCTCAGCGCTCAGGCCCGTTAACGGCTGCTAATTAATTATCCTCCAGTGAAGGAGCTCTCAGGGGCCCATTAGCCGACATTTCATGTGGGCATCGTTGTTGCAGTTATCTGCTTTGAGCACGAAGAGCTCTGATGGTTTCTCTGCAACGTTCAGGCTCTTCGGCTCGGCTTTAGCTCCTAATTCAGCGTTTGTTCCTTCAGGTGTTTCAGCTGTTTGGTTTGCAGCTTCAGGGTCAGGACGGATCTGTTCAGAGGTTTGTTGAATCAGATGTTTCCTGCTCTGCACACAAACTCCTGACTCAGTCGTAAATCTTCTGTCAGCTCCATCTTTGCACCAGCTTTCCTCCCTCCTCCTCCTCTTCCTCATTTATTCCCGTTCTCCTCGTCTCCACTTCAACTCTTCGCCCACCTCGTCTCTGCAGCGCCGCCTTCACACTCGGAGCGGCGAGCGTGTTGTTGATTGTGTGGTTTGATTTTCCATCGTCTGCAGGAGTGTTGGACTCCCTGCACCTTAAATGTTGTTGTTGATGATGCGCTTCTGAAAACTAAAAGTCTTTCAGGGTTTTTCTTTGGACGTTTCTGCTTTTTAAAGTCGAGTGAAGGAGGCCATCTTTGAGCAGAGAGCCCGCCCATCATTAAACAGGGGCGGGGCTTCCATGTCCAACTGTCCCCCTCCTACAATGCTGTTATTGCTAGAACCACTCAGCCTCTGTGAATAACGAGCGGCCGTCAGGGCACTAACGATCAGTCGTTAGGCTGATGGTCCTCCTTGATCATGTGTGCAGCTGGTTCTAGACGTCAACAGCAAACTGTTTGATCCACCATGAGAAGGTGCTGTTTATATGACTGAGTTTGTTCAGACTGAAGATTAAAGATGAAACCTTTAAAGAAGTTTTATTTATGTTTTAATTGTTTTTTTAATCTGTCCAGAGGACCCGAGTTTAACTTTATTAGATGTTTCTACCTGGATTATTGAGCAGCGTCAGGATAGTCCTTTTATTTGTTTTTCTAAACTGAAGCTGCTCATGTGCTTCTTTCATCTTTAAAAAAATAGCTCGTTTTGTTTGCAAAAGTTTTGCAAAATTCTTCTGTGGCTGAATGTTTTTTTTAATTTCAGAAACATTCAGGACGTCGGTGGTTCTGCTCATAAAACTGTCGGCTTTCAATTTACCGTACTTTCAAATTCAAGTTTTAGACAATGAGAGGCAAATTATTCTAAAAATAGAAACTAATGCAGTGTCTATGCAGCGGGAGGTGTTTTAGACACACATTTAATTTACTTCTAAATGAAACAGAAAAAGGTTTTAATTCTGCAACAAATAAATTTATTGTCAATTAATAAAATAAATGAGAAATAATTGAAGAAAAATAAACAAACATTGGCATTTATAACAAAAAAATAAGAAATGGTTAAGCAATCCTTTAGTTTTCTACATTTATTTGTTTTATTCTTATTTATATTTATTACATTTGTTTTAATATTTTAAATTATTTGTAGAGTTTTTGTGTATTTTATGCAGTAAAGAAATACTAAAGGCAACTGGATGAAATAACTATTGAAAAAGAGTAAATTAATTCAAACGTATCAACGTTGATGTGAACAAATGTTTCAATATGCAAGAACCAAATGCTGCTGACGTTCAATCAGAACAAAAATATAAACCGAAAATAAAAACTGCTCAAAGGTTTTGAGGTTATTCTTCAGGCTTTGTCTTTGTTTGATCGTTTCCTCCTTCAGTTTCTGTTCATATAGTTTTATCTTCACATTTTTAAAGCTTCTGTCCTGTCACTGGTAAAAAGAGTAAAAGAAGAGAAATATTGACGTGAATATTTAAAGTACAGGTTTGAACCGAGACGCAGGGGCAGGAACGAAAAGACCAGGTGGTGCCGAGGAAACAAAACGTCTTCAAACGAAGACAAAACAAAAAGAGCAGAAATATAAAATGTCTGGAGGTAAACGCAGAGATAAGACACGTTACATTAAAGTAAACCTGCTGTGTTCAAGAACATTTAAAATAATTTCCTTCTAATACAAAGTAAACCGTTTAATCCAAAATAAAAGTGTTTTCACAAAACCTGAAGCTCGAAGGCGTCAGGACAGTGTGGCCACCAGCAGAAGATCTGATCTGATGGTGGTCTGCAGACGATGCAGGCTGGATATGCATCTGAGACACGCAGAAACGCCAACACACGCACCATCAGGGAGGGAGGGGTCGCAGCTAAAACAGACGCCTCCAACGGGCCTCAACACGCCTGAAGGAGCTGCTGCTGGACCCGGTCCTGCTCACATGTAGGTTCATCACGTCAGTCTGCAGAGTGAGCGTCGTGAAGACCTGAAGAAATGAAGCGCATGTTGTAAAAAGTGACGTCCTCTTCTTTATTCAGCGCAGTTATTTTTATTTTTGCTGCTGTTAAATAGTTTCCCTCAAAGATCCCATATCACTTGATTTATAAATGACTTAAAACAACAAGACAAACAAACAATGCTGAACAACAAAACAAAACAAGCAACGGACACAACATCAAGAATATGCATCCAAATGAAAAAACATAACTAAATGACTAACACTGGTGAATACACACTGGTTACAAACAAAATCACATGACTAAAAATATAAATAAATGAAATGTGCAATGGAGTTTATTTTTTATATTAATTTATAAATGCATAAACATAAATAAAACATTCTTATAGAAGTAGAATCAACATTAAACCCACAGAGCTTCAGATAAATACACATTCTCTGGTGGGCCTTCTTACAGTGAGTTCACGTGGGGGTCAAAGGTCAGTGTGTCATCAAGACCAGTTCCCAGATATTTACTGTACTTTGTTGCACGTGAGCAGTCCTGGAGGTGTTCCAGGCACATCTCATGGGGAAAAGACCCAGAACTCTCTGGAGGGATTGTAGATCCTCTCGTCTGGGAGCACCTCTGGGTCCTCCAGGAGGAGCTGGAGACGGAGGTCTGGGTTTCTCTCCTGGACTTGTTGCCTCCTCGACCGGACCACAGATGAGCGGTGGAAGGTGGAGAAGTAGAACCTCCTCAGAACTGTTGGTTTAGTTTCCAGCAGTCGTTCTGAACTCTGTAACTTTAATGACTCTGAAGTTTGTGTTCGACGCAGCCTGACGGTCATCAGCTGGCTGCCTCCATCACTCTGTCCATGTGACACAAAGTGTTGATGTTTCTGTAAGATCTCAAGTCCAACCAAAGTCTTTCTCTGTTTTCTTTTCCATGTTGCTGCTGCTCCCGTTTCCTCCTCCATCAAAGGTAAACGCTTCAGCTTCTGCTTTTTATCTTTTCAGTCAAGAAGCGTCACGGCTTGCGGCTGCGCTGACGTCACTTAGACAAGCAGGTTGTCCTCTTGACGTCCTGCTCTGAGACTTTAAGACGTGTTTCCGTCTGGAGTCCAGCGTGCGCCGGTTTTTATTTCTCACTTCTTTTTGTTTTTGGTTGAACAGTTGTGGAGTTGTCCGTTGACGCCTCTGGATTTGTTGCCTCCTTTGTGTTTATTTTAGTTTTTAATCCAGACGATCTGCTGTTCGAGGTGGAAAGTCCCGTCCACCTCGGGCTGTTGCCGTGGTTACGGTAACGCGGCCTCAGCCCAAGTGTGTTTGGCTCGGTTTGTATGTGTCGTGTCGAGGAAGCGGGCCGTGTGAGAAGTGAGAGGACCTGTGAAGAGTTTCTGAACCTTAGAGGAGACGTCGAGTCCAGAAGATTGTTGCAGCTCATGTTGTTATGTGTACTTTTTACTTTACACACAGTTTGTCAAGCAGTCAGAGGTTTACTCACCGTGGACCTAATCTGCCTCAGATAGATAATTTAACAGCCTAAATGACATTCTTGCCCACAATGAGTACAGATGTGCACCAGATGTAGAAAGAGCTGAAAGTTTGATTTTACATAGTGGTTTGTAGCTCGCTGTAGCTACAGGGCATCTCTCAGCCGGAGACTTGAACATTGTGGGAAACTGTGAGAAAAAGTTTTTTTTTTCTGTTTCAGTCTGAGTGAGTTTGAGCGTTGTCGTTCTCAGCAGAGTTCTGGACTCGTCAGTTGCTACGACGCTCATCTTCATGCCTCATCCTCGCTGCGTGCGTGTCTGGATAAATATTGGTTGTGTGATGTTTACCTTTTCACGGAGGAGGAGGCGGAGCTGATGGGGTGACGGAGGGAGTGTTCCAGAGTAAATATCATAAATGATCGATACATTGATTCTGGTTGATAAATACATCTTGCACCAGCCTCGTGCGTCTCATGAACGGGCTGAAACCAGGTGCACTGAGCTGTTTGTAGACGTGTTTGGTGTTTTTTAGATAAAATGCAGTTTTGTAGCATATTTTACATCTTAAATGTTTTTTTTTAATACACAAACATCTGAACCCGCGGAATAACTTTTAATAAAAATCTGATTAGAGGAAAAAATAGTTGATTATGAAAAAACTTTAAGTTGTGAATAAATATAAAGTCTGATGAGTTTTACATCTATGAAACCTTGGAGATGGATCTGTCTTTTGAGATCCGTCCAGACGTCCTTCATCTTTACCTCCTTCTTCCTTTCTGGGTCGCAGGAGTCACTGGTGTCCAGATCCAGACATCACTGTGCAAGAGGCGGGGGACACCCTGGACAGGTCTCCAGTCCTTCACAGGGACACAGAGACAAACGAGACAACCATTCACTCTCTCTCACCTAGAGACAATTTAGAGTGACCGATGTCTTCCTCGCCTCTCGCACAGTGGCTGCTGGACATGAGCACCAGTGACCCAAAAAGGAAGAAGCAAGTAACAATTATGGATGGATGGTTTCAATGTTCTGAAGACGGGTCATGAAGTAGGAAACAGGTTAATGTGTCGTTTGCCAACCACCTCATGTTTGTTTACCAACAAAAACGGCAGAAGTTAGTAGATCATGGATGGTGGCGTCCATGAGCGTCTGACAGTTCCCACGTGGTGGGTCGTATTTACGCTTTAAGTAAAGTTTGCAGAAATGAAGACAGGTTTGGGTGAAATGGTAAACGTAATGGTGTCAAACTCAAGGCCCGGGGGCCAAATGCGGCCCTTGTTGACCCCTTATCTGGCCCCCATGATGCATTTTAAATGCAAAATACTTTGATCACTTTAATTTTTTTCAGTAATCTTTGATTATGATGTTGAAAGTGCAACAGAGAACATCAAACGAGACCAAACTCTTGTTGAGGAACCTGCGACCAGGAAGAGATGTTGGAAGTCTGATTTGAGTTCATGTAGATTCTGAAACTGGCCCTTTGTTTGAAAAAGGTTTGAATTTTGGCCCCCTCTGTAAGTGGGTTTGACATCCACCCTGCTGTAGAAGTTTTGTGTCTGAACCTGATGGCTCCGCCCTGTTTGGCCCCAGATGTTTGTTCTTGACAGATGTTTTACTCCATCTTTCTATTTTTAGCAGCTCTTTTATGTTTCCACCCAAACGTCTTGATGGTGAGACTTTAAACAAACGCAAGGCTCAATCCGTCTGCGCTCGAAGTGTTGAGGATGACTCTCAGCTACTACCACACCAAGCGTTACCACAGTTTCAGCTAAACTGACCACGTTGAGCCATTTTTATTTTCTGAGGCTGCTCAGCTGTGACAGCCATGTGGAGCTGAGACCAGCTGAAGACGTACGTCCAAGTAAGACTTGATCATGAGATATTTTGCTAACAGGCAGACAAATAAAAACTCAGTTACATGTGACAGGTGGTGACAGTCTGTAAATCTTCAGGTGGTGTTAAATGTGTCTGAGAGGCCAGAGACCACCTGCACGGCTGAACGTCAGTCAAACACCACGCTGCCTTTAAAACCCTCACACAGCTGAGCAGCGAGTCATAAAAACACGCCTTCTTTTCCCTTGTTTCCATCCCACACACACACACACACACGTGCGCTCAGTGAACCACATGTGTGTGGCTGTGGCAGTGACATCACCTGCCTTGTGGTCAAAGTCCAGTTGCTCTATCCGGCTTAGAGCTGCTAACGCTCAGACACGTTGGCAGCCGTCGTACCACCGGCACACGGACGCCCACCGCTCAGCCCCAACACGGCTGCAGAGGAAGAAGAAGGCCGCGAGGCGAGATGAAGGATTATCTGTGTGATTAACGATGGATCTTCTTTAACGGTCGGACCCTGAAGGCCGTACAGCTCAACTCCTCCTCCTCTTCCTCACTCGTTCCCACATAACTCTGCTTCCTTTTTACTCCTAACAGCGTTCTGTCTGTCCTCCTCCGACGACCTTCCAGTGTTTGAACTTTGTGGGGGTGGAGGAGGGATGAGCTCGGCCGCTTACAGACAGTTCCTGCAGGACCTGGAGGAGAAACGAGGTCGGTGCCCCCTAATGGTTTTATCTGGCTGTTAAACTGGTGTTGGTGGTAAAAACAACAACATAACTGCTTTATAACTTTTATCGTTGGCTCAGAGTCTGTCGTGGTGTCATAATGTTGTGATAGGAGGAAGATCTTATCTCTTGTTTAGAGGTTTAAGTGTGACTTTGCACGTGTGGAGGTTCAGCGCAAGAAAAACTGGCGTCAGGTCTTAAAGAGGAAGTTCAGACGTCAGATCTGAAACCTGTACATGAAGTCCTGCAACACTGGATGCACAGAGACACAATCTCCTGCACTGATGAGCTGTAAACTGTAAAATAAGTGAACACGTGCACAGCTTCAAAGTGTGTTGGACATCATCAAGTCCTACAGGTGGTTTCTCGCTGGGCTGTGACTTCATGAGATCCTTGAGTCTCATAAACGTCTCCCAACGCTCGCAGCGTTCTCACGAGTCTCAGAGGCGCACATCTGTTT
>JARVGV010000630.1:28764509-28775986 GCA_031762435.1 Hypsolebias longignatus | reverse complement strand
CAGCGTTATCACGAGTCTCAGAGGAGCACATCTGTTTGAAACATGTTCATCAAACGTCTGCTGCACCTTTTGTCTCAAAATAGTCTCAAAGTCGTTGTGGACGTCTCAGAAATGTCTCTGAACCATCTCCAGAGCCAAGGACAGAAAACAGCAGAGGCGAATGTCCGGGTCTTAAAACCCACTTTGCTCATAAATAATATTTATTGTAAAACTGATTCAAGTCTGTAATTATTTTTAAAGTGCGCTCATGAACATGAGGCCGGCTGCCGAGGTGTGCAACAGAAAAATGTGCGCAGCCAGAAGTGCAGCGCAGGAAAATGAGCGGTGCCTCAAAATGCGACCACTCAAGTTGCCTACGTTGTACCACGTCCTGCTACTGGAAGTCAGAATGCTGTATTTAACTGAAATGAGTTGCACGATTTTACATGTTCGTAATATGGGCTTTTGTAAAGTAGGATGAGGAGTTAAAATCCTTTAAGCTTAAAAAAAAACATTTTATTCTTTCTTGGTTTTCTTGTCACTGAACGCTTTTTTTAAGATTTCATGCTTTTCTTGACAACTCAGCGTCCTGTGTGGAGCTGAGGTCTGTCGTTCAGTCATGTCCGTGTTCTCCAGATATCCACATATCCTCTCTCAGCATGAGAATTAATGTGTTGGTGTCAATTTATTCATATTTTAAATATTCAAAAGAGCTGCTCTTAACAAATGTCCCTGTTCGATGGAAACCAGTTTTTACAGCTCTTACTGAACTCACTCTGGACTGAAATGATTCATTCAGTTCCTAAAATAACAGCTTCCTTTGCAACTTGTCTAATTTGACGGTTTGTTTCGTTTGTGATGCTGCTCGTTGGTCACCGTGTCTGAACAGGATGAACGTCACCGTTTCACGGGTTTGTGCTACATCCTGGGTTGTCGCGTCAAAGTCTAAGATATATACTGTATATAAATAAACAAACCACCCCGATCATTTGATAAAACTGTGCTTTCTAGCTTTTATAATGCTTAAAAGTGTGGTTTCTTCTAATCATTTGGGTGGCCAAAGATTGATCTATGGCCACCATTAGCCACCCCCTGGCTCCTCCATTGCACCTGGTGAATAAAATGACTCCCTCCTCTCGCCAGGATCCGTCAGTCTGCGTTGCCTCGGACAAGATCAGAACCTCCCTGTGTTCTTCTCCACAGCGTAACTCCTGCTCATTTGCATATCTCAAAAACATTCAGGTTTACCTGCAGTCACCGTTCAGTCCTGGTCCAGAAAAACACTCATCTCAGAACTACCAACATCCACTCTTCATATCCGTCAGCGCCGGGGGACGTCAGAGAACCACCTGTTGCATTTATTACCTGATCAAGCAGTGGTTGAATCTGTTAAATAAATAAAAACTGCACCTGTCCTCAGATGGATTAATGAACTCTACAGGAAGTCAACTGGCTAAGACAGGAAATGGATCATAAGAAAGTTTTATGAGTTTAGGAGCTTCTTAAATATTTTCACTTTTCTGACATTTAGTCATTTTTGATTGATTTAAAATGGTCTTGTAGTTTTTGTCACACAACTGCACTGAGTGTTTATTTACGTTGAGAGCATCTCATATGTGCTTCGCTCCACCTGCTCTCACCTCGACCTCGTCAACCTCACCTGGTGTTGTCACGCTCACCTCCCTGTCGGCTCCGAGCGCTTCGTTAGCTTCAGGCGTCGCTAGCTGTTGGCACGTCTGCTGTTTGTGTCCGTTTCCTGTCTGTTGCTACGACACTGGATCCGAGCGGACCCCGTGACGGGCGTCAGGCGTGTCGGAGCAGCAGGCGGGTGTCGGGTGATGAGCAGGCGCAGCTCAGCTTCAGCAGCTGTTAGCGCAGCAGTTAGCTGAGCGTCGCACATTCAGGAGTGGAGTTCCTGTCGTGCTCCTGACGCTTCAAACGTCTTCTTTGTCTTTAACTGGCGTCATATCCAGAAAGTGACGTTTAAGACTTTTTACATTCTGTTTTAGTTTGGCCTCTTCTGTTTGATTCTTCTACCGTTTATTATTCTCTCCAACAAAAACTAGAGATGTGATCTCTGTTCGCTGCTTTACATTACAAACACCACTTTTCCAGAACACCTGCTGCTCAACATCATCTTCATCCTTTGGACCGGTCCTTCCTGCCCCACTCACCTTCTTTTAACATGCTAATGTGCGTAAAATAAAAGCAGCGTTGAAACTTTGATCAAGCTCTGTGAAAGTTACCCTGAACTTCAGTCTGACCCCCCTCAAGTGTTTTTAATAGCTTTGCCCCGGCTGTGGCCACACCTGCTGCTACTTGTGGTTTGGTGATATTATGTGGCACAGCCCCCACCCCCGGGCAGCTGCTTCATCTGAAACCTCACAGAGACACATGCCACTGAATCACCTCCAATCTTCTTTAAACCCTAAATTACACACGAGGTTAAACTCCTTAAGCACTTTCAAAGCATTTAATCATTAAAAAATGTGATTAAATTATCCAGCTTCAGCTAGCATGAGCCGAAACGCCCGCTAACACACGAGACCATTAACATGTTAGTGGTCTCCTGTGGTTAACCAGTGTTTACTGCTACTTCCTGTCTGACAGGAAGTAGCACCTATTATCATTTATACAGTAGAGCCCCAGCAAGCAGGTGGATAAAAATAAATAATGAATAATTTTAGGGTTGTCACAAATTATCTGTATCATCACATCGCCTGTTTCATAAATGTGATTTCAAACCCTGACAGAGACAGAAATATTTAATTCACCTGACTGCTCAGGTTCAAAGAATTAATTTATTTAATGAGCTGAATCTTAATTTTGTACAGCTGTTTTAAAGAAAAAGATCTTAAATGACAAACTACCTGAAGAGCAGCTTGTTTTTAGACATAAAACTCATATTTTTATTTTTACTCTGAATTAAAGTTCCTGGTGTGACGTCAGGTGAGTCTGACGACTTACATCTCTGGTTAAATGAGTTTCGTCTCATGAACACCTTTGTGTGAACAGTTTTTTAAAAACGTTCTAAATCAGACTGAGATGCGCGTCATGCTTTATGTCGGAGTAGTTTTGTTCTTTATTTATCCGTTTCCCGTTAAACTTCCTGTCCCCCTCGCTGTTTTTAACCCAACACTCAGCCTTGAATCACTCGTCTTTTAACAGCAGTTTAAATTTAGGAAGCAAAATAAACTCGTCCTTTGGATTCATTCTAGTTTTGTGGCTTCTGATCTTTGGATACATGAAACAAAAAAACACAGAAATCCTTAAATGTGTTTGTCATCTTCTCTGTTTTTGTCTCTGTTGGTTGCGACGACCAGTTTGGATTTTCTCTTCTTTTAGTAAAATTCATGTCAATAATAAGATTTTTGACTCATTTTGGAAGTTTTACTCAGGTTAACTTTAAAGACTCAATCATATGTTATTTCAAAGATCTAGCTGTTTTTATTTATTTATTAAATGTGTTTGATACTTTTTGTGTTTTCTAGTTTTTAAACATTTATATAGATTTGTTTTAGTCCTTTGTAGTGGTTTGTCTAATCTTAATTTGGTGCTTTTGTTAGCTTTAAAGCTAGCTCATGTAATTGTAATGCAAGCGCTGCTTACATTAACGTAACTGAGGAGAAATTATTTTGGTCATCCAAGAAGAGGCTTTATGTAGCTGGTAGTTGTGCTAATTAGCCAAATGCTACAATAATAAAAAGTTTATCTTTATTTATGCAGGTAGTCTCACTGAGTCACAAGGACTCATTATCAAGAGACGTTTTAGACAGAACACGTATAGTACAGACAAAAATATACAACAATAAAAAGCAATTAAAATTAAAAATGTTATACAAACACTGTTACTGTTAGCAGCGTGGTTCTGTTAGTATGGTTCTGTTAGCAGCATGGTTCTGTTAGCAGCATGGTTCTGTTAGTATCATGGTTCTGTTAGCAGTGTGGTTCTGTTAGCAGCGTGGTCCTGTTAGCAGCGTGGTCCTGTTAGCAGCGTGGTCCTGTTAGCAGCGTGGTCCTGTTAGTAGTGCGGAACTGTTAGCTCGATTCATTTTGCTGCACTTGGTTGTTATAAATTTACTTTATAAATAATTATAACTCATGTCTTTTTATATAAAAGACTTCTTTGTTTCCTCGAGCCAGTGAAACAGTTTAAACAGTTTATGTTCTTCCAGTCATATGAACGTCTTTTTGACTTTACTGTAAACTGCACGTGAGCTGCTGCAGAAGGTGAGGAAGGAGGAAATTCAGTGTTTGGGTTGAAGATTCAGCAGCTTCAGACTGTGGCTGTTAGTCTCTGAAACAAACAAATCCACATCTAGAAACTTTTCTTTAGGACAAAACAAAAATAAGCTTCTTTTCCAGGATTTCTTGGAGCCAGGAAGTCAAAGAGGCTTTAGCTGTGGTGAAACGTGTTTAATGTTCTTTACTTCAAGGCATTCTTGTTGGAGCTGAAGTAACGAGTAGTTTCTGTCCACACTGTGTAACTTTAATATTATTAATTATCCCATTAAAGAAATAAACACTTTGTGTGTTTGTTACAAACTACAGGAAACAAACAGCCAAAGAATGAACCGAGTCAAACCTTCAAAATAAAAGCATCCTCTCATGTTGTTACACGATGTCTTGCTCAGTGTATGAGATGAGGACTACTCTCAGCTACTACCACCTCTAGCTTTGGCTCAACATCTGTTAATCTGGGTCTTTAACGTGTCATTTAACATGTTAAAGACACGTTAAAGACACGTTAAAGACACGTCAAAGACATGTTGGTCCTCCTCTAATTTGGACCGGCGCTGAAGAACTGCACCTGTGAGTCAACAGGTTCAACTCCCCGGACCAACATCAAAATATGGGTGGGGAAGGTGAAACTCCCACACCTGTCTCCACCCTCACCTGTCCCACTCTGGGCCCTTGAGCAAGGCTCTTACCCCCCACCGTCTGCTCCCAAACAGGTCTCTCTTGAAAACGAGTCTCGTGACTCAACGAGACTACCTGTATAAATAAAGGTTAAATAAAATGAAGTCTTCAGCAGGTTCTCAGCAGATGTGTTGGACCTCGATCAGGTTGAGTAAACATCTGGAGGTCGTTTGTTTCCAGGAGCAGGAGTTGTAGTCGTCCTGCAGGAGAGTCTGCCTCCATCCTCACGAGCACCAAACGTTTCCTGTCAGGTCGTCATCACCATCACATGATCAGAATAAACCGGGTACACGGTGCTAGACGATGTGTTCATGAGGCAAACTGCGTTAAATATAAAAAGTGTTGAAACATCTGGCCTGTTCATCAAACTGCAAGTCATGTGAAACATCTGTATTGTACAGTTTATTGTATAAATAATACAGATGTCCTGAGAACATGTGAATGTAGTGAATAATCTGCAGAAACTGATGGAGGTGATCAAAGCATGATGTGTGCGTGTGATGAAGGGGTTGTTGGAGACTAAAAGGCTGAGATCATGAACCTACAGGTTGTATCTCCTGGAGTTTTTTAACACCACCCACACAAAAACACGCCTGTTGGTTTCTGCAACACGACGAATGGCTTTTTGCTCCAGACGAGGTTTAAACATCTGTTCTGCTGTTTTCATATGAACGCAGGCGCAGCGTCTTTTATGAAACGAGACTCGACGTGAGTTCCTGGAACTTCATTAACTTTAACCTGGAGGAGCTCCTCAAACACTGAACTCAGCTTTTTCTTACATCTGGTCCAAATGTAGCTCGGCCCGCCGCCGCCGCCGTGTTCCCTGTGATAAGCCTTCAGCTGGGCTTATCAGCACCGCCCGGCTGGGCGTGGCCGAACTGACTGCTGTGTTTGTTTGTGCCCCCCAGCCCCTGCAGGGGCTGCAGCGCCCCCTGTGGGCTGCTGTTCACGTCTGAAGGTCTGAGGGGATGTTGAAGTGTTTTTCTTTCCACTGTCGCCTTCATGCTCGCTCAAGATGAGAGTTCTGTGATGGAGTTGAACTCACAGCAGTCTGCTCCTCACATAAATAGAACTGACACTTTAGAGGATCCTCCTGTGGTTCTGGCAGTTTGTGCACGTGAAACTGAATGTCTCACAGGTTGTGTGATTAGTGCACGTGAAACTGAATGGCTCACAGGTTGTGTGATTAGTGCATGTGAAACTGAATGGCTCACAGGTTGTGTGATTAGTGCATGTGAAACAGAATGGCTCACAGGTTGTGTGATTAGTGCACATGAAACTGAATGGCTCACAGGTTGTGTGATTAGTGCATGTGAAACAGAACGGCTCACAGGTTGTGTGATGTGAAACTGACTCCAGAGGGATGGAGGTTGGAGGGAAAGCCGTGCACTGAAAGTCATTTAGCAGCAGAACTCTGGGTTTCTGTTTGGCCCACTCTTCTTCTCCATCTTTGAGGGTTCTGCTCAGTTCTTTCTCTGAAGGTCCACCAGGTGTTTGTCAGGTTGAGGTTCTGGACTCTGGACCATTACAGCGCCTTGGCTTAAGTCGTGCCGCCATGTTGTTTTGCAGCCCTTCCAAACACGCCATGACCTTTGACCTGCTAACTGATGTCTTTAGAGTCTGGGATAGAGCTCATTAATCTGAGCACTGCATGGTCTGACCTTTAGGGTGAATCTGCCGCCACTCTTTAAAGATTGTCATCTGTCTGAAAAGCTTTCTGCTCGTGGACAATGTTTCTCTCTGTAGAGCAGTAGACTCCAAATGACCTTTGACCTTTCCCAGATGGACAGGCAGCAACAGCTGCTTCAGTCACTGCTGATGTCTTTCCACCTTGGCATTGTGTTAACACACACCTGTATGCTCCAGAACAGCCCAACCTCCAGATGGTGATCAGTTGATCAGCAGCTCCTGACTGATCTGGACCTCTGAGGTCTGGCAGCAGCGTTTCCACTCCCTCTTTCTGATTTTAGACTCATTTTGCTACAAAACAAAAATAAACAAGTTGTAAAATGTTTTATTGTTCGTTTGAGGCATTAAATATGTACTTTACATTTTGTCTCGACTTCAGTCTTGTTAGAAGTTTTTTTTTTTTTAGTTGTGCACTTTGGACGAGCGATGACGTCGTCCCTCGCTTTAGAAACTTCTCCAACCTGCTTCTAATTCACTCGTGGTGGAAAAGGTCAGGACACAATGGACTGTGAATGTCACGGCACTTCAGATGTTCAGGCTCCCTTTGTTTTCTTTTGAGCCGAGTTCCAGAACCAGAACCAGAACCAGTGTTCCTGCTGGTCCGTCCCTGATCTCAGCTGCCCAGGAGGTTATTTAACGAGCTCAGTTATAAAATGTTCACACTGGAGGTTCCTCCTCTGGAAGTGCACATGAAGTTCCTCCTCTCTCACTGAGAAGAAACGTCCAGAGGGCTCAGCTGTCTCTTCCTGCTGTAGTTAGTTTGTTTAGTTGTTTGTTTCTTGACTTGTTTACCTGAACAAATGGAGCTTTTGTTTGTTTTGCCCTCAGTGCTTCTTCAGCCTGATTATACAGGAAGGTTCGTTAAGTTAAAGATGGACGCTCTGAGGTTTTAATTCTCCCTGAGTTGTTTTTATTTGTATCTTTAAAAATAAGTTGTACTGAGTAAAATATGAGCTCATCTTGAAACGACAGCTGATTTCTTTCACGTTTCTGCAACAAATTAACATAAAGTTGAGCAGAAGTTTTTCTGTAGAGACTTCCTGTGAGTCTGGACATTTCCTTTTCAATTACTGGTAAATTAATTAATATTTTGTCTGTAAACAATCAGAGTATGAAAATATCCTTGGTTTTTGAAGAATGGGTTGTGGTCCAGGTCACATCATCTGTGTTGTTGTAAAAAAGTTACATTTAAATGATCAGAGCTGTTTTATTTTTTCTGATGACTTAATGCTTCATCAGTTTGCAGGGTTTAATTAGGTTGTTTGTTTGTTTTAGGTGTAAAACTTTTTGTATTTGTTGGAGCTGGTGTGAGCTGAAGAGGCATTTACAGCAAAACCATTTCTATAATTATTCAGTTTTTCTTTGAAGAGGGTGCGTTTTAGGGCAGGGTGCACGGGTTCGCCCGTGATCATAGTTTTACTTTTCACTGTCCTTTCAAAATAAAGTTCAGTGACAGAAAGATGCTGGGGAAGTTCAGAGCTGTCTCTCAGGAGGGAAACACTCTGATGAGAAAAGAACCGCGAGGAATAAACTTCCACCTCCAAACAAATAAACTAAAATAAGACCGTGACGTCACATTTTGAATTTACTTATTTTATCTTTGAAAACTTGAAAATCTCTGCCCATTCCTACATTCTGGAAAACACACAGTTAAAAGTTTGAACTACCTTGTTTAAACTTGATCCAAATAAAAATAAATAATTCCATTAATTTCAGTTTACTGTATTTATAAAGCTCCAAGTCACAACAGAATCATCTTCTTACACCAAAGTTAGTCATGGAGTTCCTCAGGGTTCAGTGCTTGGACAATTACTCTTTACTTTATATATACTTCTATTAGGTAATGTTATTAAACATCGTCTGATAAATTTTCATTGTTATGCTGATGATGCACAGTTATATTTGTCTGTGAAACCCAATGAATCCAATCAGTTACTTAGACTACAAACATGTCTTAAAGACATCAAAACCTGGATAGTCGTCATTTTGAGAAAAATCCCAGCTTGTAGAAACTTTCTGTTGTTGTAGCTTACGGCCCTTTATTTCCATTACGGTTGTTGATTGATTACAATTTTTCCACTTTCTGTTGACATCGGTCTGCAAACTTCGATTCCTGTTAGTTTTATATTTTATACAGTTTTTGTGACATTTATTATTTTAATGCTCTAAGTTCATTTCTGAGGAACCCAAAGATGATCAAGTCCTGGGAAGTCTGCAGCACTTTAAACTTACAACTACAAACAAAACGAAACCCCAGCAAATAGTTTGTAGGTCTAAAATGTGATTCGGGACCAGGTGAGAGGCTGTGACGTCCGAGCGCTCCTCCCTCTGCTCCTCCCTCTGCTCCTCCCTCTGCTCCTCCCTCTGCTCCTGTTGATGTCTGTGTTGGTGGTCTTCAGCTTTCCCTTCTTTTTCCTTTGGCCTTTGAGTTTCACACATTCATCAGCCTTTTCTACATCAGTGGCTGTAAAACAGCCCAAACCGTGCACGGTGCCGAGTTCCTGATGATGCACGAGCCGTTAGACCCATAAAACCCAAGAACAAAGACCTCCATTAGCCAGAGGGAGTTATTCTTTATAGCGCTCCAGCCTCCTTGATTTATTTAACGAGCTCCGTTCAGGACAATTTAACCATCGCACAGAAAAACAGGCAGAGCTGAGGACACGGCTCAATCACCTGCAGGACGACTCGACTGAAAGGCCGTGAAACAGAAATCAGTTGGATTAGTTTTAACACCGAAAGAAGCAGAACGTGGGTATTTCTGCAGACGGAGAGTTTCAGGTTGTACACAAACATTAAACATCTGTAAAGTAAAATGTGCATCTTTTAACCGTGACTGAAAAAGTTGTATCAAAAACAATTTGATCCATTAAAAACTTTCACCCAGTTCACACCAGTTACCATTTCACAGAGAGGGGCAACAAAAGATCTGGGCTTCAATCCAGCTGCAGACAGCAGTTAGCCACAGAGACAGAAGATTTATTTTATGTTCATCTGTATAAATATTAAAACATCAGTCATGTGGAAGTCAGGTACTTTCACTGCAGTATTTTAATTGTACCCATTGTTTCTTATTTTAAACTGCGTCAATCATTGTTTTTTCACTAAACATTTACCAGCAGCCACTGATTAACAAACCTTGAAGTTTGTTAGTTTATCTTTTATAATAATAATTTATTTAGTTTATCATTTCTGACACTTGACAAACTAGCTTGAAGAACATTAGTGTAAACTGATAAACTTCGAGCCATATTTAATTATTTATTCATATATTTCTGTGTTTGCTTCAAAAGGGGGCGGGGCTTTGCTCAGTAGATGTTTACCTGCAGGGGTTGCTCCTGGCTCATGGTAAACATCCACATGTTGTTTGGCTGAGACTTGACTCACCAACAGGTTTACCGTTTCCTTACGGTAAAGATCCTCCTCTGCGCCTGACTGGCTCCTCAACTTTTACCCAGTCATCGTTACTCGTCCGTCACGCATCACATGACCCAGTCAGAGCAGAGCAGGTCCTGACTTCCTGTTTCAGACGATGTCTCGTAGGTGAGGTAGTTTGGGATTAGATTAGAGCTGGTGACACTGAAACCTGCAAATCAACATGTTTATGAGGAGTGATGGGAAGAACCGGCCCAGTTCGACCACTAATGAGTCATTTTGCATTTTCTGACTTTTAAATCCTCTATTTTTACACGAGCTGTAGTTCATGTACAGATACTGTATTAGTTTTGGGCCTGAACCCTTTGATTTGTAGTTGATCTTATTAACGAGACTTCACTGCGACGACGGTCCAGACGCCTCTCAAATCAAAGAGCGCTCCGTCTCTCAGACCTTCCCCACACTGGACGTTAATGTGGCTGACAGCCTGATGATTACAGCTATTTCAGGAGGCCGGGTCAAGAGCCTCAACGAGGAGCTGGACGGCGAGATGGGAGGGGGCCGGCTCGTAATTAAGGGGTGTCCATGGTAACGAGAACAGCTGTGGTGAAAACGAAGACCCTGGTTACTGTGGTTATGTGTTGTATTTGTGTGCACTCTTCTTTTATGCTCTCACTTTTTGTCCTCGTCTTTTCCCATCCTTCAACCTCTCTGTCCAAGTGTTTGTCCCCCTCAGCTTGTCTCTGTCTCATGGCCACTTCAATGTCCTCAGCCTTCATGAACACTCCTCCTCCTCCTCCTCCTGCATGTTTTACTGCCTCTCGTTCATCGCCTGCTCTTGACCTCCGTGTTAAAGACGAAGCGCTTGGCGTAGCTGCAGTTGGTCTTTCTTTCAGGCAGAAGGACGAGATCGGCTGCACGGACCTCAACCAGAACCCGGACTTTTAAAGTTCAACTTTAGACTGAAACAGGCGCTTGATGTGATGTTTCAAGTTGGAAAAATGTCCAGAAAAGCACGTGCACTTTTGGTATTTCTTCCATTTTTAACCAGGATTTATATAAAAATAAAAATAAAAACGTAAAAAAAAAGAACAAGTTTAAATCTTGAAAATTATTCTTCATCAATTAGCAAAAATTAAGAACCTTCACTCTTCTCTCATTTCTGCTTTTATCTGTTTCTCTGCCCTTTTACTTCTGCTCATTAACAACAGTCCCACAGCTAAAGGCTCGTTTTATTCCCCCCACAGCTTCATAAATCTGTCGCTCCGTCTAAAAGTCTGTCTCCTCCTCTCTTTCCCACCATCTATTTCCATAAAGCTGCACTAACTGACCAGGAGATCGACTCTTCTTTCATTGTTTTTACAAACCTTTACTCTGAAATAATCTTATGAACGCTATTCATTCAGCAATACAGGTCAACCCCGGTTTACGTTTGACTTCCGTTCCTACGGGCTGAACGTAGACCGATTTGAACGTAAGCCGGGAAACACACGAGCCGTCACTTATAGGCCTAC
>JARVGV010000630.1:28732408-28749656 GCA_031762435.1 Hypsolebias longignatus | reverse complement strand
GCAAACAACATTTTACACACATTATAGGGAGTTTATCAGTTAAAAAAAGTTAATTTTGGGTTTAGTTCCTCTTTAAAGAAGGTGGTGGGCCTGTGATCGGAAGGTCTCCGGTTCAACTCCCCGGACCAACATAAAATGTGGATGTGAAAGGTGAAAAACCCACACCTGCCTCCACCCTCATTCGACCCACTCTGGGCCCTTGAGCAAGGCCCTTAACCCCCACCATCTGCTCCCCCGGGTGCCCTAGATGGCAGCTCTCTGCTCCACACAGAGGGCTGTGGTAGCTCAGAAGTCTGTGGTTGCATCAGGAAGGGCATCTGATGTAAAAACAATCGCCAAGTCTTCATGCGAGTTCGACTGCTGTGGTGACCCCTGAAGAAGGGAGCAGCCGAAAGAAGAAGGAAATAAAGCAGATAGATATGTTCTGAATGTTCAAAAGACATTGTGACCATTTTGCTGACACCAGCTGGGCTTTAAAGTACACTGAAACACAAGTAAACTACACATTAGGGTGGGGGAGACAGAATAAGCATTTGTTCAGTGCCCTGAGATGACTTCTGTTGTGACTTGGTGCTATATACCATACCACTTTATTTATAGAGCACTTAAAACAGGAACAAGGCCAACCAAAGTGCTGTACAGCAGAAAACTATATAAATAAAATGAATTGAACTGAACTATGTGAACAACATCACAACACTTATTACAGATAGTATGGCTACATATCACTATTTTTACTGAAAAAAGGGAAAGTTTTTAAACCTGACATCTGTCATTATAAAATGTAGTAAACACTTATTTGGCCAGTTTTCCTCGGCTTACTGAACCGGACACGTCAACACATCTTACTTCCCTTTTAAAGTGATAAAATAAAAAGACTGTGCAGACCTCGGAATTAGAAGCAAATTTCGTTTAAAAGCCTGAACTTTTGTGCATTTCAGAAACAGATTAGAAGTCCTGCTGTTCAACTATAATGCTCGATTGTTGTATCATTTTTAAAAAGTCTCAGCCTCACAAACAGAGTGAGACCTTAAAGCAGATAAGAGTGGAAGCAATCAGAGCAACAAAATAGGTCAGAATCAAGCCTGAGGTGTTAAAAATGACCTTCATTCAAAGTGAATTAAATATAAAAATTGATCAATAAATGTCCTAAAGTAGATAGTAGTTCAGACTGGAAAGAATAAGCTTGAAATGTCATCTTTTAAATGATTGCATTGGATAGTCATGTCCTTATTTTGACTCACGAAGTCTTGGATGTTTGAGACAATGAATCTTACAAAAACAAATAATTTGTTGGTTCAATGTGTTGCATCAACTAAATTAAAATTTCTGTTTAAGCTTAGGACATACAAAAACTTTTACTGGAAACAAGTCTTAGTTCTTATTTACATCAGGAAGGAAAAATTAAAAGTTTCAGCTCATTCTAAAATTAGTTAAATAAGCTAAATTAATATGTATAAACTTCTTCTTTGTTTTGATTATTTTCCTGATTTTACCCATCATACATTGGAGAAAAACAAAACAAAAAAAAAAACAACAAAAAAAAAACAGCAAAATTGAACATTCCCCTGAGCAAGTTTACAATTTTGAACAGTAGCTGTTTAATTTCTTTGTTTAAGATCAAACTTATTCACATAATTTGGTTCTTCCTACATCTTTCCAATTAATAAGCCAGCTCTTAGGCACAGAAACTTAAACTTTTGTCCATTTTTGGTTTTTATTTTACAGTACTAACAATTTCACAAATGAAAATGTCCTAAAACTACAATCAGTTTAACATACTCATCAGATCCTGTTTCAACTTCAATATTTTCACATCTGTCTAATTCTGTAGCATAGCTGCTGTATCATTTTTCACCTCACCTCTGCCCAAGAAGTGCAGAACAAGAGCTTGAGCCAACATCATTTGTCCAGCCCTTAGCATGCAGCCCCAGCCACAGTCAGAACTCAGGGTGCTTCCCGGCAATGGAGGGAAATCTTCCCGGTATGTCAGCCACACACGGGAAGCAAAATCCTTTCGGAAAGCTTCCACGTTTCCCATGGCAAAGTCCTCATTGGAGGCTTCAGTGCAGGCTTCAGTTAGACAGTCATCATCACCTGGGGGAAAAATAGATCATGTCTGTTCTAAACATTTTAAATCAGCCTCTTCTTTTTTATCACAATATAACCACTTTTATTGTCCGTCCAACAGATCTCACTTGTAAATGAGTCTTCGAGGCTCAATGTGACTTATCTGTTTAAATAAAGGTTGAATGACCAAAATGTTGTTCCACCTCATGTACCACATGTGATGTGAATGACATTAAAGAACTTTGAATCCTTTTGTTCGTGCAGTACCACAGATAGTGAAGCAGAGTCCCTCTGTCCTCAGGACAGTTTGGACATACATCAGGTGTCTTCTTCTTATACCCACTGAGGTCTGGTCTTATGTGAACCAGCATAAACCATTTAAACTGGACCATTCAAGACCAGTGTTCATAGATCTAGTGCGGACCAGTGAACAATGAACCTTTGCAACTTCCTCTGATAATTGACCCTCGAGTTTCAGCTGAAAACTAACGTCGCCTCTAAAATGACAAGACGACCCCTTTAGACTCAAAGTCCACAGAACGCCACTCGTTTGAACACATTTGTGCACAACACCGGTGGTGAACAAGAATGTAGACGACCCTAAATGAAGCAGCTTTAAGGATGTGCAACAGTTTGTCACAGTGTTTCTTCATTCATTTAGTTTGTCTTTCAGTGTTTCTTGACACTTCTCATTGTTACCGTCAGTCACTAACCACTCACCCGTTTACCATCAGTGGCCCCCCGGGTGCTGCCGCTGTCCACCCACTCCCGTCCACGCTCACTCATCCTGTACGTGTCAGTCGAACTTCGGCTCGTGCTCTCCCGTGTGTCCACACCAGCTTTTGTTTCTGTGTTTTAGTTGAACCTGCTGTGCTTCTCGTGTTTGTCGACATCTGGGTCCAACGCTGCGCCGACCGTGACACAATTCATCTTTTTTTTGTAGAATCTCTGACGAGATCTTTACAACAATAATAAAGTTAGTTTTTTTTAAGTTTGTGGCGTTTTTGTGTCTAATACCTTCAGGAGACTGAACAGACGCTCACGTCTCGGTTCGAGGACACCATGAACCTGCAGACCAAGGCGGAGGTCTACGAGTCCATGTCGACCACTTTGAAAGACATCCTGGAGTTCTCAGGTTGCTCTGAGGACATTTATGAATCGATGGTTGGCATTGACCCAGACTGTGCAGAAGACCTCTGTAAGAGTTTATCATTGTTACTGCTTCTACTTTTATCAACCACCAGCCGCCGCCTGCAATCCTTTTCTTCTAACTTGGTTCTCAGATGAAATGATGACGGCAGCAGATGAGAATCCTGAGGAAGCCATGCTCCGAAAGTTTTTCCAAGGTAAATATTTACAGCACTCGTGTAATTCGACACGAGTGTTGACGCAGTTTGACGTCCTTTTAATGCAGAACGTGAGAAAATGAGGAGTTTTCAGTAAAAAGTGAAGCCGTGTGGACGTGATGTTCCTGTTGTGGTCACGACACTGTGTTTGGATTGCAAGACGGTACAGTGACATCATACGATGGCGTAACGATGGCGTGCGCTACGTTTCTGTCATGGGACGGTCTTGTTTCCGTCAGTGCTTTCGTTCTGCAGCGTCGTCTTCTGTGAGAACATCTGGCTGTTGGTCTTCTGTCAGCATGGTCTCAGCCCATCACCTGCCTGACAGTTTAATGTTCTCCTCGCTTTCAAGAAAAGTCCAAACCCAACGTCATGAGCAGTGTGGTCCATCTGTCAGAAACACAGAGAACTGCGCCACAGCTGCGCTGCTCGAGACAGATGTTTGAAAGACAGTCGAACACCTGCTACAAAATAAAAGCACCTCCGGTCAGTTCAATTGGTTTATTTAGCAGCCGTAGTTTCTATGGTCCAGGTGTGGTTTCTATGGTCCAGGTGTGGTTTCTATGGTCCAGGTGTGGTTTCTATGGTCCAGGTGTGGTTTCTATAGTCCAGGTTTCTATAGTCCATGTGTGGTTTCTATAGTCCAGGTGTGGTTTCTATGGTCCAGGTGTGGTTTCTATGGTCCAGGTGTGGTTTCTATTGTCCAGGTGTAGTTTCTATAGTCCAGGTTTCTATAGTCCAGGTGTGGTTTCTATAGTTCATGTGTGTTTTATATAGTCCAGGTGTGGTTTCTATAGTCCATGTGTGTTTTGTATAGTCCAGGTGTGGTTTCTATAGTCCAGGTGTGGTTTCTATAGGTGGAAAGACAAAAACTTAAGATATAAATAATTACAAACAGGAAGAGAAGAGCAAGTAAAGACAGAGCATAGAGAGGACATGTGGTCAGTTTGTCCTCCAGCAGTCTAAGCCTATAGCAGCAGAACTAAGGGACGGCTCAGGAAACCCAAGCCAACTTATAGGTATAGCCTATAGGATTCATCAAAAAGGACAGTCTTAAAACTGGACAGTGTGTCAGCCTCATGGACAGAAACTGGAAGTTGGTTCCACCAGAGAGGAGCCTGATCAGCTCTGCTAACAAACAGTGACACATGGATGATCCAGCATGATTTAAAAACTACACACCGCATGCTTTTAATGTTCATAGTGTGTAAATCTCTGTTGTGAGGTGCTTGACAGTCTTGAAAATTCACCTTGAGTCCTTGAATCTGACTTTAATAAAAAGTGTAAGACCTTGTAAATGAAATAAAGTAAAATTTATCATCAATGTTCTTCTTGCTTCATTTTTCTCATCAGTCCATCGAACCCTCTGATAAACTCGACATCAGAGAACGACTTCCTGTTTGTTTCTTTAATTAACGCCTCTCTTTGTTTCCTTCTCCTCTCAGATGAGCGGGACAGAGTCCAGAAGAAAACCTTCACCAAGTGGGTCAACAAGCATCTCATTAAGGTAAGTTACTGATCTTCAGTGTTTAAATCAAACACATCTAGTTTTGTATGTTTTATTGTTGATGAAGATCTAAACTCATCGTGCACCTCAGAGTCTTTTCAGCAACAGATGAACTGTAACAGATCCTGTAACTCTTAACGCCGCAGGACGTTGTCGGCCGCAGCGTCCTCCTGCGTTTGTAGCTGAGCTCGTTCATCACGTTAAACCTGATGAAGTTCTGGGTCGGCCGTTTGGACAGGGGACATTTAATAAGTCGTAACCTCGGAGACATTAGCAGCAGAGATGAAGCACAGGCCGAACCGTCCTGACAGAAACTCATCTGTTGCAGCAGAGCTCCTTCAACCCGCATGGCTGCGCTCAGATACGACGACGGAGACGGCGTGCACGTGCTGTTGATGTAACATGGTCAGGTTTGTGACCAGAGCTGAGGCTCTGCTCCACAGCGTGGACTTCAGCAGCTGCAGGATGAACGTCTCAAACTGAAGCTGCTGTTGGGTTACAGACACACCTCAGTTTTCAGACAGGCGTGGGAATTTAGGCACGTTGAAGTAGAAATAAAATCAGTCTCATAATTCTGCTGCAAAATGCACTTTATTTTTATTATTTCCACCAACTAATGACATAAACACATCTTGTTTGAAGTCACGTGAAGTGCAGCGTTTGGTTTTGTTGGAATTTGAAGCTGTGACCTCCGAGTTGCTTTCTGACTCTTGTTTTCATCAAAACTGAGGACAACCTGAATGTTTCTGTGCAAACACGTGCACAGTTGTGCTCTGAAGGTCAGCTCAGAGTGTTTCATTCACGCCTGCTGAGGTAACAGTTTGATTTTACCATCTGCACGCCAACTTCAAATGACGTTTTTAATGGACCTCGCCTTTTTTCTTCAAGCTAAAATGACCAAAACTGTCACTGCTCAAAGCTAACGTTAGCCAAACTGACGTTGCTTGATGCGACAGCTGGCAAACTTGTTGTTGGTAAGAGCTAAAAGAAGCAAAACTGCTATTGCTAAAAGCTCAAGCCTGCAGACTTGCCGTAGCTAAAAGATAAAATTAGCAAACCTGTCATTGCTTAAAGCTAAAGTTAGCCAAACTTCCAACTACAGTTGTTAAAAGAAAACACTTCCAAACCAGTAGCTAAAACTACCTGGAGCAAATTGAAGACAGGAACAGAGCCAGAAGCTAAATCTGATATTTTTTTTCTTCTTTCGGCTGCTCCCTTCATCAGGGGTTGCCACAGTTAACTAAGTCGCATGAAGACTTGATTGTTCAGATCTCCTTCCTGACACAACCACAGACCACTGAGCTACCACAGCCCTCTGTGTGGAGCAGGGAGCTGACATTGGGGCGCCCGGGGGAGCAGATGGTGGCGGTTAAGAGCCTTGCTCAAAGGCTCAGAGTGGGACAAATGAGGGTGGAGGCAGGTGTGGGTGTTTCACCTTTCCCACCCACATTTTGTTGCTGTTGGTCCGGGGAGTTGAACCGGCAGCCTTGTGGTCCCCACCTTCTCCAGTCTCTGGTTTTTCCAGGAACTAAATAGATCTACATGGATTTTTATGGGATAAATCTTGTAACTAATTTACAATTTAAAAAGTAGTTAAACCAAAGTGTCAACAGCCGCCTCCTGGTTGAGCCGAAGGAACAGCTAAAATAACTCGATCTGCAGAAGAAGTTTCAGAAACTGTGAGCAGGAAGACAGCAGCATTAATTATTTTAATAACCTTTTAGTTTTTAAATAAAATAATTTAATCTTTTTGGCTCATTTCCTCCCACCCAGGGTCTCATCAGTTCACTCATTCAGCTCCACGTGTCTCACAAAGACAGGAGAATTCTGGGTATTTTAGTCACATGACCCGGCCAGGGAGTGTCTGTCTGACCCCATGGCAGTTGTCATAAACCGCCATGAACCGGACTGACAGTGTAACCCGGTACCAGCTGGCAGGACCGAAGGGACAGCTGAATGTAGGTCAGGGACGAGGAGCGCGAGCAGAGGCTGCTGGTCTCGTTTCAAAACGTCTGATGCAAACACCAAGAATCCAGATGTTCATCATCACTGTAATAAAATAAAGATCAAATCTGCCCCGAGATCCTCCATCCACATGAATACTGCTGAGGAACTGATTTTCTGTTTCACTAAAATAAAACATGACTTTATTTTAACTCTGTTTGAAAAGAAAAAACTGTTCCCAGAGAGTTTAAGAATTAATTTTCAAGTCCATCTTTTGCAGATGCAGATTATTTATTTTTTAACATAAAACTTCTAACAGCAGCAGTAGTAAGAGACACTTGAAGCAGGAAACGATGAGCTGAGGAGTAAAAGTGTGATTATTATTATTATTATTATTATTATTATTATTATTGCACATTGGGGCATTTCCAGTTGTTTGTTGAAGGTTAGGCGCTGATCTTTGAGAGTCAGAGGATGGAGGACAGCGAGAGGCAGAGATGGGAGAAGATGGAGAAGAATGAAAAGTTCTTCTTGTGTCTGTGGTTCAATGAAAAGACTTGAAAAAGAGATTTTTGTCTCTCAGCTGCAGTTTCAAGCCTTTTATTGACTTTTTGAGTTTAGATTGTTAAGTCCACAAACCTTCACTTGTTTGATAGGAATCTATGAACAAACACAAAAAACAGATTAAAATGGAGAAACGAGCACAAAGCATGACGACCGGTAACGTGAAAATAAAAACACAAGTCATAAAAGAGGAGACGAGGACGATCAAATAAACGAGACTCAGCTTCCTGCAGCGATACATCAGTTTCCTGTTCGCTTTGTTTCCTGTGTGGAATGTCTGCTCAGGTGTGCAGGGTGTTAACAGGTGTGTGTGTGTGTGTGTGTGTGTGTGTGTGTGTGTGTGTGTGTGTGTGCGTGCGTGCGTGCGTGCGTGCGTGATTTGCAGACACAGGCTGATAGACTTCTCTTTCAGTTTCCTTAAGGCATGTAGAAACTCTTTTCGACCCTGCAGCTTGTTGACTCTGAGATAAACCCAGCAGCTGTGGCGAAAGAAACTGGAGGAAGTGTTAGCTTTAAGAAGTGTTAGCTTTAAGAAGTGTTAGCTTTAGGAAGTGTTAGCTTTAGGAAGTGTCAGCTTTAGGAAGTCTTAGCTTGAGGAAACGTTGGCTTTAGGAAGTGTTAGCTTTAAGAAGTGTTAGCTTTAAGAAGTGTTAGCTTTAGGAAGTGTTAGCTTTAGGAAGTGTTAGCTTTAGGAAGTGTCAGCTTTAGGAAGCATCAGCTTTAGGAAGTGTTAGCTTTAGGAAGTGTTAGCTTTAGGAAGTGTTGGCTTTAGGAAGTGTTAGCTGTAGGAAGTGTTAGCTTTAGGAAGTGTTAGCTGTAGGAAGTGTTAGCTTTAAGAAGTGTTAACTTTAGGAAGCATCAGCTTTAGGAAGTGTTAGCTTTAGGAAGTGTTGGCTTTAGGAAGTGTTAGCTGTAGGAAGTGTTAGCTTTAAGAAGTGTTAGCTTTAGGAAGCATCAGCTTTAGGAATTGTTAGCTTTAGGAAGTGTTATCTTTAGGAAGTGTTGGCTTTAGGAAGTGTTAGCTGTAGGAAGTGTTAGCTTTAGGAAGTGTTAGCTTTAGGAAGTGTTGGCTTTAGGAAGTGTTGGCGTTAGGAAACATCAGCTTTAGGAAGTGTTACCTTTAGGAAGTGTTAGCTTTAGGAAGTGTTAGCTGTAGGAAGTGTTAGCTTTAGGACGTGTTAGCTTTAGGAAGTGTTGGCTATAGGAAGTGTTAGCTTTAGGAAGCATCAGTTTTAGGAAGCATCAGCTTTAGGAAGTGTTAGCTTTAAAAAGTGTTAGCTTTAGGAAGTGTTGGCTTTAGGAAGTGTTAGCTGTAGAAAGTGTTAGCTTTAGGAAGTTTTAGCTTTAGGAAGTGTTGGCTTTAGGAAGTGTTGGCTTTAGGAAGTGTGCGCTTTAGGAAGCATTGGCTTTAGAAAGTGTTAGCTTTAGGAAGCATCAGCTTTAGGAAGTGTTGGCTTTAGGAAGTTTTAGCTGTAGGAAGTTTTAGCTTTAGGAAGTGTTAACTGTAGGAAGTGTTAGCTTCAGGAAGCGTTGGCTTTAGGAAGCATTGGCTTTAGGAAGTGTTAGCTTTAGGAAGTGTTAGCTTTAAGAAGTGTTAGCTTTAGGAAGCGTCAGCTTTAGGAACTGTTAGTTTTAGGAAGTGTTAGCTTTAGGAAGTGTTAGCTTTAGGAAGTGTTAGATTTAGGAAGTGTCAGCTTTAGGAAGTGTCAGCTTTAGGAAGTGTTATCTTGAGGAAACGTTGGCTTTAGGAAGTGTCAGCTTTTGGAAGTGTTAGCTTTAGGAAGTGTTAGCTTTAGGAAGCATCAGCTTTAGGAAGTGTTAGCTTGAGGAAACGTTGGCTTTAGGAAGTGTCAGTTTTAGGAAGTGTTAGCTTGAGGAAACGTTGGCTTTAGGAAGTGTTAGCTTTAGGAAGCATCTGCTTTAGGAAGTGTTAGCTGTAGGAAGTGTTAGCTTCAGGAAGCGTTGGCTTTAGGAAGCGTTGGCTTTAGGAAGCGTTAGCTTTAAGAAGTTTTAACTTTAGGAAGTGTTGGTTTTAGGAAATGTCGGCTTTAGGAAGTGTTAGTTTTAGGAAGTGTTAGCTTTAGGAAGTTTTAGCTTTAGGAAGTGTCGGCTTTAGGAAGCGTTAGCTTTAGGAAGTGTTAGTTTTAGGAAGTGTTAGCTTTAAGAAGTGTTGGCTTTAGGAAGTGTTAGCTTTAGGAAGTGTTAGTTTTAGGAAGTCTTACCTTTATGAAGTGTTAGCTTTAGGAAGTGTTAGCTTTAAGAAGTGTTAGCTTTAGGGTGCGTTAGCTTTTGGAAGTGTTAGTTTTAGGAAGTGTTAGCTTTAAGAAGTGTTAGCTTTAGGAACTGTTAGCTTTAGGAACTGTTAGCTTTAGGAAGTGTTAGCTTTAAGAAGTGTTAGCTTTAGGAAGCGTTAGCTTTTGGAAGTGTTAGCTTTAAGAAGTGTTAGCTTTAGGAAGCGTCAGCTTTAGGAAGCGTTAGCTTTAGGAACTGTTAGTTTTAGGAAGTGTTAGCTTTAAAAAGTGTTAGCTTTAGGAAGTGTTAGCTTTAGGAAGTGTTAGCTTTAGGAAGTGTTAGCTTTAAGAAGTGTTAGCTTTAGGAAGTGTTAGTTTTAGGCAGCGTCTGCTTTAGGAAGCGTCAGCTTGAGGAAGTGTTAGCTTGAGGAAGTGTTAGCTTGAGGAAGTGTTAGCTTTAAGAAGTGTTAGCTTTAGGAAGCGTTAGATTTAGGAAGCGTCAGCTTTAGGAAGCGTCAGCTTTAGGAAGCGTTAGATTTAGGAAGCGTTAGCTTTAGGAAGCGTCTGCTTTAAGAAGAGTTAGCTTGAGGAAGCGTCAGCTTTAAGAAGTGTTAGCTTGAGGAGGCGTTAGCTTTAGGAAGCATCGGCTTTAGGAAGTGTTAGCTTTAAAAAGAGTTAGCTTTAATAAGAGTTAGCTTTAAGAAGAGTTAGCTTGATACACCAACGAGGTGTTGATCTCTGATTTTACACCTGATGATGTGGCAGTTGGTAGAAACTGCACAGACAGCTGGTTTTATTTAGCTCAGATTAAAACAGACGTGCTTGTGATGGACGGGTCAACAGTGAGGGTAGGGAGCTGGTGGAGGTGTACTTTGGAGAGACGAAGACGAGCAGAAGGATCTCCATGTGTGAATCTGACCTGAGGTCAGCCAGAGCACTAGAGAAGAGATGATGATGCTGGAGGGAGTGGAGGAGACGAGTGTCGGGATGATTTGGGACAGAAGCTGCAGGAGTGAAAGGTTCACTGGAGGCGACCTGCTCAGATGTTTGGGCTGGAGCCTAATCAGATCTGTGAGATGATCACAAACACCAGGCTGCAGTTAACCTGCCTGTGACTGATCAGAACCAAGTCAGCCACGTCCCAACCAAACCACGATGAGTTTACTCAGTTTAGTGATCCTGTTTGTGGTTAACAAAGTTCTTCTAAGGTGCTGAGCATCATCATTGATCTTCTAACCTGGTGGTTGTCTGTCATCACTGCATCACGTCATTCAGTCTGAAAGCAGCGCATCTTTTCACATGTTGATAGTTACGGCTCTGTTACTGCCTTGCTCGGTGGCACAAAGGTGCATGAGGGGTGGGCTGAACTCAACCCCCTTCATCCCGTTCAGAAATCACCCGAGGAGCCAGAAGGTGTCTCAGTTCTTCTGGTGAAAATGTTTTTAAACACAGACATGTTGAGATTTTCATCAGGAGGGATCAGAATGGACAGGACAAGACAGGAGTTCATCAGAGGGACAGGTCAGGTCTGGAGACAAAGTCTGAGGCTCAGATGATTTGGACCTGAGCAGAGGAGGAGACTCCCTGAAGCTGCTAAACAATACGCTTTGTTATCAACAACGAAACCAGAGCACACAATTTGATGCTTCTTTAAAAGGACCGAGCAGTTTTCTTTAATCAAGCAGGTCACACGATGGGCTTCCAGTAAAGATCCCCACCCTCACCTCCTTCACCCCCTCACCCCCTCACCCCCACCCCCCCCAGCCCTTCTGACTGTAAACCAAGCAGAAGCTGCGGCACAAAACACAGTTACACACAAAGACCACTTCCAGTCAGCACCTCTTCTTCCTGTCATCCAATTAACGCTCATTCCATCGAGTGTCATTAAAACAAACTGAAGCTGGGAGAGAGACGATGATGATGATGACGACGACGAGGATGACGATGATAATACAGGTGTTTTGGAAGTTTTTGTGCCTCATCTTTCTCAGAAACAAATAACTGATGAGGTCATTTTCAGGATGACAGCTGAATGGATGGGTTCTGAGGAAAGGTCCAGTAAACCCGGTGTCGTTGCCCTCTGCTGGTTCAATGTGTTGTTGCAGGTTCTTGTCACAGAACCAGCAGAACCTGTTCCCTGCAGGTCCAGCACCAGGTCCAGAACCGCTGTAATGCAGGTCCTTGGCTGAGGAACGTTTGAACTCTACTTCCTGCCAAAATGTTTTTAATGCACCAAAAGACAAAATGAAACGATGTTTTTGTTTGTAGCGTCATAAAAAAATCATGAACCGCTCGAAGTTTATTTATTGAAACAGTTGATTGGATTCACTCTGAGCGCCAAGAGAAGAGAAGATAAAACAGAAGTCCCAGGAGACGTAACACCGTTCACAAGGTGTGACCAAACGCCAGCATCACTTCTCATTACGTGATGTTCTGAACAGGAAGTTGTAGATTTGAACGCGTCAGTCACGCTGGACATCTGTCTTCACCGATGTCCCATTAAGAAGCTTTCATCTGTTGCCATGGCAACATCCTCCACTGTGTGTCAGTCAGGCTGGCAGATGTTGACAGAACAATGAATTGACCTGTTTTTAATCTGTTGTCCTCTCCCTGTCCTCTGTCTGTCTCCACCTGTCCCACAGGTGAGGAAGCACATCACAGACCTGTATGAAGACCTGAGGGATGGACACAACCTGATCTCCCTGCTGGAGGTCCTTTCTGGAGTCACCCTGGTACGAAAACTCTCCGTCTCTCCCTTCACTCCAGTCTCTGCAGTTTTATGTGATTTTAAAGTTCTGTTCAAAAGTAAAAGTTTGTTTTTCAGTTTAAATGTTTGTTAAATTGAAAGTGGGACACGGAGACGTCTCCTGTTGGACGCGATGAGTCCCAGTCTTAATGCAGACAGACAGCCAGCCTGCAGGACGGTTCCGTTAAGGTCCGCTGGACTAACAAAACCTGACTGCTGACTCAGCTCGGTTTGGGTTCAGCACCACAGCTGATCCGTGGGACAGAACCTGACAGGAAGTGCCGAGCTCGTGATTACATCATCTCTGACTGAAGTAAACAAACAACGAGACAATAAACACAACGTGCAACTAAAACTACAGTTTTTATCTTTAGGTCAAAAAGTTTTCTGTAGGAAACGGTCTGAGCTGTGGGTCTTTCCTGGACTTCTTGTTTTTAAAAGCAGTTAAATTTAGGATAAAATCAAACAAACCCTTTGAATTTAGTGACAATTGTTCATTTTTTCCTTGAATATTTGTCTCTGGTGTTTCATCCCAGGGTTAGACATAAAAAAAAAACATACGCTTCATAACAACAAACTGTTTAAATCAGAGGATGCGTCTCAACAAGTGTTAGTCTCAGCTGCTGCTTCGTGATGTAGGATGCACGTCTGCTTAACGTCTTCTGTGTCCACACCGTTAGGACTTTACTCAGACCCGAGTCCTGAAGCTGAAAAACAACAGAAGCTTTCAGATCTGAGATGTTTGCTCATCCTGATGGCCGGAGATCGTTCCTTCATTCCTGCCCTATAACCCTTTCAAAATAAACTCCCGTGGCAGGACATCTCTTCTGGCAGATGCAAACTGAACGCTGAGTCCTGAGATGATCCGACTTTGTGTTTACTGGAGAGGATGTTGGCTGCTTCACTGTTTCCTTCGTGTCAAACAGAAAACTTTAATTTACCAGAAATCTCTGAGAGCGAGTGTGTCGCTGCTTTTAAGACCAGAAAACCTCAAGTAAATAAAGAAAAGCTGTTTTTAAAGCTTCCTGTCCACAGAAATCGTTTATAAAAATCATGTATGTTCATTAAGAGACGTCGGGATAAACGATCGTCTGCTCCAAAACATGACGTCCCTGAAAACGTCACATTATTTCACAACCTGCATGAAATAAATCAGGCTAAAAAAAAAAAAAAATCACCTGGAAATCTTTGAAGTTTAGGAAAAACACCAGGAAGTGTCTGAATTTAGAGACAGAAAAACAGAAATTAAAGATGGAGTCTGGTTATTGCTCTTATCTTTATGCTCTTTTATTTGTTTATTTTTTATTTTATCATGTCACATTTTGTTTTCCCTCTTTCTGTTCGCCTCCATCATTGCGTTACCGTAGCAACAGAAGAGTGGTCCAGCACCGAAAAGGGCGTACGCCGCTCGGGCCCCGCCCCTCATCCTACTGGGAGGGGAGGAGGATGAGGAGGAGGAAGGAGCTCAGGGAGTACGTGACCTTGACCCCTCCCCCCTGCAGGGGGGGGGGGCTGTGAGCTGCATGAGCGTGCTGTTCCACTCACACCATGGTCCAAACGGGCTGAACACATCATCCTTAGATGTTTAATTCATAATTAATCCTGAAATATAGAAACAAACCAAACTCAGTCATTTGTCTTTATCACAAGTTAAATAAAGTAACTTCATAAAATTAAATACTATAAGATAAAAACTGATTTTTACCCTAATGCCTAAAACGATGAGTCTTCAGCTGCTGGACGAACACAGTGATGATGTTTTCTGATGTTTGGCATGAATTAAACTTTTTAAAAAATTACTGACAAAATGTTAAAATCTGAGCTTATTCCAAGTTTTAATTTTTAAGCTGCGTGAATAAAACCTGAGCGAGAATCATCTGTGAGATAAACTGTTCAATAAAGAGTGATTCCTGATTTTGATTTGGTTTAATGTTCCTGCAGACAGGAGTTAAAATGTTTGTCTGCTCAGGTTCATTTGTGGTGATGCATTCAGGTGCAGTAAGATATTTGTATATCGTACTGCCTACAGATTTTTATATGCATATTGAATTTATGATGTAAAAAAAGATCTGGGCAGCACGATGGATCAGTGGTTAGTATTGTTGCCTCACAGCAAGAAGGTCCTGGGTTCAATCCCTGGTTTGGACCTGGGCTCTTTCTGTGTGGAGTTTGCATGCTCTCCTCGTGGGTTTTCTCTGGGTTCCTCCCACAGTCCACAAACGTGCACGTTGGGCTGCGTTCAGGTCCAGGAGGACCTTTAGAAGAAACCTGTGATCTCAGCTGTTAAATGAAGATCCATAAAAAAATATTGTTTCATAAACACAATTCCACAAAGAAAAATTCCACATTCTGCACCAGCTAAAATAATTTTTACAACTAATAAATGTGACGTTTGATTTTCTCTGTATTTTGTTTTATTTTGTCAAATCATGACTCTGCAGGTTGTCTAACCTCCTGACCAGTGATGGTTTCTCTAACAGCACGGTTTGCTCCACAGCTTTTTGCACGTTGAACTCGGCGCCTCCCCGAGGATTGTTTCATTCGACCTTTGACCCCTCGGCACCAGCTGAACGTTTGGCTCATTTTCTTCCCTCTTCTGTTTTTGCTGCAGCCCCGAGAAAAAGGTCGGATGAGGTTTCATCGACTGCAGAACGTCCAGATCGCGCTGGACTTCCTGAAGCAGAGACAGGTGACCGACCAGAACCCGCCCTCCAGAACGCTGCGCTTTTAAATGCTGCATGGTGCAACGAAGCCGAGCTGAAATGAAGCTCAAATAATACTGTAGCTAAAGGCTAAGTGTTGCTAACAGTAGCTGAAAACTAATATTGGTAAAATGGTAGCTTAAATGCTAGAAAGCTGTTACTATAAGCTACATTTAACAAAAACATAGCTAAAAGCTTATTTTTACAAAAATATTGCCAAAAACTCAAATTGGCAAAATTGTAGCTAAAAGAGAAAATTAGCAAAATAGTAGCTAAAATCTTAATGTTGCAAAACTGTAGCTTTAACCTACAATCACCAAAAAAGAATCTCCGTGCTTTTCTTTGCGCGTCTTTTCTAGAGGAAGTTAAAATGTTTAAAAACAGTGCATTTATTTTTCTTCTTGAAGGTGAAGCTTGTGAACATCAGGAACGATGACATCACTGACGGAAACCCCAAACTGACGTTAGGACTCATCTGGACCATCATCCTTCACTTCCAGGTCTGTGACCGTCTCGTGTGGCCGCCGGCTCGGTCTAATTCCTGGGCTTTTACCTGATTCTTGGTGTCAACACAGCTTTTGTGAAAGAGTTAACAGTATGCTGTGCAAAAGTCTTGATCCACACAGGTTTTACTCAGTTACTGAACGTCAGAGTTTTTCTTTGATCTTTGTCTTTTTTTTTTTAATATAATTCTTTGTTTTTCACATCCTTTCTTTGTTGGTTTATTAAAGAAAATAGAGAAATAGAGGTGAACAGAAGATGTGGAGAAGTGTTGATGAAATCTGTTAGGTGAGCAAGACGATGATCTGAAACATGCTGATGTCATCTCTGAAGCTTCAGTCAGGATTTGACCTGGATTAAAGCAGACTATCTGTGTGTTGGCACGTTTCCTGCAGATTACCACCAAATGGCCACAGATTAGAACTTCCTGTCGTTACCGGGTTTTGCTGCTTCGCTGCACAAATGAAGATTTACAGACAGGCCCTCTGGTTGAGAACAGAAAGAGATTTGAGTCATTTGTTTGTGTTCTGTTGGGAGATGGTGGAAGATCTGAGGAGAGAACTCATTCTGGTCTGGAGGTCCTGGATGTCTGTGATTCAGATCCATTCTGCTGGTACGACCTGAAGGCAGCTACACCTTTAGGTTACACGTCTCATCTTTGATGTCTCTTCTGGAGTACAGTTGTCCATCACTACTTCGTGGTTCGTTCATCACGGACTCGCTCTATCGCAGTTTTTCAAAATAAGAGTGGACATGACGCACAACTGGCTGATTGATGGATGAGCCGCACGATCTGCATGAAATTTTCATTTAAAATCAATTATTTAAAATTAATTGGCACCTTCTGCACCTTTGTGCAGCCCATACCGCAGAATAAACTTCTTCCTGCAGCTGATCAGCTGATCTCTGTGCAGAGCAGAAAAGTGGGTGTGGCCAAGAGCACTTGCAGGTGGTGAGAGCAGCAGAGGCAGGAAGCTGAAATCATGACATTCTGTCTCTTTTAGAGCTTTTAGAGTTTAGAAACATTGTTTAGAATATTGTAAGTGTGTGGGAAGGGTTTAAAATGTCTAAATTACTACTTTTACTACTATTCCTACTTCACAGTTTTTCACTTATTGCGAGTCTTCAGGGTATGGATGAGGGACTGCTGTTTATCTGACGTTTTGAAACCAGTGATGACTGTTTTGTACCCAGCAGTTGACCCATCAGTGAAGTACCTAACACACTGTATGCATGTTCTTATTTGTGGTTCCTATCGGCGCTCATCAGCCCTGCAGGATCAAACTGAGCTTTATTTTATACTCAATATTATTTTATATGGTTTCTTGCTGTTTTCGTACCCAGACAGTCTGGGTACATGGTGACCAAGCTGAAAACGTATGACTGGGAAAGACATCCCTGAACTCACGGATCCTTCAGCAACTTCAGTCTTTTCTCAAACTTGTTCTGAATTCTGTTTTGAGGTCACAGAAGAACTGAGTTAAAATAAATAAAACAGATAAAACGCAGTTTAATCTGGATTTAAGATGCTTAGAGACTCATGTTTGGAATGTCTGTGACTCGTCCATCCATCCATCCATCCATCCATCCATCCATCCATCCATCCATCCATCCATCCATCCATCCATCCATCCATC
>JARVGV010000630.1:28713566-28724228 GCA_031762435.1 Hypsolebias longignatus | reverse complement strand
CCCCCCCCCCGGTGCAGCCGAGGACCGGCTGCTGTTTTGTTTGGCTGTCGTTTCTTCCAGCGACATGTTTTGTCTCTTATCAGCTCCTCAGACGTTCATCATCTCGGTTTGTTCTCGTGCTCTAATCAGCGCCGCGCAGCCTCGTCCCACCAAACGACTTCCTGCTTTCCTTGTTGCTCATTGTTTTCCTCACATCGCTCAAACACACACACACGCAGCGACACACACGCTGACGTCGGTGACAGTGTGAACCAGCTGGTTGGTGGAGTGTGTAGCATAAAGGTCAGAGCTTTAATAACCGGGTTCGTTCCTGCCACCAGCTGAAACGTGTCATTTAAAACCAATTCAAAGAGCGCACGTTATAAATGTTCCTGTCGAGCTTTAGTGGTTCCAGCTGGAAAAAGTTTAGAAAGAGTCGTTGGTTTGGGACACCACTGGAACCAGCGTCCACATGGGAACTCTTTTATTTGCATCAGTTTATTGAACGATCTGCAGAAAAACTACAATCCATCAAGTGTGCGTTTAAAAATTATGGGAATAATTTTTACAAATCAACACGTGTGACTAAATTACTTTTAACAAAGTTGACCCTCGCTGGATTCTGGGCCAAACAAGTGTCCATTTTGTCCTCGCATGAGACGAAGCAGAAGATCCACGTCGTCCTCGGAGCAGCTGTTGCTCCTGGACTCTCCGTCCTCGTCTTTTCCTTCCATGGACTCCACAATGTCCACAGTTTGTCCACAAACGATGTGAGAGCTTTGCTGCGCGCCTCGTTTCCTGTTTGTGGTCTGTTATCTTGACACAGCGCCACCCGCAGGCCTGGACAGTCACTGCACGCTGTCAGTGTTTTCATGAAGATAAAAACTTTAAAAAATGGCAGATACAAAGATAATTCTTGGAACACGAAGGGTTTGCTCCAACACTTCAGTCAGTTTTCATAGCGTTGATGTGGTAGTAGCTGAGAATCATTCCAGCACATTCTCCAAGTGCTAACAGATCACGAGTTCTTAAGTTTGTAACAAAACCACCGGACATCACTGGAAGCTTTAACAGCTGTTCAGTTCTGCGTCGCCATAACAACAAACAACTTCCTGTCGTCATGACGGTGATAAAAACTCTTTGTCGCCGCCAGAGGAGCTCGTTTACGTCTTCTTCAGGAGATGAAGTGAGACTCGGTGAAGCTGAGCGTCACCGCGGCTCACATCAGCTAAAGGTCCACGCTTCCTGCTGAGTCATGCTGCAGCTGTGATGCCGAGTTCACTCGAGTCATGGTTGGTTTGAGGCGAGGCCGTCGTTCTGCAGACATTTAATTCATCAGAGAGACGCCGGCTTCACTGATCCTGGAGGAGTCCTGCCTGAAAGCACACTGTCCATCCATCCATCCATCCATCCATCCATCCATCCATCCATCCATCCATCCATCCATCCATCCATCCATCCATCCATTTACTGAATGACCCAATTCATCTTTTCTTCCTCCTTTCATCCTCTCCTCTCTAACTTCAAACAGGCCATGTTTCTAAACCTGGGCTGGTCCAGACCCCAGTTAGTGGTGGTGGTGGTGGTGGAGGGGGGGTGCTGCCAGTGGGTCATTGATGTCTGGGTCAGAGCTGCTCGTTCATATTGTTATTAATTTTTACTGGAATCTAGAAGAATAATTCTTATTTTCATCAGATCTCATGCTGTTTTGTGGATCATAAATCCACTCCGGTGTTTGTGCATTTACTGGATACCTGCAGGAAGGCTGCACGTGCACAGCATAAAGAGCAGCACACAGGGACGTAGAGGACATGTAAAGAGGACGACACAGGGACGTAGAGGACATGTAAAGAGGAGGACACAGGGACGTAGAGGACGAGCAGCGTCTCACCAATCAGTCTTTTTCTGCATGTTTCAAACTCTGCAGGGACATTTTCTCATCTTAGTCTGTTTCCTGCGGAGCTGGATGATGATGATGACTAACAGCTGTAAGATCGTGCACGAACGTGAGCTTTGAGTGCGCACGTGGGCATGTTGGACATTGTGTTTTTGACTCTGCCTCCTCCCGCCCCGTCAGTGGACTAATCCTGGCTTGGACTGGACTCCATCCTGCTCCACGTCGCAGCAGAGCGACCCGCAGTGAAGGACGTCCGACCCAAGCAGCAGGACTCAGACGTCCTTCTGACGAGGACAAACCGTCCCGGAGGACACTTGGACCCAGATGCTTTTAGTCTCTGTGGACGTTTGGCTTCTCTTCAGGTCCACGTTTAAGAAGCTCGTCTGAACGAACTGGTTTTCCTCCGTCGTCAGAGAATCTCTGAATAAAGTTTCAGAACTTTGTTTAGTTTCTAAAACAGAACCAGAACCAGATGATGAGAGGAATGAACATTTTCTGTGAAAATAAACCTGGATACTGAGCGCTGACAAACTTCTGACATTTACAGTTAGAACAAGCAGAACAGAGGCCGAACATGAGCCGAACACAAGCTAAAATCTTAAAGAACAGAACATTAGCTAAAACTAACAAAACAGAGGCTACCCTGATTCATGCTCAATAATCCAGGTAGAAAAATCTAAAAAAGCTAAGTCTGGTCCTCTGGACATTCAAAAAACAAAACAAAACAAAGCAGTGGTTAAAATGTGCAAATTTATAACAAAAAGTTAAAAAATGGAGGTTGGAAACCAAAAGAAACAGAATAGTAGCTGAAAGCTAAAGGTAGCAGAACAAATGCTAAAGCTAAAGTCTGCAAAACCATATCTAAAAACTAAGATGTACAGAATACAATCAAAAAGAAGCAAAATGGCAACTAAAAGATTTGAGGCAGAATGATAAAGTAGCTGAACATCAGCTACACGCTAAAGTATCAACACTACCTAAAAGCTAAACGTAAAAAAATAAGAATAATAGCTAAAAGTATGAACACAGTATCTAAAAATCTAAAAGAAACAGAACAGTAGCTACAATCTAATTTAAGAAGCATGGCACCTAAAAATATCAAAACTGGAGCTAAAGTAAGCTAAGATGTGGCTAAAAGTGGAAAAAAATAGGATAATGATAGCTAAAACTAGCTGCACAGTAGCTACAATATTAAATTATGTTTAAGAACAGTAACTAAAGATTGAAACAAGTACAATACTGTAGTAGCTAAAAGTGTCAAACATTATCTAATGGGTTGAAGTAGCAAAACTGTAGCTAAAAGTGGAGGGACAAAAGGAGAATGTTAGCTAAAACTAGATGTGTACGGTAGTATCTACAAGCTTAAATTATGTAAAATAGTAAGTAAAGACTAAACAAAGCAAAACAGTAGCTAAAAGCAAAAGTGTCAAACAGTACCTATCGTAATGTCTAAAAGTAGCTGGAATGTAGCTAAAAGCTAAAGTAAAAGCATTGGCTAAAATAGCTGCACTTGAGCTAAAAGCATAAATTATGTATAAGGACAGCACTTAAAGGTTAAAACAAGTTAAACAGTAACTAAAGCGATAAGTGTCAAACTGTACCTAATGGCTAAATGTAGCTGAACTGTTGCTAAAAGCTAAAATAACAGAGTAGCAGCTAAAATAACTGCGCTTTAGCTAAACACTTAATTTATGTATAAGAACAGTACCTAAAGGTTAAAACTAGCTAACAGTAGCTAAATGCTAAACATGTCAAACTGTACCTAATGGATAAAAGTAGCTGAACTGTAGCTAAAAACTTAAATTGTGTATAAGAACAGTACATAAAGGTTAAAACAAGCTAAACATTAGCTAAAGGCTAACAGTGTCAAACGGTACCTAATGGCCAAAACTAGCTCAACTGTAGCTAAAAGCTAAAACAGGCTAACAAGACAGAAACAGCCAGTAGCCACAGCAGATTCAAAGGGAGCTGTGCTTTGAAGATTTGAAGAGATGTTAAGTTTTTCAATAAGTACTTTTATTTTAATGAAATATTTAATGTTTTGTAAAGTTTAAAAACTACAAAAACCAGAAGCCACAGCTAAACGTTTTGATTGACGAACAGTTAAATTAAAACATGTGAGACTGTGATAACTCGGTGTTCACACACTGACACGTGGAAATCATTTAAGTTCCAACTGTAAAGTGTCTTTTCCTTTCAGTTTATTTCAAAACAGGAATCTGAGGGACGAGACGTCCAAGGACCCTCTGTCCTTCCCTGATGTCCTTTAATGAAAACAACGTGGATAAAATAAAACACTTTGTTGCTGTGACGCACGAGGATAAGAATTCAATGTAAATATTAACAAAAACGTAGAAACATAAAGGGGTAGTTCAGGTTTCTGCAGCGTAGTGTGTGAGCTGGAAGTATCTTACCTGCAGCCTGGTGGAGTGACACCAACAGCTGCACACAGCTGGGACAAGCGGAGACATTTTTCACCGTCTGATGGAAGAAAAGCACGTTTGAGTCGTCAGACGGTGGAAATTCACTCTTAAATGGTTCCTGCTCCAAACTAAGGTCACACTGACTGCTGTCTGCTGCAGGTAAGATACTGACTATTCAGAGGCAATAAAGTCTGCTCCTTCCAGATGGTCTGTTCAGGGCTGTCAGTCTCCACCATGGATCTCCTCCATTTTACTGCTTTGAAGTGTTCCCCGTCAGGGACGTGTCCACGTTTGGATTAAATGAGACCGAGACTCGTTCTTTTCACGTGGGTCACGTGAGCGCTGGTCCTGGTAGACGTGGATCAAACATCTGTAGAACTAACTGCAGGAACTTTACGTTTGACGGACGAACACGCAGAGAACGTTTGAGCTGGTCGACACGATGAAGCTCAGCTTCAGTTGGAGCTGGAGCCTCCTGCTGTAAAGGATCTTCTGTGCCTCCTGCTGTAAAGGATCTTCTGTGCCTCCTGCTGTAAAGGATCTTCTGTTCTCCTTCAGATCTCTGAGATCTACGTGTGCGGAGAGTCGGCCGACCTCACGGCTAAAGAGAAGCTGCTGCTATGGAGCCAGCAGGCGGTGGACGGCTACCCCGGCCTCCGCTGCGTCAACTTCACCTCCTCCTGGAGCGACGGGCGCGTCTTCAACGCCCTGCTGCACCGATACAGGTGAGAGGAGGCGCACACACACAGATACAGGTGAGAGGAGGCGCACACACACAGATACAGGTGAGAGGAGGCGCACACACACACAGATACAGGTGAGAGGAGGCGCACACACACACACAGATACAGGTGAGAGGAGGCGCAGGCTCACACAGATACAGGTGAGAGGAGGCGCAGGCTCTGTTTGAAGTGGATGAAGCCTCGGAGGAGTCTGAACTCGTCTGTTTGTGTTTTCAGGCCCGACCTCATCGACATGGAGGCCGTGGAGCGACAGAGCAACAGGGAGAACCTGGAGCAGGCCTTCGAGATCGCTGAGTCGTTAGGAGTGACACGGCTGCTGGACGCCGAGGGTGAGACACCGTCTCTGTCTCTCTCTCTGTCTCTTTGTCTCTGTCTCTGTCTGTCTCTCTGTATCTGTCTCTGTCTCTGTCTCTCTGTCTCTGTCTCTTTGTCTCCGTCTCTCTGTCTCTGTCTGTCTCTCTGTTTTATGAAGGAGGAGGTTAAAAAAAACGTTCCAGATCAAAACAACTGGACTTTATTTGTAACAGAAGACATTTCTCTCCTCACCCGAGGAGTTTTCTCAATTCAAGGAGGAGGTTGCAAAGAGCTGAAGTTCTTGTTTCTGAATCGGTCTCTGAGATCCATCAACGTTCACTCAGGACATCTGGACGGTTTCTTTTTCTGCTGAGACGTTTCGCCCTCCGTCTTATCACCAGCAAACTGTTTGGTCCACTGTAGGAGTGTCCTGCTTGTGACTCCTCAGACTGATGAAGACCTTCGCATGGAGGGTGAAACGTCTCAACCAAAAAAGAAACGGTCCAGATGAACTGACCATTGTTGGATTTGTTACCTGGATGATCGAGCATGAACTTTCTCTGAGATCTGTTTTTTTACTGCACGTTTTTCAGTTCCTTACTTGTTCCTTGATTTTGTTCTGTTTTAGTTCATGTCTCAAAACGTTCGGCTCATTCTGGACGTTCCTGCTCTGACGTCTGGAACTGGTGCAGCTTTTTTAAATATGAAGCTTTGTCGGCCATGTTTTCCTCTTGGATCACGAGTGGAGCGCTCCTCACGTCCTTCAAACCCTTTAGCTGTTTACAACTTTAACTGCTCATTTCAGCTGTTCTGCTTCAGCTGTCTTCAGCTAATTTTACATTTTTATGATCTTTTCAGCTTTTTTTGTTAAATTCAGCTGTTTCTGCCTTTTTTTTAATTAACATTATAGAATTTGTTCCAGAGTTTTAGTTTTTTTTCTGTTACTTTTATTCTCCTTTCAGCCCTTTTCTGCTAATTTCCACTTTTTTATTTTCGACCTTTTTTTTTATTTCAGCTTATTTTCTACTCATTTCTGGGTTTTTTTTGTTGCTAATTTCAGATTATTTCTCATCTATTCAGCCTCTTTCTAGTTCAGCTTTTTCTTCACATTTCAGCTGTTGTTCTGCTGCTTTCTGCAAATGTCAGCTGTTCAAATTCAGCTCATGTTCAGTGATACCATCTTCAGCAGCTTTTAGCACAAGTCATTCAGCAGAGATCATTCAGCAGAGATAATTCAGCAGAGATAATTCAGCAGAGATCATTCAGCAGAGATCATTCAGCAGAAATAATTCAGCAGAGATCATTCAGCAGAGGTCATTCAGCAGAGATCATTCAGCAGAGATCATTCAGCAGAGATCATTCAGCAGAGATCATTCAGCAGAGATCATTCAGCAGAAATCATTCAGCAGAGATCATTCAGCAGAGGTCATTCAGCAGAGATCATTCAGCAGTGAGCTTCACGTTGCGTTTTACAGGAAACATTTCCGGTTCATGTTGGTTGTTCCTCCCCAGCAGCCAGACTTCCTGGTCAGATGTTTTGAAGTCAGATCTGTAAACTTCAGCTTAGAGTCCAGCTTTCTCCTGCAGTTCTTCACCCGTCCTCTGGTTTTCTCCTCAGACGTTGACGTTCCGTCTCCAGACGAGAAGTCGGTCATCACCTACGTCTCCTCCGTCTACGACGCTTTCCCTAAAATCCCAGAAGGAGGCGAGAGCATCGCCGCACACGTACGAGACTTTAAAGATCGTCTTTGTTGACCTCACGGGGTTACGCTGTGGGATTAAAACTTTATCAGATATTTCCTGTGAAACAGTCCATCTGTAACATTTGTCCCATTTGTCCCTTTTTACGTCCTCCGTCTCCAGGAGGTGGACCAGCGCTGGTCGGAGTACCAGTCCAGGTTCTCGTCTCTGCTGCAGTGGAGCCGCAGACACACGGCCCTCATGGCCAACAAGAACTTCCCCCAAAACCCAGCAGAACTTAAGGTGGTTACACGGATCTGTGTTGACGTTTAGTCTTTATTTATTGTCTTTATAGATACATAAAAATAAAATTATTGGAAAGCTAAAGACAAATATGATATATAATTTCCTGCAGGATCAGTAAAGTTCTTATCTTCTAAAGCTGTAAATATGTGACCTAATGATGTGCATCATCTCAGACATGTGACAGAACCTGGAAACACACGGGTGCATTAATTAATTCTTATTTTAGGAATGAAAACACTCATACAAATTTATTTTTCTTAGTTTAATCACGACCATGCTTCAAGGTACAAAGATCATTTTTGTCAAACCTTCAAAATAAAAAATATTCAGTTCAAGTTTATGTTGAAGAGTCGGCACATTAAAGCAGCCATTTTAATATATAAAACTCTTAGTCACATATTTTTATTCATCTTATCTGTTTAAAACAAGCCAAGGTCCAACATTCAAACAGACAAAACTAAACTCAGAAAAATCAACATAAAATCTGAAAACAGGAATAAACGAATTCATCTGAGCTGTAAAGACGTGACATCAAATAAATGTCATTAATGTGAGAACAGATTTAAAAGGCCGGTGGTCAGAGTGCAGCGTGAACAGGAAGTGATCGTTCTTTCTTCTGCAGGCACTTTACAACGAGTACGTTCATTTCAAAGAGACGGAGATTCCCTCCCAGGAGCAGGAGAAGAGTCGCATCGAGCACCTCTACAAGCTGCTGGAGGTGAGAGCGTGAGGAGGCGCAGCTCCCATCAACATCTGTTCCACTGATTTTACCAGAGAGCTGTGGTTCTCCTGATGCATGCTGGGAGCTTGAACACGTGTCTGTGTCCAGGTGTGGATAGAGTTCGGTCGTATCAAACTTCCTCCAAACCTCCACCCCAACGAGCTGGAGGAGGAGTGGGGCAAACTGATCCTGGAGATGCTGGAGAGAGAAAAGGCCCTGAGGCCGGCTGTGGAGAGGTGCCTGAACATCCCATAATGCTCTTTAAACACGTCCAGCACAAGCACCCCCCCACCGCCCGGCTTCACCTCCTGCCTGTGTTTCAGGGTGGAGCTGCTGCTGCAGAGAGCCAACAAGATCCAGAACCTGGCTCTGGACTGCGAGGAGAAACTGACCCTGGCTAAGAACACGCTGCAGGCTGTGAGTCTGTGCACCGCCCGCACACAAACACATAAACACAAACGCATAAACAATAAACACATAAACAATAAACACAAACACATAAACACAAATGCATAAACAATAAACACAAACACATAAACACAAACACATAAACACAAACACATAAACAATAAACACAAACACATAAACACAAATACATAAACACATAAACAATAAACACAAACGCATAAACAAACACATAAACACAAACACATAAACACAAACACATAAACAATAAACACAAACACAAATACATAAACACATAAACAATAAACACAAATGCATAAACAAACACATAAACACAAACACATAAACACAAATACATAAACACAAATACATAAACACAAATACATAAACACAAATACATAAACACACAAACAATAAACACAAATACATAAACACATAAACAATAAACACAAACACATAAACAAACACATAAACACAAATACATACACATAAAAACAAACACAAACACAAACAATAAACACAAACACATAAACACATAAACAATAAACACAAACACATACACACATAAACAACAAACAAAAATACATAAACACAAATACATACACATAAAACAAACACATAAACACAAACAATAAACACAAACACATAAACACACAAACAATAAACACAAACACATAAACACATAAACAATAAACACAAATACATACACATAAAAACAAACACATACACACATAAACAACAAACACAAATACATAAACACAAACACAAATACATACACATAAAAACAAACACATAAACACAAACACACAAACTGAAATTGAGAAATGTAATTTAAAATCAAAGTATTAAAATGACACAAAAGAAGCAAAAGGAAAATGTAAAGTTTAGAAGCAGAAAATATTTAAAATATAATTTGATGGAAAATTTGATAAAGATCAAAACAAAATTAAAAAGTGAAAGAATAAACCACAATTAAAACAATAAAATATATTGTATAAAAACTAAATGGAATTATAATTAAAGCATCTTATAAAAAGTAAGTGTTAGAAGTATAAATATTTTAAACATTATTTTGTTTTTATTTTATTTTTATTCTTATGCATTTTGTTAAAAGACAAAGTTGTTATAATCTTAAAGGGACAGAGATATTTGTAAAACCAAAATACAGAACTAGTTTAAAGGGACAGTCTATCTCAATCCAGGGAATTGGATTATGGAATGGTTTGGAGAATTGAAGTTAAAAATGTCAAGTCCATGTGTACATTTAAGAAAATTATTAAAACTGAATTGTTAAAAAATATATAAAGTAGCTTAATGTGTATTGTATTAGTTAGTAAATTAGAAAGAGTTATTCATTTTGTTCTGTTACTGTAAGATTATTATGATGTTTGAACTGATTGTTTGAAAAAATGGGGCAGTTATAATAAGATTTTTTTTTCTTCTTTCTGCTACCTTTCATTTTTTTATATTTTGCATGTTACTATTTATGGGATTGCTTGGTACTGTATTTTTTTTTAAATGAACAAATAAAATAAAAAATAATAATAAAATAAAAGATCTAATATATACATTAAACACTAATAACATACAATAAAACAATGCAGCGTAACAACAGCAGCCTGAACATGAGTCTGTGTGAGCAGATAGGTATGAATAGGTATGATAGGTATGAGATAATCAGCAGCATGAGATCAGCAGCATGGATTATCAGTAGCACAGATAAGTCACATGTGACCATTTAAGGTGGCATAACGGTGTTTTTTTTTTTCTTCACAGTGATAATCCTGATTAGGGATCCATGAGTCTAACAGCTTCAGGGTATAATCTGTTCCTCAGTCTAGTGGTTCTACACTGAATGCTCCAAAATCTCCTGCCTGAGGTGAGCAGGGTAAAAAGAGTTTGTGCTGGGTGAGTGGGGTCTTTCATGATGCAGATGGGTCTCTTCCTGCATCTGGGGGTGTAGATGTCTGTGATGGTGGAGAGACTGACTCAGTCTTCTGTGAAGCCATCACCACTCTCTGCAGAGCTTTCCTTTTTCCATTTACTATTCAGTTTCTTTCTGTTAATACTGTTAGCATCCTGTGCTCCAGCATCAACGTGTGGCATGGAGGCTGCACAGCTGCAGAAAGAAAAGCTGTGCAGAGAGTGGTGAAGGCTGCACAGAAGATGTTGGAGTCAGTCTCCCCACCATCACAGACATCTACACCTCCAGAT
>JARVGV010000630.1:28700395-28713466 GCA_031762435.1 Hypsolebias longignatus | reverse complement strand
CCCCCCCTTGCAACCCCACAAACCCCCCCCCCCCCCAATAAAATAATACTAGGGCGGGTAGAGGGAGGAACTGCAAGGATGGAGGGCACGAGGACGACAAAGGGACACAAGGAAAACACAAGAGCAAGAAACCAAAAACTGACAGGGACAGAGCCTGGGATAAACATAATGCCAAGGGCCAGTTCAGGCAGTCTCAGTGGGGTGGCCGGGAGGCTGTCCAACATGAGGAGCGAGTTCAGGGAGGTGGCCGGGAGGCCGTCCAACATGAGGAGCGAGTTCAGGAGGGTAGCTGGGACACTGTCCAACACAAGGAGCAAGTTCAGGGGCCTTGGGATCTGCAGCTGGTGACCTGGAGTCCTGGGGAGCTGCAGCTGGCCACACAGGGACCTGGGGAGCCACAGCTGGCCACAGCTGGCCACACAGGGACCTGAGGAACTACAGCGGGTGTGGAGGTTTTCGGCTCTGCTGCAAGTGACATGGAGAGATGAGGAGCCTCTGCAGCAGGCAACGAGGAGACCTAAAGAGCCTCTGCAGCAGGTGACAAGGAGGACAGTGGAGCCTCTGCAGCAGGTGGCGTGGAAACCTGTGGAGCCTCTGCAGCAAGTGGGGTGTAGAGCTGTGGGGTCTCTGCAACAGGCGATGAGGAGAGCAGTGACGCATCTACAGCAGGTGGCATGGAAACCTGAAGAGCCTTTGCAGCAGGCGACATGCAGGTCTGGGATGCTGTTGCAGGCAACTTGGAGGTCTGGGATGTTGCTGCAGGTGACATGGAGGTTTGGGGGGCTGCATGCAGTACAAGATCCACATCGGGGACTGCACGCACTGTAGTAGAGGCGGGCGTCGAGACCTCTGTGGTTGAGGCACGCGTCAAGACCTCAGGAGCTGCAGGCAGCAAAGAGACCTCTGTTGCTGAGGTAGGGGCTTCGTCAGCAGAGACTTCATTGGCAGGAACAGGAGCTTACGTGGAACCCACTGTCGGCGAAGTCGAGGCGTTGGCGGACTGGGGACCCTTTTTGGACATCAATGCTGCTGGAGACGTTACAGTAGACGACGAGACCTCAGGAGCTGCAGGCGATGACGAAACCTCAGGAGCTGCAGGCGAGTCTTCATCATCAGAGTCTTTGTTGGCAGATATGAAGACTCCAGGACAGCAGATGACGTTAGGAGCATCCTCCAGGACCCTTTCGGCACAGGAGACATGAGCAAGGTTCTCCAGGACCTTCTCGGCACAGGGGAAGTTAGAAGAGTCCTCTAGGATCCTCTCAGCACAGGAGACATGAGAGGGACCCTTCTGACCCAGGAGAAGTGAGAGAGGTCCTCCAGGACCCTCTTGGCACAGGAGATGTGAGAAAGGTCCTACAGGATCCTCCCGACTAGGAGACATGATAGAGGTCCTCCAGTACCCTCTCAGCACAGGAGACGTGAGAGAGGTCCTCCAGGACCCTTTTGGCACAGGAGATGTGAGAGAGGTCCTCCAGGACCCTCTAGACACAGGAACTGTGAGCGGGGTCCTCCAGAACCCTCTCGGAACAGGGTACGTGAGGGGCACCCTCCAGCACCCCCTCGAAACAGGAGACGTGAGGGGCATCCTCCAGGACCCCTCGAAACAGGATACATGAGGGGCGTCCTCCAGGACTCCCTCGGAACAGGATATGTGAGGGGCGTCCTCCAGGACCCCCTCGGAACAGGAGACATGTGGGGCATCCTCCAGGGCCCCCTCGGAACAGGAGATTTGAGAAGAGAAGTCCTCTTGGACTCCCACAGAAAGACCAGAAGAGAAGTCCACCAGGACTCCCACCGAAACCCTTGGCAATGGTATAACTTCTGGTGCAGTCTGGACCCCCAGAGAAACCTTTGATGATTTGGTCTCAGGACCCATCTGAACTCCCATAGAGACTTTTGAAGATGTGGCTTCTGGGCTGACCCCAACGGAAAAGCTCAGAGTTGGGGCATCAGGGCCAGTTCCCACAGATTTACAAGGTGGTGGTGGTCCCTCTGATCCAACCCCCATGGAAACAGACATATATGAGGCATCTGGGCCAGTCTGAACCCCCATAGAGATTTTTGAATATATGGCTTCTGGACCAACCCCCACGGAAAAACTCAGAGGTGTGGCATCAGGGCCAGTTCCCACAGACTTACATGGTGCTGGTGGTCTCTCTGGTCCAACCCCCACAGAGATAGACATATATGGGGCTCCGGTACCAGTTACTGGTGAAGGGACAATGCCTGAAACAGAGTCACACTGTGGAGCTGGGTCAGGGATGACGGCTGCAGGCTCTGAAGCTCCTGCTGCAAGCTCTGAAGCTCTTGCTGCAAGCTCTGAAGCTCCTGCTGCAAGCTCTGGGGCTCCTGCTGCAGGCTCTGAAGCTCCTGGATGTAGGCTCTGGGGCTCCTGCTGCAGGTTCCGGGTCTCCTGATGCAGGTTTTGGGACTCCTGATGCAGATCCAGGGACTCTTGCTACAGGTTCTGGGACTACTGCTGCAGGTTCTGGGACTCCTGCTGCAGGTTCTGGGACTGGTGAGTCTATAGCTGTCAAATTTGTGTTAGCAGCAGGAGCAAATTCTTTAACATTTCTGACCTCAACCAGGAGCTGAAAGAATTCTGGAATTGAGGTGAGGCCAGTTATAACAACAGTTTCTCTGCTAAATTAAGCAAAATGTTTTGCCACTCTGGGTAACATTTAGCAGAGGAGAACAGGCCTTGAAGCATTGAATTAATTTGTGAAAGAACAGAGGCACCTACCGCCCGTGACAATTCCTCGATGGCAACCTCTGCTGGAGGACTGTGGAACTGTTGCTCAGATTGTTCTCTGGGCTGCCCCTCCCTCTGCAAAGCTCTCGTCGGAATTACACGTTTGGCCTGAAGAGAACAGGATAGGGACTGGGAATGAAAGGAGACAGAATTGGTTGTCTGGGGAATGCTGTGAGTGAGTGAGGTGCTGGATCCTAACCCCACCAGAAACCTGGAATGTGGGGCGACCGGATCGGCCCTCACAGAAGCACTGGAACAGGGATCTAGAAATTCGGCCTTCGCCAGGCCAAGTGGACTCAGCTACATTAATCTGAGAAGCTGGCTGAGGTCTAGTGGACTGGCACTGGTTTCGTTGCGAGAAGGAAGGGCAGGAACTAAACAGAGTTCGTCCTCCAGCTCTGCATCCTCCCCCGACATCCATCCCGAGTAGCCAAGTGGGGCTGGAGGTAAGGAGAAGCTTGGCCTGGATGTCCGGTATTTCTCACGGAGCTGAGATCTTCTTTCCTCCTCCAGAACTAGGAGAGGAGAAGACAGGACTTTGACTGGTGGAGAGTTGCTTCCCTGAGTTTGGATGGGTTTGATCCAGAACCCGTCACACCGGATCACGGACTCCTCCATCTGTTGTGGCTGGAACAGACAGTTGAGCGAAACCGAACCTGCCTGTTGGGTTCTGGTGTGGTCGAGTTGTACTGTCAGGACTTCTGACCGAGGAGAATAGAACCCAGTGTACAAGCAGGACTCGGGAGGCAGACATAGAAAAATAATACTTTTTAATGATAACAAAAGGAGGCTGGCGTGGCAGCATAAACTTACATAAACATAATCAAGACGGAACCAGGACAGGACCAAGACAGCACGAGGGAATACCCAATGACAAAATACACAGTCCAGACAGGACATGATTACAAACAGTTGGACATGAGACAAGGATGAAACAGATCAGGGCTGATTAACAAGAGACAAAAAGGAGAACAGACAAGGAAGGCCCAGCAGAGGGCACCATCCATACAAATTAAATTTTCTTAATTGTTTACATTTAAGAAAATGATTAAAACTGAATTGTTAAAAAAAAAAAAAGAAGCTTAATGTGTATTGTATTAGTTAGTAAATTAGAAAGAGTTATTCATTTTGTTCTGTTACTGTAAGATTATTATTGTTTAAACTGGTTGTTTGAAAAAAAGGAGCAGATATAATAAGATTTTTTTCTTCTTTCTGCTACCTTTCATTCTTTTATATTTTGTATGTTATCGTTTATGGAATTGCTTGGTATTGTTTTTTTTTTTAATGAACAAATAAAATAACAAACATGTTATATTTAGCTAAAAGCTAAGTATTTTTTCATATCAGATGTTTGAGTTTTGGACCCATAGCGTCTCGTGTTGGAGTCACTTTTTATCTTTGAAATCTTTGAACCTTTAAAACCTTCGGAGCTTCAAAATAAACAAAATAAAAAACGATAAAGATCAGACCAGCAGTAATAAAACCATCTGCAGCCCTGACGGTCCGCTCCTCTGGTTCTGCAGGACGTGTCCCGGGCTGAGAGCGGCGAGCCGGTCCAGTGCGAGACTGAACTGGCAGGTTACCTGCAGGACTGCGAGTCCCTCATCAGACATCTGGACCAGGACCTGAAGTTCCTCCGAGACGAGAACTACTACCAGGTGGAGCAGCTGGCCTTCAGGTGAGGAGTCTGATAAGTTTTAATAAACATTTAATTTAATGATGCTTTTAGAAATAGTTTGTTTTTTAGCTTTATTTTCTTCTAAAACTGTATATTTCAGTCCTCAAAGCACCTTTTCCCTTCGCTGCCCCGCCCTCCTGAGTGTAGATTCAGAGAAACCTGTGAGCAGAGCTGCTGCAGGTCAGAGGTCGGCGCTCAGTCAGGCCTGAAGCGTCTGTTTTCACAGGAAACATGCCAATAATCAAACTGCTGCGGTAGCGCAGCCTTTCTGCCTCCTGGCAGGGCTTTAGTTAAACCGTACGATGGCAGAATGTTCCCCCAGAAAGAAAAAGGCGTTCGGTTCCCGTCGAAGAACCCGGTTTCTGTTTGTGGTCCGCAGAGTTTCGTGCCTTCAGGAGGAGCTGGTCTCCCTCCGGCTGCAGTGCTCCGGCCTCTACAGGAAGGGCCACTTCTCTCAGGCCCTGGGCAGCACCGGGACGGAGCGCGGCAGCCTCAGGACCACCGACGGAGGCCTCTCTCTGGGGCAGACGCTGCTGGGAGCAGTGGGCGCTGTGGGCGCCGCTCTGCTGAGGAGACCGATGGCTCGCTCCCAGCTGGTGGCCATGTCTTCATCAGAGGACGAAGGAAGCCTGAGGTTCATCTACGAGCTGCTGGGCTGGGTGGAGGAGACGCAGGTCAGCAGATTATTTTAGTTTTAACCTTCTTTACAGCAGAAAACAAAATAATTAAACAATTTAAAGATCTGGAAGTTTCTCACAAACAAGATTCTTCTTTCAGGTCATTAAACCTTTTAAATGTCATCTTAACACAAAAGGGCTTTAGAGGATTAAGTGTTTTAATTTATTTTAATCTTAATACGGTTTGTTCTGATGTGAAGATGAGATAATGCCATGTGCTGTTGTGTATAGATCTTTTTACAGTCTGTCTTCTAGATCTAGAAAATAATAAGTCTACGCCTCTGGACATTCACTTACGTTTTTTAGATGTTTTTTATTTTTATTTTTTTATTTATTTATTTATTTTTACCTGGTTTATTAAGCATGCTTCAGGATATCTTCTTCTTATATCTGATTTATTTAGTAACTTTTGATTGTATTGTTTTTATAAATCAACCGTAAAAAATAGTAAACTTCAAAATATTCAGTTTAGAGTTCAGAGTAGCGGGAACTTCACACAAACCCTGAAACATTTCCTCTTCTACTAATGCTAATACAGCTACTGCTAATGATACTAATGCTAATACAGCTACTGCTAATGATACTAATGCTAATACAGCTACTGCTAGCACTAATACAGCTACTGCTAACTCTAATACAGCTACTGCTAACTCTAATACAGCTACTGCTAGCACTAATACAGCTACTGCTAATGATGCTAATACAGCTACTGCTAATGCTATTAATGCTAGTACAGCTACTGCTAAATGGTAAATGGAGCTTACTTATATAGCGCTTTCCAGCACCCATGAGGGGCCCCAAAGCGCTTCACAGTACCAGCCATCCACCCATTCATACACCGGTAGTGGTGGGCTGCCATGCAAGGCATGGCCAGCCAGTCCTACTGGGAGCAACTCGGTGTTAAGTGTCTTGCCCAGGGACACAAGGAGGTATGCAGTGACCGGGGATTGAACCCTGGACCTTCCGGTCCTGAGCCGGCTGCCCTGCCTCTACACCATCTCAGCCCCTCTACCAATGCTAAACCAGCTACTGCTAATGCTAATAATACAGCTATGGCAAACGCTAATAATACAGCTACTGCTAATGCTACTAATGCTAATACAACTACTGTTAATGGTACTAATGCTAATACAGCTACTGTTAATGGTACTAAAATTGATACAGCTTCTGCTAATGCTACTAATGCTAATACAGCTAATGCTAATAATGCAGCTACTGTTAATGCTACTAATGCTAATACAGATACTGTTTTAATGGTACTAATGCTAATACAACTACTGCTAATAGTACTAATGCTAATACAACTACTGCTAATAGTACAAATGCTAATACAGCTATTGCTAATGCTAATAATACAGCTACTGCTAATGGTACTAATGCTAATACAACTACTGTTAATGGTACTAAAATTGATACAACTTCTGCTAATGCTACTAATGCTAGTACAGATACTGTTTTAATGGTACTAATGCTCATACAGTTATCGCTAATGCTAATAATACAGCTACTGCTAATGGTACTAATGCTACAATAGTTACTACTAATGCTACTAATTCCAATACTGCTTTGGCTAGTGGTACTAATGCTAAGTTTGCTACTGTTTGAATTACTAATGCTAACACTAATTTCACTGTGCCTATTGCTCCCTGTGGTAATTTTGCTAATGCTACTCATTCTACTGTTAAAATTACTAAAGCTAATACTAGTTTTAGTTTTACTAATGCTGCTTAAGCTAATTCTAATAATGTTGGTGTCATTTAAGGCTGCTAATGCTAATACTACCACTAAATGCTGATTTTAGTTGGTAGCTACGTTCTTCCTGCTTTAGCTTTTAGCATCCTTTTGGCTCATTTTAGCTTTTGTTCTCTTTGCTATTCAACTTCTTCAGCAAATTTCAGAAAAATATTTCTGTAAATGTAATTTGTCCTTTTTAAAGAGTTTAATGACCTTTAAAATATTTGATTTCTTTAGATTATTTTTTTAAATTAAACTTTGATTGTTTGATCTTTGCTGGAACTAAGAGGCTCTTGTTGTGATGACTCAAAGTCCCATGAACAAATATGTACAGTAATAATGTAATTAACCTTTAAAACCTGTAGACATCGTCATTGTTTATTAAGTTTGGATGATCTACGATCCTCGAGCAAATGAAGTCTGACCTCAGCAACACGTCTCGGCCCTCGTTTTTAAATCTTTGAAGCGATTCAGAACAGACTTTAAAACGTTTTGATCTGCGTTTGTTTCAGGAGCTGCTGGAGGGGGCTGAATGGGGCGCAGACCTCCCCTCTGTGGAGACCAACCTGCAGGAGCACAGCAGCATCCATGCAGCTGTGGAGGAGCTGATGGACGGTCTGCAGGAGGCGCGCAGCTACGAGGTGCACCAACACCTCCTGCATGTGGAAACATCTGTCCTGCATGTGGAAACATCTGCCTTCAGGTTCACGGTCTGTAACAACATCTTTCTGTTTCTGCTCCAGGCGAAAGTCTCTCCGAACTTTAAGGGCAACTACTCTGAAACTTTGGCCAAACTGGAGCATGAGTACTTCAAACTGCTGGTGAGTTCCAGCTCAGAACAACCTCCTCTTCCTCCAAACCCCAAATCCTCCGAGTTGTGAGCTGAACGTGAGGATTTCTGGCGCCTCGGATGGTGACGCCCGTGTTTGTTTGTTTGTGTGGTCGCTGTAGGAACATTCGTCGTGGCGCCTGCGGAGCCTGGAGAGCCTGCAGGAGTTTGTGTCGCGCTGCACCGAGGAGCTGATCTGGCTCAACGAGAGGGAGGAGGAGGAGATCTCCTTCGACTGGAGCGACGGGAACACCAACATGAGCGCCAAGAGGGAGATGTTCAACGTGAGTTCAGTCTGTCGGAGAAGAACCACGGGAGGGAAACATTTTCAGAATAAGAGCACCGGTCTCCCCTCATGTCGGTGTTTTCCTCTTCTTGTTTGAGCCGTGAGGATCATTTCTTACTCTGCCTTTCTGCTCGCAGGAGTTAAAGCTGGAGCTCGCTGAGAAACAAAACGTCATGCGCTCCCTGCAGGAAACGGCGAGCCGCCTCTGTCAGGAAAACCATCCCGCCAAACAAACCGTGGAGGTAAAAAAGATCTAACTCAGTCTGGCTGCAGGAACTGAAACCAGCTTTTCCTTCAAGTTTTACCTGTAGAGGAAACTCAACCCCCTCATGTTTGAAATGAGCCGTTCCGTTATTCGTTTGATCAAAGCTGCTCTTTATAAACCATGAAAACAAACAAAACGTTTACCTGATCTAACTCATGGTGTCGTCTGAACGAGCTTCCTCCAGGAGTTTTTGGCCGTTTGACTCGTTTAGTGTTGTAAGAGTCGTTCAGCTGAACGTCCGAGCTCATTTCCTCATTGATGAACACGCCCACAAACTTCTGACCAATCACACAGTACCTGAAGCAGACGCCTGAGCCCCGGCCTCGCGTCGAGAAGGGGCGGAGCTACTCTGAGAACAAAATGCCGCAATATTCGTCACGCAACTACGTCAGCAAGAGCCTGGACACTGTCAGAGTTCGACACGTTAACCATCGATTTGAGGGGAAATTGTTCATATTTAGTTATTTTGTTTTTTTGGACAGGTCTTTATGATTTTGCAGTTTCTTTACTGAGTAGAAACTTCAGTGTGAACATTTTGTGAAGTCGAGTCCCGTAGACTAAACTAATAAACAGTGTGTCGGTACTGGTTCTGGTTTGAACCCAGTTTGTGTTGCGTTCCTGTTAACGGGTCGTTGTGTGTTTGTTTCAGGCCTACAGCGCCGCGCTGCACACTCAGTGGCAGTGGGTCGATCAGCTGTGCGTTTGTGTGGAGCAGCACCTCAGAGACAACTCCAACTACTTCCAGGTAACGCCTGGCTCCTCCTCCTTACAGAACGTTCACATCACGACTCCTCCTGAGGGGTCAACCCAGTCCAGTCCTGTTGGTTCTGCAGCTGGATCTTCTCCTTGGAGAGTTTTATTCTTTCCAAAATGGCCGCCAACTCAACTCTGTTCTTTTAAATAGAATAGAATAGAAAAAGCCGTAAGAGCAGCAACAGATAAAAAGGTTCACACAAAAAGTTCCTAAAATGTAAAAAAAATATATATATATATACTGTATTTATAAAGAAATAAGATGAACAATAACAATAATGTTCAGTGTGTGACAGACTATTTACAGTCCAGTGGTGCAGGCAGAGAGGCTGCTGGGAGTTTGTTGGGAGAAGTGGTGTTGTAGAGTCTAACAGCTGCTGAAACAGATTTTTAACGCTTATGGTTTGTTTTTAAAGATCTTTATCGTCTTGGCACGGCACAGTGGCTTAGTAGGTACAGCTGTTGACTCTCAGCAAGAAGGTCACTGGTTCAAATCCCAACAGGGACCTTTCAAGGTGGAGTTTGCATGTTCTCTCTGTGCTGCGTGGGTTTTCTCCCACAGACCCAAAACATGCACGTTAGACTGATGGTGACTGAATTGTCCCTGGGTGAGAGAGACAGTGAATGGTTGTCTCGTTTGTCTCTGTGTCCCTGTGATGGACTGGAGACCTGTCCAGGGTGTCCCCCGCCTCTCACACAGTGATTGCTGGACATGGGCACCAGTGACCTCCCGTGACTGGAAAAGGCAGAAGCAGGTAAAGATGGTGGATGGATTTATTGTCTTGGCCCCTTCCATTAGTCGACCCAGAAGTTTTCTGTGAGCCTGAGAGGACCTTCAGGTCAAAGATGACATTGTTGCCCTATGGTCCAAATGCAACCAGGGACTGGGCCCAGAACCTCAGGACTTGCTCTCCATCCCTGAACCCAACCTGAAAACCTTTTTATCACTTGGTAGCACTCGGTCATTTCACGTTCCTTTTTTTTTTTTTTTTTACTCTTTTTTTTGTTTGTTTTAATCACATTTTGTAGTTGTAAGGACTAAATTAACAAATGTTGAGTGACTGGAATAAAATCCTCCAAGTTTGACAGTTGAACTCATCGACTCAACAGTTTTATATAAAATGACGGCGGTTGATTTAAATGTGTTCTTGTTTCAGTTCGTGAGCGACGCTCGGGACTGCGAGTCGTACCTGCGGCAGCTGCAGGAGACCATCAGGAGGCAGTACACCTGCGATAAGAACAGCCGACTCAGCAAAGTGGAGGACCTCCTGCAGGACTCCATGGTACCATTTTGCACTTTATTCATTTAGAACGTCACACTGACTCAGGTCTGTGGTCCCCGACGGCCTTGGACACGTTTACAACCAAAAATAAACCCAGAGTTGGAAAAACTAAACATTTTTATATTTCACAAGGAGAAGACAGACGCCAGTTTTATGATTTAAACTGATTAACTGTCTTAACACTTTTAAACAAAAGACTGAAAAGATCATGTTGACCTGTCCTTGGATTAAACAGAGTCCTTTGATTATCAAAATATTGAAAATAATAATGATAATACAAAAAAAGAAGATTATTCTTTGATTATTTGAATTAGGACAAAAATAGTTTGCTGGGTGAGATCATTTGTGTCCTGGATTCAAATGAATGGGATCACAGTGTTCTGTCCTTTCTGAAGGTCTTCAGAGACAAAGTTGATGAAGGAGGTGTATCACTACACAACATTTAAAAAAAAAAACAACAACAGGGTTTTATCTAATTATGATGAATTAATGATGACGTTTTGACCTCACAATATAAAAAAAGGTTGACATAATTTAAATCTTTCAGGAAGTGTTTATTTTTTTTTTTTAATGAACCGAAATAATTCATGTCTAGTTCTGTTTCTAATTCTTATAGTTTCTAGATTATGTTTTTCATATGAGAGTGAATTTATATTAAAGTTTGTAATTAAAATGGCTCTTAAAGGACTTATATTCAAAGACAAAACAGCATTTGTTTTAATAAAATATTATTTTTTTTCTTATCAGGTAACTTTTTTCAAGTCAGTTTCTATTTGACCAAATATTTATTAAAAACAGAAAAAGAAAGTTTCTGTTCTCTCAAGCTGCGTTTTGATGTTTTTCAAGGAACAAAAATGTTCTTTGGTCTCGACGGCGCCACAGATATTCAGTCTCTCAGCTGTTTCTCCTTCATGAATCTTTAACGATCTTTTCCTCCTCGAAGCGAGACGGAGACGATCAGGCTGTCAGGAGAAAAACTCACGGTTTAAATGTTTAACGAGCAGGAAGTAGAGTCCTCTCAGTCGCAGGAGGACAGGACATCAAGGTCTTTATTCCTCCAATGACAGAGTCAGAGACGACGCATCGTTTTTAACTTTTACCAGACAGAGTGAGATCAGCTGATTGTTCAAAAAGCTCAATTAATAATTATGGTAGTTCCTTTCAATTTTATTAAAAGGATGGATAAAATATTTGTGTGTAATCAGCTGTAAAGCAAAAATAAAGTCCAGTCAAGTCTCATTTTTTAATTTTCTTTTCAGAGTTTCAGCCCAATCTTCAGTTAAAATGTGACTTGAAATAATCTGTTCCAGCCTAAATGAAAATTTTTAAAAGTCCTAAAAGTCATTTTAATGAACTCAGATGAGTTTGTTGGGACAAATGTTTGTCTGTAAAAACTTAAACCAGTAGGTTTTGATAATTATCAGAAAAAAACCAATAAATTAAAGTTTTACTTTTTATTTGTCTTCAGCGCACACACCTTGTTGTTTAAAGCTGCACCGTAAATAAATACAAAGTTTTGACCGAACATTTTCAAACGTTTTGGTTAATTCTACAATAAAAAATAAGAAGTAAAGTTTAAAAGTTTTTTAATGAAATCCACTGAATTGACACAAGTAGAAATGTGTAGTTTTACATTTAATTGACATGTTTTGTGATTCTAACGTTTGGTTTTTAATGAACTAAAATAAAAATTATTCCTTTTAGTCCTGCAGCGCCACCTTGTGGGCAGAGCTTCCTTGAAGTTTAAATATTTTTTAAGAGTTTAGAGTCACAAGCAGCAGCTGTTTTGTTTAAATTTAATATATTTTATGATTGACTCATGATCCAGTTGGAGTGATGGTTTGTTGGTTTCCTGCAGGAGGAGAAGGAGCAGCTGATCGAGTATCGGAGCACGGTGGCGAGCCTCGTGGGTCGGGCCAAGATGGTGGTGCAGCTCCGCCCCCGCAGCGCTGAGAGCCCGCTGGACGCCGCCACACCCGTCAGAGCCGTCTGTGACTACAAACAGATCGAGGTACTGAAGACGAATCTGTTTTCTCCTCCTGCCCTCAAAAACAAACCAGCACGACTGCTCCTTCGTTTTCTCCTCCTCCCTGATGTCGGTCAGAGAAATCAAAACCTGACCTCCATTAAAACCAGTCTGATTGAGACACAGCATGAGACAGATGCAAGTTAAAGATCAACCTTGTTCAACAACAAAATCATAAAACTCAAGAAAAACAATTTTTCCAGTTTTTGGCTCAACTGAGTCAAAATGAGTCGTCTCCAATCCAAGATGGCCGATGCAGCTAATCACCATTAGTCTACACGATGGCTCAGTTTGACAGTGTGGGGTGGTAGTAGCTGAGAGTCATCCTCAACCCGCACTGATGAGACCTGGTCTCTTTGCATCTGATTTAGTTCCACGTGTGATAAGGACCCGGGTCAGGTCCGGTTTGTCGTGACGAGTCAGGTCTTTGTCCCTTTAGCCCAAAGTGTGAACAAAGTCTCAGTCTGTTCTTAAAGAAGATTTAAAAAACAAATCTGTGTAGACGAGAGTCGGATCTCCTCCTCAGATTAGTTCTGAATGCCCTCGGACACCTGCTCCCTGCAGGTTCTGACCCTGCAGGGTCGGGTTCTGTCCCTGCAGGGTCGGGTTCTGTCCCTGCAGGGTCGGGTTCTGTTCCTGCAGGGTCGGGTTCTGTTCCTGCAGGGTCGGGTTCTGCCCCTGCAGGGTCGGGTTCTGTTCCTGCAGGGTCTGTTCCTGCAGGGTCAGGTTCTGGTCGTGCAGGTTCTGTTCCTGCAGGGTCGGGTTCTGTCCCTGCAGGGTCGGGT
>JARVGV010000630.1:28673299-28687010 GCA_031762435.1 Hypsolebias longignatus | reverse complement strand
GGCGCGCCGACTTACGGCACATCGAGTTACGAACGTGCCGTAGGAACGGAACCCGTTCGTAACTCGGGGACTGCCTGTATAATAATTAAAGTCCAGTTGTTTTTGTCTTGAACTTTTTTTAATTTGTTATTATAGCCACATTTTTCTATTACATGGCTTAACGGTATGCCATACTGCTACTACTACTACTCTGCTGCCATCAAGTGGCTGAAACTGGTACTGCTCTTTTTTTTGTCCCAGTCAGAATGAATGCAAATGGTCTTATCTCAGCCATAAAATGGTTTATAAACATGGGGAAAAACCCATAAATATGTTGCTTCAGCCTATAAGTTGCAGGACATGAAAATGATGCCAAAAAAACCCAAACTGATTTATAGGTAAAAAAATACGGTACATTAATAAGACTTCCTTAGTTTATGTAAACGGAGTGTCGGTTCTGATGCTGCTCAAGAAATTACCGGTAATGTAGTTCCTGGTTTGGTACTCTGTGTTGAGATAAAAACTTTGTGTCACTGAATAGATACCAAAAATAAACAAAATACACCTGTGTGTAGGCCTGTCATGATCAATTTTGCTGGGTGATTAATTGATTTGTTGTTTATCGCAACAGGCCTACCTGTGTGTATTATGAGTGTGAAAGCAGTGAATACGTATGAGGAAAATATTTGAGTAAGAAGAAATGTATGAAGAGACAATAAATGTGAGTGCAACATAATAATTAGACTTAATGGCACCTCATGGTCGTCTCTGTGCTCCATCTAAATGGATGGACTGGACTTATACAGCTCCTTTCTATCTTTTCAAGATATTCAAAGCTCTTTACAACAATCTGTGCCTCATTTACCTGTTCATACAGCATCTACTAGATCTCTACAAAGAACAATCAGTGCTTTTTCACATTCATACTCCGATGATGTAGTGGTTTATGTTTTCAGTTTTTGTTCCAGTTTATCTCATCTTACATTTGTGTAAATGTTTTGCTCTGTGCAGTTTGTTGCGTTGGTCCAAGAATGATCAGATGTGTGTTAGCGTTTAGTTTGGCGTAAGCTTTGCTTCGCTTTAAAGCTCATTTCTAAATTAAATTGTTTCAAAGTGGTATTTTATGTCGTGTCAGTGCACCTGAAGGCCGCCTATGCAAACAACAAAAACAACTCACTTCACCATTTGAGCATGTTGTGTCCAGATCACAGATGTGTGTGTGTGTGTGTGTGCGCGCGAGTGTGGAAACCTTTGTGTTTGTTCGTTCTAATGCATTCTGTTAACGTGTGAAACTTTAAACCAGCTTTGTGCTTGAAACTCACTAACAGCTGCCAGAGGAGAAATGTGGACTCTCCCAGCCGAGGATCAGAGACAAACGGAAAAAAGACCGAGTTTCTTAGACCTGTTCGGTTGTTCCTTTTTGTAGACCGTTAGTCGTCAACACATTAGCATTCCTCCAAAGAGCTGATAAATAAAGAAAGCATTAGTTTTACTTGCTGATCCATGGTGTCGTAGTTTAAGATACTTTTTATTAGTTCGGTTTTCCTGAGCATACCCGGGTTTAAACAAATAAAGAGTTTAGTGAGAAAATGATGAAGAGCAGCATGCAGAAAGCTAACATCAGCTTCTCACCTATCGCGCCTCGCTCTGCCGAGCCGCTCGCTCTCTGGTTGTTGTGTTCACCATCAGACCAGCCCGTACGGTAAGTAGCGCTCGCTTTCTCTCTTGCATGCTAGTTTTTCTCTGGTAGATATTTTATTCTCTTTCTCCTGTGGGTTCTTCTGTCCTTCAATATGTGTCTGCTAATCTTTATCTAGAGCTTCTTCTTTTGATTTATTTATTTATTTTGCTTTGTTGCATGCTTAGCGCTTGGTAGTGGTGATACATTTAAAAAAGCTTTTCAACGTAGTGGATAGATTAAAAGCAATGCAACTCTATAGAAGCATCACTGTCTTTGTATGAACATGTAAAATGTGGTTGTGGGCTCTTCTTTTTCTGATTCTCTTATCTGCTCAGATGTCATCCATATAACTTATTGGTGCTGTAGAAGTGCTAACTCTAAGGAACACGTTGATGCCAGAATGATTGAAATCTGGATTTTTTTTTCTTTCTGTTTGCAGAATCAATCTGCCATTGCTGGAGTGATCGACCTGGGAACAGTGGAGACGTTCTCGGTGTTTGAAGCAGCCCAACGTGGCCTCATTGACCAGGACACCTGCCATGTTCTGCTGGAGGCCCAGGTGGTTCTTGGTGGACTCGTTCAACCAGGCTCCACTGTTTGTCTCCCGCTGGATTGTGCTCTAAATCAAGGCCTTATTGATGTTCACACCAGACAGTCGCTGTCTGAGCTCGAGAGTGCCTTGTGTTTCATAAAGTCTTTGGGCGACCAAAATGTTTTACCTGTAGCTGCAGCCATGGAGTCAGGTTTGATCAGAGAAGAGGTCGGACTCCGTGTTCTTGAGCTTCAGATGAACACTGGAGGACTCAGAGATTCATCTGGAAACATCCTAAGTTTGGAGCAAACAGAGGATATGAGAGTTTTGTCTCCCAGAATCGTAGCTAAATTAGAGCCCAGGCTACAGCGCAAAGAGCTGATCGATCCAAACACAGCTGAGACGGTAAACGTAGAGGAGCTGAAGCTGCGCTGCATTGTCGATGATGATTCAGGTCTACTACTCCTCCCTGTCAAACAGCAGCCCGGAGGAACTGTTTGCCTCCATTCTGGAAGAAAAGTTGGCATCTTCCGTGCAGTCCAAGAAAGACTGATTGACCGGAAAGTTACCGTACGACTTCTCGAGGCTCAGCTCTTTGCCGGCGGTATTTCTGACCCACGATCTGGCCACCATTTGACAATTGGTGAGGCGGTTCACCATGGAATCATGGACCAGGATTTAGCCTGTTCCATGTTAGCTAGGCAACTACAAAATGGAGGAATTTTTGACCCGCTCTGTAGAGAGCATCTAGATATAGAAGAAGCTATTCGCAGGGACCTTCTCTCCCCTAGTTTGGCTCTGCTGGTTCTCGAGTCTCTTTGGAATTTTATGGGGCTTCTTTGGCCTGAATCTGGAGAACTTATGCCAGTTGCTGAGGCTCTTCAACAAGGATTAATATCAGGAGACCTAGCAAGAAAGATCCTAAGGCGGCGACATGCCATTGGGGGTCTATACAACCCAGAAACTCTTCAAGTTCTGCCTCTAAACCAGGCTGCAGTAGGAGACCTTGAACCTGACGTTATTAATTTTCTTAGAGACACTCACATACCAGATGTTTACAACATGAACCAGTCAGGCACCCCGTCTTTAAACCGTTTGAGCTGGGGGTCTACCAGTTCCTCTCCACCTCCATCTTCTCCACTGTTGTTGTCTCCCACAGGCCTCATGTGGGAAACTGCACCAAGCGATCAGGCTGATCCTAAAGAACAAGCCAAATACAAGCTGCTCTTTCACATCATGTCTCACAGTTATGTGGATGCCCATTCTGGAAAACGGTTGGCGCTGCTCGACCATGAGTTGATAGCGATGGTTGAAGCGACAAAGTTGGTTGCAGAAGAATCAAGTCAAGCTGAGCTTTCAAGCAGTTTGGCTCAACCAGAGAGGCCGAAGACTGATGGAAATGTTGGTATGTCAGATAAAGCAGTGAGCAACAAAGAGGTGATAGTTGATGAAGGCACCTCCAATGTTTTAACTGGAAAAGATGAGAACCAGTTGCAACAAAAATCACCTGAAACTGAAGGGAGAGATGAATCAGCCTTTGTAGCTGAAAAAACAGTCCCTATTGATGCAAAAGTAAATGACCAAAAGAAAGAAAGCTTCAGTGTCAAAAGTGTAATATCTACAGTGAAACATCAAAAGGAAGATTTAATTAAAATCATGGTAGTAGGAGAATCCATACCTGAGGATAGTCTTGGTCAGGGTACCAAAGATACTGCCACAGCAGCATCTCTAAAATCAAAAAAAGGTGTTTATAAAGAGGAACCCTCAGAACACATCCAAGGAGCCAATGCAGAGTCTGAAAAGACTAAAACTGATTTGGCAGAGATAACACAAAGTCTCCCTGAAACAGAGATGGACTCCCACCAATCAGAAACTCTGGTTGATGATGTTGAACCAGGGGGTGAAAAGATCCAGGAAGAGGCTGAGTTGCAGAGATTAGTCTACGAGCTCAAACAGGGCGGTCTGATGACACAGGAAGGAGACAAGCTCCTGCCAGATGAAGCTGTAGCCCAAGGTGTTCTTCTTGGCCATACAGCAGTAAAGTTAATGGCTCAGGCAGGTTTGTTTGGGGGATTCCTAGATGCTAGCAGTGCTGAGTCACTGAGCATGGAGGAAGTCATGCAGGAGGGCCTACTTGATGAGGATCTAATGTGGAGTGTCTTGAAATCTGATAAAACCATTGCTGGTGTTGTGGATGTGGAGAAGAAACAAATTTGTGGGATTAGAGATGCAACTCAGGCTGGGCTGATTGACTCCAACACAGCTACTCAACTTTTAGAAGCCCAGGTGGCATCTGGAGGCATTGTGGATCTACGCAGGGATAAGAAAGTCTCAGTCACTCTAGCAGAAAACCTAGGACTGATTGAAAAGGAACAAAGAGAAAAACTTGTTGCACTTGAAAAGGCTTACAAAGGAAAGGATACAGATTCTGCAACAACACTCATGAAAGCTAGTCTACAGCTGCAGATGGAAGGTGTTGTTGATCCAGAGTCCAAGACTCCTGTTTCTTTGGAACAAGCTATCAAGAAAGGGTTAATTTTATCGGAGACTGCTTTTCAGGTGTTGGCCAGGCAGGTGGCTGAAGGAGGAATAATACATCAGGCCTCAGGATTGAGACTATCAGTTTCTGATGCTCTAGATAGAGGACTGGTTGATCGCTCTATTACTCCAGGACTCGAAGAACTGGAATGGGTTTATCAAGGAAAAGCCAGTGCATCCAGTAACCCAGAAGCAATTGCTTTCCAGGCATCAACGGGAACAGTTTCAGATCCTGATACTGGACTTAGGCTGACATTGACAGATGCAGTTTCTAAGGGTCTTTTAGATGAGAACATAGCCAGTGAAGTCATGACTTCTCCCTCAGTAACACATGGGATAATTAACCCTCAAACCGCTCAAATCGTACCTTATGCAGAGCTTGTAAACCAGGGTAAGATTGATATTGAAACAGGCAAACGCTTCCTTGAGGTCAAACCATTCAGAGGTCTTCCAAATAATCAAACAATAGAGAATCTGACCCTTCCTGAGGCTATTGCATTAAAGCAAGTTGACCCAGTTCCAGCATTGAGGCTGCTTCAGACCCAGGCAGACAGTGGTGGTATTGTTGATATCAGGACTGGAGAAAGACTCCCACTACCTGAAGCCTCTGCCAGAGGTTTGGTTGGAAAAGATATGGCCAAAGAAATAGCTACCAACCAGTTTATCAAAGGAGGCTTAGTTGATCCTGCAACTCGGCAGCAAGTCTCAAGTCTCACTGATGCAGTTTCATTAGAACTGATAACAAGTGATATGGCTCTAGAAATCCAGAAGAAAATTGATGCAGATGACAACTCTACAACTACCATGTCGAGTGGGTCAAGCCCAGAATTTCCAGGAAATGTGTCTGATGCATACTCTGGGAAATCCTCAAGATCTCCACCTTCAATAAAAGCAGTAGAAGTCACACAGGATGATGATGACAGGAGGACAACACCTCTATATTCATATCAGCCACTGTTTCACAGCGGAACTCCAGAAACCGATAAACCAGACGAACCAGAGTTGATAGGAGAAAAATCTTTAACTGAGCTAGATCAGTCCATGGATGTGTTGTTGAAGTTTGCATCTAATATTGAGAAACGAATTCAGGAAACCATAGAGGAGATAACACCACAAAAAGATGTCAGTAAATCAGAAAGTCCTAAATTAGAGCCTGATCAAAACCTGGAGACAGATGAAGGTAAGACTGATGACGGACAAAAGAAAAACATTTTCGGAGATTCATTTGGAGAGTCCACAGAGATGGGTTTTCATTATTTTGACAAAGAGTCAGAGGAAGAGGTCAGTGAAGAAGAAAATGGGAGTCCGTCTAATGTTAGGCTAAGCATTCAGCAAACCAAAGCGAAGATAACATCACTGGAAAAGGTCAATGAACAAGGGATATTTCTCAAACACAAGCCTGACCAAGGACTTAAAGTAAATGATAGTAAAACTGATGATAAACAAGACATCAGAGAGTCCATTAAGACAATTTTCCACCATACTGACCAAAATTCACAACAAGATGTCAAAGAAGGAGAGGAGACAACATTCAAAGTTAAGAAAATAGTTCAGGAACCCAAAGAAAAGTTAATACCACAGAAAGACATCAATGAATCTAAAAGACCTCTCAGACAAGAGCCTGATAGGAAACTGGAGCCAGATCAGGATAAAACAGATGATGGACGAGGACAAAGCACGTTTGGAGAATCCACTCAGACAATTTTCTATCCTACTGACCAAGACTCACAGAAAGAGGTCACTGAAGAAGAAAAGTGGAAACAACCTGATGTTTTGAAAATAGTTCAGGAAACTAAAGAAGAGATCATATCACAGAGAGACATCAGTAGGTCGAAAAATCTTCCCATACAAGAGTGTGGTCAGAACCTGGAGGTAGGTGATGATAAAAGTGATGAAGGACAAAACAGAGAGTCCACTGAGACAGTTATTCAGCATACTGACCAATATTCACAACAAGACGTCAAAGAAGAAAAGGGGACAGCATTTGAAGTTAAGAACATAGTTCAGGAACCTAAAGAAAAGGTAAAACCACAGAAAGACATCCATGAGTCTAAAAGTCTTCTCAGACAAGAGCCTGATAGGAAACTGGAGCCAGATCAGGATAAAATGGATGATGGACGAGGACAAACCAAGTTTGGAGAGTCCACTCAGATGGGTTTCCATCCTACTGACCAAGACTCACAGAAAGAGGTCACTGAAGAAGAAAAGTGGAAACTACCTGATGTTTTGAAAATAGTTCAGGAAACTGACGAGGAGATCATATCACAGAGAGACATCAGTAGGTCGGAAAATCTTCCCATACAAGAGCTTGGTCTGAACCTGGAGGTAGGTGATGATAAAAGTGATGAAGGACAAAACAGAGAGTCCACTGAGACAGTTTTTCAACTTGCTGACCAATATTCACAACAAAACGTCAAAGAAGAAAAGGGGACAACATTTGAAGTTAAGAACATAGTTCAGGAACCCAAAGAAAAGGTAAAACCACAGAAAGACATCAATGAATCTAAAAGTCTTCTCAGACAAGAGCCTGATGAGAAACTGGAGCCAGATCAGGATAAAACAGATGATGGACGAGGACAAACCAAGTTTGGAGAGTCTACTCAGATGGTTTTCCATCCTACTGACCAAGACTCTCAGAAAGAGGTCACTGAAGAAGAAAAGGAGGAGAAGCTGAAAGAGGATGAGGAGTTCAGATGGACTGATGAAGGTGTGGCAACAGTCAGTTCTGTTTCTAAAGATTTAAAACTCACAGAAATCACAGACAAAGGAGGCAAAGGTGAAACTGTTCCATTCAAAGATCTTTTAACAGCACAGATAGATGATGTAGAAGATGCCACGAAAGAAGCTGATAAACCTGTGGACACCAAAACTGCCACTGATGCAGAACATTCAGACCAGATCGTGACGTCTGCAAGCAAAGAACCTGAAAGCAAAAGCAAGAAGAAGAGGAAGAATAGAAGAAAGGCAAAGAGTAAAGATGTTGATGCTGAACTTCACCATCCAGAGATAAAACCTTTGTCTCAAACTGATCAAGCTCACGCAGGAATCGCAGAGGCTGCTAATGTAGACACGGAGTGTGAATCAAAAGAAAATTTACAAAAATCAGACATTTGTGGTCTGATATCTTCTCCAGACCTTCTCTGTGGAGAAAAGATGGATGAGGATTTATTGAAACATGAGCAGGAGGAGGTTCTTAAACCAAACACAGAGCCTGAAAACGATGGAGCTAAAACTGTGAAGAAATCAGAAAATCTTATTGAAGAGGAGGAGGAGCAGGACTCTGAGGAGACTTTTATCTCTAAAGAACCCAAAGAACCAGAGAGCGAGCAGGAAGTGAAGGAAGGAGCGCTGAAAAAATCAGTTCTTAAAGACGACGAGAAAGCAGCTTTGATACTGAAAGCTAAAGAGAGCATTCTCAAGAAGGTGTTTGAGAGAGGTGTAAGTGAGAAGCAGGCGGCTGAGGAGCTGGAGGCGTTGAGGCGTAAGGAGGTGGGCACAAAGGAAAGTAAAGGGGCACAAAGTTCAGAAGCTACGAATGAGGTTGTTGATCGTCTCAGAAGAACTCCTGGTTCCACAAAAGATAACAGTGAGGACCAAAAACCTGCCAAAGATCACGAAGTGGAGGACAAATCAGAAGAGCGTCAGCCTGCAGTCCAAGAGAAGCTCCAGGATGAACCTGCAGGAGTTTCATCCAGTAAAAGAGAGCAAAAAGATGCTGAGATGATTCCATCAGTGCAGCCTAAAGAAAAGAGTAAAAAAAACAAGAAGAGCAAAAAATTCAAAAGTTCTAATGTTGCGGTCAAAGATGATTCTGGTGCGGAGACTCTGACCACGGATAGACAACTGGATTCTGAGCTGCCAGCAGGAGAAGGTACGACTGAATCCTCATCAAAACCAGACTCGGACGTCTCCAGTTTGACTCGGGACGAAGACGATGTCATCATCAGGCCTTCAGATGGAGATGAAGGGGAAAGGAAGGAGACTCCAGGAGCTGAAGTTCCTCAGTGTTCCCTCAGGGAAGTGATAGAATCAGACACAAGCAAACTCCCTGAGTTATCTGAGGATGTTTCTGTCCAACAGGACTCCCAGTCCTCAGTTCCACCTGCCCCTCCCAGTCAAACCGTTGCTAAGCAACAACCACCCGAAGCTGAAAGTCCTGACGGTCTGGAATCTTCAAGAAACCTGCAGCAACTTCACGACTGTCCAGAAACGGCAGCTTCAGAAGATGCTTCTGTTGGGTCTGAACCATCCAAAGTGACCAAACCTGATGCAGCTGCTGAGAGGTGGGAGGGAAACATGGGCGAGAGTCGAGAGGCAACGTCCACCGTCGGCAAGGTAACGTTGATGTTTCCAGATACTCCAGTGTCCTCTCTGGCGTTGGGGTTGAATTTATTCTAGATTTATCTTCTCCGCAGTCGTCGTTCATCCGTCAGGAATGTTTGGAACACGACCAGCGGGTCGTAGCTCTGCTCTCCAGGATCAGACACGTGGAGGTCCGTCTGAAGCAGCAGCAGCAGTCCGTGGGCCGTGGCCTCGTCGCTCTGGATGACATCATCCAACAGACCGAGGTGAAGCAACCTCTTCAATGTCAGATCTACTTCCTGCGTTTAGGAGTTGTTCCACCGAGCATCCTTTAATCGTCTCTGATCTACTCTTCAGATTTTGGACCTCGAGCTGCGCGACTTGGAGCCGGAGGTCAGCAGCGAGGTGGAGGCTGCCGAGCGTCTGGTGAACCCCCGACCTGACGATGTTCCTCCGCAGCTCCTACTGGCTCTGGAAAAAGATGGGCGGAGCTTGGCTCGAGCATACGAGGCGGCTAAAGTTCTCTCCAAGAGCGTTCTGCAAAGTCTGAGAGACGCCAGAGACTCGCGCGAGGTGCGGAGGACTGTGGTGCTGATGCTGCGAGGCCGAGTGTCACCTCACCGGTGTTTACACTTGTTTGTTTGTTTGTTTGTTTGTTCAGAGTGCAGTAACAGCTGAGCACCAACTGTTGAGACGACGAGTGGACGAGTTGCTGCTGTGGCTCAAGGAGACAGAGGCTCAGATGGACGGAGGGACGGAGACGACCGAGGACACCCTGGACCAGGTTGGACATCAGCTGAACGTCTGCAAGGTGAGCTGAAGCAAAGGAAACGGTTCCAATGAGTTCCAATTTAGTTTAATTGATCGTCATTAAATTTTAATGCTTTTGTTAGAAATAAAGTGTCTAATTATTAATATTTAGTTTTTATTTATTTAGGTTAAAGTTTTTTCATTTTAACAATTATTAAATGTATAAAAATAATTGGTTCATTTTTATATATTTAGTTTTTTTTTTTCCTTTTGCAACCCATGCTTTTCAACCTTTATAAATAAAAATATATAAAATATTATTAGATATAAAGAATAGCTCATCTTTTTTTTTTGTTTGTAATTGTGCACTTTTAATATTTTTTCCTGTAATTTAATGTTATTTAAATAAACTTTAAAATTTTGGAAATACGCGTAGATTATTTTTTTTTAACTAATTAAAATTATAATTTTTTAATTAACTAAAATTATTTCAAATTGTTAACCTTGTAAAAATTAATATGCTAATTTATATATTTAATGACTTGTATTTAACTAAATAAAATCTGCTAAGCACCACATCTTTTCATTTTAAGCATTTCAATATTTCATTTTAGCAAAATAAAATAAAAATCTGTAACTAAATTGAAGTATAGTGAATTTTTTTCATTTTGTATGTATTTATTGTCTTTGTACTTGTAAAACGTAGTTGAAACAAACATTTAAACAGTATTTTAGGGAATGAGCACTTTTATTTGCTCGTCTTTTTTTTATTTTTATCCTGATTTCTTCATAGACAAGACCTGGACTAAAGATAATTGTCAGAAAGTGTATTTTGTTCAGTTCTGTGTTTTTTAAAGTAGTGAGATGTTTTTAAATGTTATTTGTTACAGCAGCTGCAGTCGTCGCTGTCGTCTCGCTCCGCGGAGCTCAACGACCTCATCTTCGACATCCAGAGGTTCGTCTCGGAGCGAGCGCCCGACCTGACCCTCGGGCAGAGCAGGCAGCTCCTCGGGCAGCTCCAGCAGCTGCAGGGGGCCTTCCAGGGAGCGTCGGGACGCGCCCAGGCCCGGACCGGCGCGCTGACCGCCCAGCGAGAGCGGGAGGAGGAGGAGGAGAAGGAGAGGGATAAAGAAAGGAGACGATCAATGGAGAGAGAGGTTTGGAAGGAGACGAACGAGACGCTTTAGATGTTCTGCAAGCACCTCACCAGCTTTCTAACCTTCATCGTGCTTTTAATGTGAAACATCAAAGTGTGAGATAACTCCACCGTGCTCACAGTTAAAGGGACAGTTCTGCCTTTTTATTTTGTCCTGAACAGCCTCATCCAAAGACGGAGGCCTGTCCCTTTGATGTCGTCCTTCTTCAGCCTCACTCTTCACGCTCTGCACGTCTGACCGGGTGTTTTATTAACGTGTGTGCCTTGCTGTTGCAGATCGCCACAGGAGAAAGTCGCTTGCGTCACGGCGGTAACGACTGATCGCTAAACAAACTCGCCTGCTGCAGCGCTCGCCCGTTTTTCCTCTTGTCTCACCTGAACGCTGTCGAGAAGGAGGAAAACTCACCAAAGACGTGTTTGATCCTGTGTCAATGTTGTGATGTCACGAGTTGGTCTGAGTGTGAACGTGTGATTTCTGGACACAAACTGCTCAAAGCTCGGCCCAGGCTCAGTTCAGCCTCCCTCAAAACAAAACGTGTCTCTGGAGACGTTCAGGTGTTTCTGCACGTCTGACTCCTCACGCTTGTCGTCCTTTCTCTCCCAGATGGTCCAGCAGCAGAAAGCAGAATGTTCTCAGAAGCTAGAAGGCCTCAACGTGTGGTTGGCCGGGGCCGCCGGCCTGTTGGCCAATCAGAGAGCTGGAGGAGAGTCAGGTGACGTCAGCTTCCTGCAAGAGAAGCAGAGGAAACTAAAGGTGAAGATGGAACATCTGCTGCGTTTGGCTTTCAGCCAGAGCTCTGCTTCTTGTAGCTGTCACCACCCACTGTGAGCTTTTCACAGATGTTCAGTGATCTTCTCCGTCTCCAGGAAGTCCAGAAGGAGCTCCGAGCTAAAGCTGAAGGCGTAGCCGAGGCCATCCGCTCCGTGGAGGAGTTTCTGGCTGAGAAAGGAGAAAGTCTGAGCCCGGAGGAGAAGGAGAACCTCCAGAGGACGTTAACGGGCCTGAAGAAGCAGTACAGCGCTCTGACGGATTCTGCTGACGCGCACGTGTCTGAGCTGGACTCGGCCATCAACACCACGGTCCAACAGAACACGCAGAGGGTGAGACGTCCTCAGGGTTTTCTTATCAAAGGGATTTTATGAAAATGATTTAAAGGTTTTGTCGTCCTCTGCAGGAGCGAGCAGTGGAGAAACTGCAGGAGACCCAAAACCAGATGGACTCTCTTCTGAACCAGCTGACCTCCCTGACCCCACGGGTCAGCACCGGATCAGGACTGGATGTTCCTGATGTCCTGTTCTCGCAGCCAGAGGGCGCCGTGGTGTCACACACCGAGAGGCTTCAGGTTCAAATCCCTCCTTTACCTCAGCTTTGAGTTTTCATGGAGCGTCAGCAGGTTCTGACCTTTGACCTCTGACCTTTCTTTCAGACGGAGCTGCAGCAGCTGCAGGCGCAGCAGGCTCAGTTACTGCAGGTGGCCCAGTCGGTCCGGTCCCTCCTGGACCAGCCTGACTCCACGGTTCCCCCTGAGGAAAAACAGAGACTCAGAGCCGCCCTGGACCAGCTGCAGGTTCAGCACCAGGACCGTCTGCAGAACTGCCAGGTACCAGCAGGACGTCCAGAACCTGCCGTGACACGGAGCCCCGACACTGACAAAAATAAATCAAAATAAACTGCTCGATAACAGGGTGGAAGTTCAGTTTGAACCCTCAAATTGTTTTTTATTATTTATTTATTATTTGTTCATTCATGCTTTTTTTTTTACTGATCAATGTTTTTAAATAAAAACTTTAACTGACGAGTTTAAAACATTTGAGTAAATATATATTTTAACTGAATATGTTGAGTTTCTTTGATCATTTTAACTTAACTTTTTTGAAAATGTACTTCATTAAAATTATTTAATAATTTTACATTTTATTTAATAATTTTTTTTACATTACATAATAATGTAAAAAAAAAAAATCCAGATTTTTGACAATTAGATGATTTATTGTACTTTTTTGATTATCGAAATAAAATAGGAAAATGTTCAAAAGAGAGCTGAATAATTTATTCATAATTAAAATAGAATTGGTGTTGATTTATATTAAATTGTACATTTTATAAAAATTAATTCCTCTGAATTTCTCCATTTTTTTTTTTTTACCTTAAACAATTGTTTATTTTTTACATTTTTGTGCACATGTATTTGTTTTAAAAATATAAAACAAACTAAACAAAAAGATTGAGGGAAAAAAACAGAATTACAAAACATATGTTTTTTTATTTATTGGCCAAATAATAAACATAATAATTAAGTTTATTTTTAATCAAATGAATGTTTCATCAGCTGCTCTCACGTGCGTGTTGTTCTTCATTCTTGTTTACAAACATAAATTTAATGACTTTGTTTCATTTGAATAATTTCTTCATTGAAACAATTATTTATTTATTTTCAGGACCGTCTGAGGAAATCTGAGGCTCTGAAGGACGAGCTGACCAAGTTCCTGCAGGAACACGGCAGTTTGGGCTCCTGGCTGGAACAAAGTGAGCAGGAGCTGCGTTCCCTGGGGGAAGGAGAAACCGACGCGCAAGGACTGAAGGACAGACTGGACGAGCACCGAAAGGTTCCTAAAATAAAACCCTGATTGTTCCACCTGAGAGATGATTAACAGAGTGGAGGTCTTCAGTTTCTGGGCCGTGAGTCGGAGCTTGTGAAGGTCTGGACTGGTCTCCAGACCTTCTGAAGCTCAGACTCACGGCTCTTCAGAAGGTCTGGACTGGTCTCCAGAC
>JARVGV010000630.1:28620513-28630660 GCA_031762435.1 Hypsolebias longignatus | reverse complement strand
TAAAAGTAGCAAAGAGGGTGACTAAATACTGAAAGTAGCTAAAGGTTAGCTAAAAGTAGCAAAGAGGGTGACTAAATACTGAAAGTAGCTAAAGGTTAGCTAAAAGTAGCAAAGAGGGTGACTAAATACTGAAAGTAGCTAAAGGTTAGCTAAAAGTAGCAAAGAGGGTGACTAAATACTGAAAGTAGCTAAAGGTTAGCTAAAAGTAGCAAAGAGGGTGACTAAATGCTGAAAGTAGCTAAAGGTTAGTTAAAAGTAGCAAAGAGGGTGACTAAATGCTGAAAGTAGCTAAAGGTTAGCTAAAAGTAGCAAAGAGGCTGACTAAATGCTGAAAGTAGCTAAAAGTAGCAAAGAGGCTGACTAAATGCCGAAAGTAGCTAAAGGTTAGCTAAAAGTAGCAAAGAGGCTGACTAAATGCTGAAAGTAGCTAAAGGTTAGCTAAAAGTAGCAAAGAGGCTGACTAAATGCAGAAAGTAGCTAAAAGTAGCAATGAGGCTGACTAAATGCTGAAAGTAGCTAAAGGTTAGCTAAAAGTAGCAAAGAGGCTGACTAAATGCCAAAAGTAGCTAAAGGTTAGCTAAAAATAGTGTAAGATAAAAGTAGAGCCAGCAGCTGAAGCAGAGTTTAATAAAAGATTAATAGAAATCTGAATGTTTGTATGGTAAACGTAAAAAAAAAAAAAGTCAAATCTGATTTAAGACTTTAAAACACACCTGAATCGAGTTTTATTTATCTGTTTATTTATTTATTTTTTACTTTGATTTGACGTTTTGTTTTACAAATCAAACAGCAAACAGACATTCTGGGGCTGAAGTTCCAACGTCATCAGCTAATTTCTGTAAAACATGATCTGGAGCCAAAGAGTCTGGACTATTATTTTGAAGAGTATTATAAACTTTAATTTTGAATTCTGTGCACAACTTCTTCCTGTTTCCCCTCAAAGTTTTGCTTTGGGACAAAAATGTTCATATTCTGCAGGATTTATGAAACAATGGTGACATTTCATGGTTTAATTCTCATATTTGTGTCCAAGTCTTTTTTTTTTTTTTTTTAACCGTCCTTTAATTCCTACTTAAATCTAAACTTTTTTTTGACGTGCTCCCCGCTCCTCTTCGTTACCTCAGATATTTTTCTTCATCATCTGCATGTGAGTTCTGGCTCAAACCGCCATCAGGCCTGGATCTGCGGCTCAGAAACCCACAGACCCAGATCCGTCCCAGACTGGGAACGGGTCCGTGTGGAACTCTGGGAGCTCGTTTTGTGGATTTGGTGAATTATCTACTAAAATGTCGGTTTAAAAGAATTTATCAGAACAAGTTTGACTCCCGGAGTTTATTGCTTTAGACGTTTTCTGCAGAAACAGTTGAAGGTTTGGAAAGTTCCCTGAATTCTTTGTCATTACAAGTTTTTTAACTTAAATGTCCGTGACTACAAACATGCAGTTACGATTAAGATCAAATTCTCCAAAAGGCTCCAAGTTTACAGATTACCATAATAATCTCTGCTTTCAGTAAACGGGTCGAACCTGAGATTAAATGTGACAAACCAGTTCAACTGGGGACATTTCTGCTGTTTGAACTCTGGCAACATGCTGGTTTCAAACATATAAATGTTTTTTCTTTGTGTTCATTAAACATGAACAAAATAACATTCAATCTTTTTTTAAGATGCAGAAGTTCTGAGATTATAATTTGTGCTCAGATTCATCTTTAAAGTCAAGTTAAAGACAAACTTTGTTTTTGATATGATCTTTTTATTCTTGTGATTTAATTTTAAAAAAGTCCTGATCAGACACTCGGAGTGTCGCTTTAAACATGCGGCTGCAAAGGATTATGGGATATGATGTTTTAAAAACAAAACAAAAAAAAGTTTTAAAAAAGCAGCACTGAAGCAGTTCTTTTTGTTCTTTATCTTTTAATCCTCCTCTTCTTCATTTTCTTTCCTTGTCTTCTTCTTTCTTCCTGTTGTGTCTCTGTCTTCTTCATCTTCTTCATCTTCTTGGTCTTCGTCTTCCTGCTCCGTGCTGCTCCTTCGTAGGCCTCTCCACAGCAGATGTAGTGTTTTCGTTTGTGTCTCGGTGGTCTCCATCTTGACGCTCGGCTCCAGATCAGCTGGACTCTAGTCTGAGTGTCGACACTGAGGACGCCTGATTCGTCTCATACGCTGTGAAACAACAGGACCAGTGTTTTGTTCATGACCTTTGTTTCTCCTTCTTCTCAGGCGGTGGAGCGCGAGCAGGTGGACAGCATCCAGCCGAAGCTGCAGCACGTCAACGCTGTGGGTCAGGGTCTGATCCAGAGCGCCGCCAAGCACACGGACACCCAGGCGCTGGAGCACGACCTGGAGACCACCAACCTCCTCTGGAACTCCCTCAACAAGCGGGTACGACCTCAGTGAAGCTCTGACCGTTGAATAAATAGTGAAGAAGTTCAGGTGGACTGAAAGCTCGTGGTTTGTGTTCAGGTTGCAGAGCGGATCGCTCAGCTGCAGGAGGCCCTGTTGCATTGTGGGAAGTTTCAGGACGCTCTGGATCCTCTGCTCAGCTGGCTGAGCGACACCGAGGAGCTGGTGGCCAATCAGAAGCCTCCATCTGCCGAGTACCGCGTGGTTAAAGCCCAGATCCAAGAGCAGAAGGTAAAACCATAAAAGAGGGGGATAAAAGTTATTTTTTGGTGGTTTAAGATTAAAAATTTGTTTTTGTTTTTTTTTTTTTTTTTCTGTTTGAGTTTGTCTGTTTAGATGTAAAAATAAAGTGTTTAAAGGTAGAAGCAACATTTTCTCCAACCTGGGAGCAATAAAAATAAATCAGGGGGAACTAACGTTGAGACCAAAGGTTACTCAAACTGGTTTCCAGGTTACACAACAAACAGGAAGTGCTCTCGAATCAGACGATGAGTGAACGAGAGAAACAGGAAGTAAAAATAAAAATGATCTGCTGCAGAGAATTGACTCAGGAACAGGAAATTTAACAAAAAAAAAAAAACAACAAACAAAAAAAACCAGGTTAAATATCCTCCGTCGTGATCCCCCGAGCTGTTTGTGCTCAGGGTGTGAGCTGTGGATGACTCCCAGCTACTACCACACCAAGTTCCAGCTCACTGCCTGTGAAACTGACTGAATTACAGCCATTTAGCTGTTTCATGGAGACTAGCTGTGGTGGCCATCTTGAATTGGAACAAGTCCAGAAGTTAATGAGTTGTTCACGCTAATCTAATCATTTTTAAAAAAATATTTTAATTCTAACTTTGTCCAGTAAATCATGAATATTTTGCTAACAGACAAATGGTTGTACACACACACAGGCATTTAAATTATTGCTTGTATTAAATGGCAGCAGGTGATTAAAAATAGAAGAGGAATTTAGATTTATGGTAAATAATTTAATCTGGAGTTTAATTTTTCTTTTTTTTATTTATTGCTTTAAATCTGGAAACGTTTGGGCTGTAAATTAGTTTGATGATGAAGGAAGTTATCTTTTTTTTTTTTTTTGAGTTTCTTTTAATCATGACCTGATTGAGAATTATCAGATTTGACACCTGTATTATTGAGCATGAACTTTCTTATCTTTTTTTTATTTTTATTTTTTACCAAAATAAATTGCATTTTATATTTAGCTCATTTAACTTTTGTTGTTGTTGCTGTTGTTGTTGTTGCTGTTGTTGTTGTTGTTGCTGCTGTTGCTGTTGTTGTTTGAGAGCTCACAGGAAACCTCCAGGCTGAAGTCTCTGAAGCTTCATTAATGAGTTTAGTTTCAAACGCTCAGGTTAAAGTTGAAAACGTTTCTCTGCGTCTCAGCTGCTGCAGAGGCTGCTGGACGACCGCCGGCCGACCGTCGAGATGATCCGCGCCGAAGGAGAGAGGATCGCATCGACGGCAGACTCTCAGGACCGAGAGAAGATCCAGATGCAGATCCAGAGCCTGTCGGAGAGGTGGTCCGGCCTGCTGGACCAGGCCAGCTCCAGGTCCGTGTCCCTGGAGCCTCAAACCCAACCGTCCTGCAGCGCAAGACCAAACTAAACCAACAGATTAGGATGATAATCTGCTCTGAGTCTCGTTTGTTCTAGAAAAGACGGCTCGTTTTAGAAAACCAGTGGTTCACCTCAACGTGTAATTTCATACATATTACAGAAACGTTTTCTGCTGCTGGTTCCTGTGGTCCGAAACATTTACAGAGACTCCTGTTTTCAGCAGGCGAAAGAAAACCGTGCACAGGAACAAACTAACGTGCAGGAGTTGAATATTCCAGACGGTCATTTAAAACATCTGAAAAGATCAGATTTGTTTTGCAGTGAGGATTGACAGACGAATGTTTCTCTAGTTTATTACTCTGTGAGCCACCAAGGTGTTTATTTACTCTGATTTACAGCCGTCTGCCTCTGAGGTAAAACATGCAGAACAGAAGCTAAAAAAAACTGAAAAATGACGGCTAAAAGCTAAAACTAGCAAAACTGTTTGTGTAACTAAAAGGGACAAAAATGTAGCCAAGTGCTAAAAATAACAAATATGTACTTGTAACATTAACTTAGCAAAAATGTAGCTATAAGCTGAAATTACTGGTAGCTACTATGAAGATATCAGCTGAAATTAGCTAAAATGTAGCTATAAACTGAAATGAGCCAAAATGTAAATATGAACTGAAATTAACTAAAATGTAATTATAAGCTGCAAATAGCTAAAATGTAGCTATAAACTGAAATTATCAGTAGCTAAAATGAAGATATTAGCAGAAATTAGCTAAAATGAAGATGTAAGCTGGAATTAGCTATAATGTAGCTATAAATTGAAATTAGCCAAAATGTAGCTATACTGTATATGAAATTAGCTAAAATTACCAGTAAGATATAAGCTGCAATTAGCTGAAATGAAGATACAAGCTGAGATAAGCTATAATGTAGCTATAAGCTGAAAATAGCTAAAATGTAGCTATAAGCTGAAATAAGCAAGATAGTAGCTATAAGCTAAAATCAGTAAATAAAATGTATATAAAATGAAATGCGCAAAACAGCAGCTAAAAGCATCAGAGAAGATAAAAACAGAACAAGTGCACAGAAGTAAATTTTAGAAAATAATTTTGAAGGAACTGAAGTGTCTATGGGAACATTTTTATGAACAAAGTTTAATAATTCGAACATTGATAAGTTGCAGCAACTAGAAGTCAGAGCAAACGAGTTCTAATCAATCCGAACATTTTAACATAAAATGGTTTTATTAGCTGAACTAGTTTGACAACAAACTAACATTTAGAAGAAACTTTAAGTACTAATGAAGCTGCTCTTCCTCCTCCTCTTCATCGGTCTCCGTCTCCTCCGACCCGTTTCAGGCAGCGGCAGCTGGAGGAGCTGCAGGTTCTGGCTCTGCAGTTCCACGAGGCCCTGGAGCCACTGGGAGAGTGGCTGAGCGCCACCGAGAGACGCCTGAGCGCCGCTGAGCCCATGGGAACCCAAACGGCCAAGATCACTCAGCAGATCATCAAGCACAAGGTACCGGTCCGCCTCGGACCTGCTGCGGTTCTGATGATGTCACTAGAGAGTGCTGGACAGAATGGACTTCTTTCAGTCAGAGTATGGAGGAACATCAGTGCACGGTTTAGAAAATATAAAGGTAACAGGAAGTGACGGAACTGTTTGAAGCTAAAGACACCACGGGTACGGTAGCTCAGTGGTCAGTGCCGTGGTTTCATAATCCCCAAGCTGCAGGTCCGAGCCCAGGTTGGATAAAACAAATTCCAGATCTTTGAAGAGGTTTCACTTTCTGTGGCGACTCCTGAGCGAGAGCAGCCGAAAGAAAAACAACAGTAAAGTACGGAGCCCTCGATGTGCCACGGAGAAAATAAAACTTTTATACGTTTCCTAAAAAGTCTCGACTTTTAGGAGTTTCCAAAGTTTTCTCACGTATATTTCAAACACGGCAACATTCACCTAAACCTCCTTTAGATATTTTAAATGTTTTTGAAGTAGCTGCATAAGTCAAATGAAGTAAAGTAGCTGAAAAAGGCTAAACACTAGCTATAAAAACTGTAAAAAGAGTCGCTAAAGCTAAATTAATTTAGCAACAGAAGCTAAAACAATCAATGAGCATAACAGTGAAATGTTACCTAAAAATGCTAAACACTAGTGAAAAGCTAAAAATAGCAAAAGGCTAGCTTGAAATAGCAAAAGATTAGGTAGAAGCTAAAAGTAACAGAACTTTAGCTAATTGTAGCATAAGGACAAAAACGGAGCCAGGAGCTGAAGTTTGTTTCAAAGAGAAGAAACAAACTGAGGAGAGCTCAGTGTTTGTGATGAAAATATTTTAAAGTTCAATATTTGTAGAAGAAACAAACGTTGCAGCGCCAGCTCCTGCACGAGCTGAATGTTTTGATGTTTAGATGGCTGAAAGGGTACCGAGCCGTCAGAAGTCACTGCAGCAAATTTACAATAAATAAATAAATTCACACAATTTAGTCAAATTACCAACGGCTGTTTCAGTGTTTTTTTTTTTTTTTTTTTTTAAGAAACAAAGGTTTAATAAAAACAAAAGGCACATACGTCCCACAAACAAATACACACATACCTTCATATCATTGATTCATTTACATCATTGATTTATTTATATCATAGATTTATGTATATCATTTATTTATTTATATCGTTTATTTATTTCAGTTCAGTTTAAGTTGTTTCATTCCATTGTTTCTTGATCTTTCATTTAAATTTATAATTTTTCATCTGCGTGTTGTATTTTGAGTTGTCATCTGTCTGTTTTCTGTTTTGCTGTTGTTTTTCACATCTCTTCATATCAAACACACACACACACACACACACTGTCTCACACACAAACACACACACTGACACACACACACATTTCCCAGGCGCTCCAAGAGGACGTCTCCTCCCGAGAGCCCGACGTGGACCTCCTCGAGTCCCTCAGCCAATCGCTGCTGCCGCTCAGCTGCGCGGCGGACCGTGATTGGCTGGGCGAGCGGGTGGGGGCGGTGCGGTCGGGTCACTCGGAGCTCGCCGACCGCTGCCTCCGGCGCACGGCTCTGCTGGAGCAGGCGCTGGCCAACGCCCGGCTGTTCGGCGAAGAGGAGGTGGAGGTGCTGAACTGGCTGGCCGAGGTGGCCCAGAGACTGGACCAGGTCTCGGTGCAGAGCTACCGACCCGAGGTTCTGACCGAGCAGCACAAACACACGCTGGTACGGGTTCACCAGAACTCCCAGAGTCCACCGGAGGACTTTTTATTATGAGGCTTAAATAAAATCATCTTAAAAGTTACATCATGCATCAGAGAAACCGAACTCCAGATGTTTTCATCCAACTGTTGGACTAAAACTGTTACAGCTCACAAAAAGAGAAACATTTTTATTTGTAAATGTTTTTTATTTCTTTCAGTCTCTGAATGAAGAAATTGTGAGCAGGAAGAAAACTGTGGACCAGGCCGTGAAGAACGGACAAGCTTTACTGAAACAGACCACCGGTGAGAACCTGGTCCGACCCGTTTCAGATTTCTCTCCCGCCGCTGAAGACAGAGGCAGCGATCCCGTTTTCACTCGAGCGTGTTTGTCGAATGTGTGTTAGCAAAATATTTAATGACCGGTGGATGGATTTGAGAAAATCACAGGATGAACATCTACACCAAATCCAAGATGGCCGCCACAATCCTAGCAAGAACAAAAATGGTTAAAAGTTGTTTCTACAGAGACTGAGTTACGTTTGGTGTCATAGTGGCTAGTGCCGGGCAATATATTGATATCTTAAAAATATCAAGATAATTTAATTTGCGATATAAGATGAGTCTATATCGATATAAACGATATAGACATTAATAAATCAGCAGCTTATCGAATCGCTAGACATGGTGCTTAGTGGCTAAAAAGACTGCTAAAGCATTAGCCGTCTTGTTAGCCACTAAGCACCGTGTCTTTAGCGATTTGATAAGCTGCTGATTTATTAATGTTGTGCTCTCACTGTTCCTTTCATCAGGCGCAGCATGGCTAAACGAGGTTTGTTTCAGGGAAGGAGGCTGAAGTCTGTCGGACCTGCAGTTCACACACGCTCACTAACGTCGTGACACGATACATATATAAAGGTCTAAAAAAATAAACTATCATACATGTAAATAGTTTATTTTTTAGACATTTATTTTGTACAGTTACAGCTGTTTACAATATGCGCCTGTGTGACGATTGGGACAAAGCTCAAATATATTTTTGTTACTTTATGGAAAGAAAAAATATTGAGATGCATCATATATCGCCATTCATCCTAAAATATCGAGATATTAATTTTGGTCCATATCACCCAGTAGTGGCTGATAGTTCAATTTAACCATTAACTTTGAATTTAACTCTGTTAGCAAAATATTAGTCATAAGTTAATAAAGCTAACGTTTTGCTAACCCCAGAAAACAGAAATATCTGTCAATTTTACAGAAATTGAGCTAAATCCTGTTCTTAGAGAGCGAGATCTGGTTTTACTTGTTGTCAAATGTGTTTGTTAGCAAAATATCTTACGAACCAATAGATTTCAATGAAACTTTTCAAGCTGACTCATCAGCTGCACATCACTTTACATCTGGCTGCCAAAGCTACTGAGCTTTAACGTGCTCATGCTCTGAGCGCTACATGTTGGCGTGTTCTTTACAAGGTCTGACCACAGTAGAGGTGTCATCAGGTCATAACAGACTGACATCATCCTGTCCCTCCCGCAGGTGAGGAGGTCCTCCTGATCCAGGAGAAGCTGGACGGGATCAAGTCTCGCTACGCTGAGATGACGGCCGGCAGCAGTAAGGCCCTGCGCACCCTGGAGCAGGCGCTGCAGCTCGCCACCAGATTCGCCAGCGCCCATGACGATCTCAACCAGTGGCTGGACGGCGTGGAGGCGGAGCTCACCAACGTGGAGCCCGATGCCTCACCTGCCTACCAGGAAAGACAGAAGGTGGGCGGAGTTAAAAGATGCAATAAGAAAAAAGACGATGTAAAACGATGTAAAACGTTACGATAAGACTGAGTTTTAATCGTCTTCTCTCTTTAAACACGTTCGGTTCTTGTTAAATTTCTCCATTTGCTTCAGATCTTTAAAAACCGTCTCATGGCATTTTCAGCCTCAGCCCACCTACATCCGTTTCCATGGAAACGCTGAATATCTCGGAGCTCTGTCACATTTTGTAAAAGCTATTTCAAACTGTTATTTCTGTTTTTTTTTTGTTTGTTTTTTAATCCGTTTAGTCGCTCTGCTGTGACATTTTCAGCTTTTATTGTCTAAAAAGCTTTATTATACTTGTTAGAAAACTCAAAACAGGAAGTTTGATGCTTTTAAAAAATAAATAAATTAAAGTCTGTGTGTGTAACGTTGTATCTTTCAAGGTTTTACAACACATTCGTGTTCGAACTAAGCCTCAGTTTGTTCGTTCCAGGAGCTGAAGAAGGTCTCTGCAGAGAAGCGTCTGGTTCTGGACACGGTGAACGAGGTGGGCAGCGCCCTGCTGGACCTGGTGCCGTGGCGAGCTCGGGAAGGTCTGGACCGCCTTGTTGCCGACGCCAACCAGCGGTACAGACAAGCTGACGAGACCATCACCCAGCGGGTGCAGCTGGTCCAGGCCGCCATCCAGAGGTCACAGCAGGTACTCCAAACTGTTCACAGCCGTTTGAACCAGTTAAATATTTATTAATATTCTCTTAAATGTGTCAGGAGCTAAAACGAACAAGAGTTCAACCTGTGCCCCGATTTAGTTTGATGAAATTAGAGCTGAAGATTCAAACTGGTTTAAACAAACTGGTTTAAACAAACTGGTCAGGCACTGGGACCACGTGGCAAAACTGTTGAGCCATGCTGCAGACTCTGCAGCTACATGCTGAGAGGAAGAGCCCAGACTCTGTAGCTACGTGCTGAGAGGAAGAGCCCAGACTCTGTAGCTACGTGCTGAGGGGAAGACCCCAGACTCTGTAGCTACGTGCTGAGAGGAAGAGCCCAGACTCTGTAGCTATGTGCTGAGGGGAAGAGCCCAGACTCTGTAGCTACGTGCTGAGGGGAAGAGCCCAGACTCTGTAGCTACGTGCTGAGGGGAAGAGCCCAGACTCTGTAGCTACGTGCTGAGAGGAAGAGCCCAGACTCTGTAGCTACGTGCTGAGAGGAAGAGCCCAGACTCTGTAGCTACGTGCTGAGGG
>JARVGV010000630.1:28603824-28618076 GCA_031762435.1 Hypsolebias longignatus | reverse complement strand
GATCCGGTATACGGCTGAATCGGTTTACGGCCGAGCCGTTAGAACGGATCTCGGCCGTAAACCGGGGACTACCTGTAATGTTAAACACGTTCTCAGCTGCGTGCCCGTGTTCTCACACGCCGGTTTAAACTTATTTAACATGTTTATTCACCACCAGATGGGATTAAACGTCTGAATTATGACCCTTTTGGCTTTCCATACATTCACTTCTCACTCTCCTCCACGTCTTTGGAAACTTTTCCTTATTTCAAACAAACTGTTTTTAGTTTCGTCTAAATGATCCGGTCTTGCTTTGCGTTGGTTTCGGGTGCTTCATGTCGTGCTCATACTGGTTTGATGCACCTCAAATAAATTAGGAGTGAAAGACAATTAGAGATGGGCGTGTCCTAAAAAAATGTTTCCTAACCATTAAACCATTTAATTAAATAAAGATATGAATGTTCAGAGTTTATTTAAAAAATCAAAAATGTTTCATATTAAAATGTTCCAGTTTTATAGCTGGTTTAATCTGTAACTTTTTGACGTTTAAATCTAATTTTTGTCACAGTCGGGTCTATTTTGAGGCCATGAACAGATTCTTGTTCACATTTCAGCCTTTTCGTTTACACAAGTTGAGCTTCAGCTCATGTGGAGCTGCTGCTGTTCACATTTTCTGTTTTATCGCTGTTTGCACGACTGACTGAACTCACGGTGTTGTTTCTCCACCCTCCATCTCCTCCGAACTCCATGTGTCACTCCTCCTCCACACCCTCCTCATCCTTTTTGTTTAACTTTTAACCCTCAAACTCACCCCCTCCGCCCCATCCCTTGTTCTTCGTTATGGCTGTGCTGTGTGTGTGTCCTCCTCACCATCATTTCTTCATCGTCACTGCGATCACTCAGCTGGTGGAGGTAAGACGTCAAACCGGGATCCTTTAAACTCTGTTCTGTGCAACCTTTTTTAAAAGTAGCTAAACTTTAGCTGCTGCATACTGAATCGAAGCTGTCCCTTCTGTCTGTGATTCAAACTTCAGATGAGTTCTTTGTTCTCGTTTTGTCGTTTGGTTCGTTTAGTCGTAGTGATTCACTTCCCTCAGCTTCATTAAGGAGCAGCAGCTAATGGATCGGATCAGATCCGAAGTGTCCCCTGAGGCTGTTCTGTGTGTTTTGTGTCCTCGTCTGTTAAATAAAGTTTAGTTTAGTTTTAGTTCCACAACTTGGACGACATTCTGAAAGTGAAGGACTGAGATAAATGAAGGGGAGATGATCAGCACCTTCTTTAAGAGAAGAACATGGAAGAGCTCGACATGCTGAAACCATCAGAACCTGAAGCTGCGTTCACGTAATTTAAAATGAAATTCTTCATCTTATGACTAAAATATGTATTCAAGAATATTTTTTTATCATAATAGAATATGTAGCCTTTTTTATTTTGGATTTCTAAAATATAATGTGTATTTATTGTTAACCCAAGCATTTAAATCTGTTTAGATGTTGGACTTCTAGATGTCGTTTTGCAAGATCTTAATTTTGCATCTTGAAAGAAGGAACAAATTCTAAAGCAATAATTCAGATCTTTTGAGGTGGTGTTCCTCAAAAAGATTGAGCAATCAGTGTCTTACCTGCTGTAGATAACTTTTTGAACAACCTCTGTCTAGAAAACATGATTTAATTCAGATTGAACTAATGAGCTGATGTCTGAGTGAAGCCGCTCTTAAACGTCTTCAATCGCATTTTTTAAATCCATTTGTTTGAAAATTAGTTTAATCAAACTGAAACTGAATTCAGTTTGAAACTGTATTTTATTGTATTGAAAGTTCAGTTTGATTGCTTTCATTTTCTGTTCAGTAATTCAGTTTTTGTAACCACAGGGTGATCCAACGCAGAGCGACAGACTTACGTTTCACGTCAAACTTCCTTTATGGAACTGTTGGTGTGGGCGTCAGCCTTGGAGGTGTCGGTGATGCAACAAAGTGGATGCAATCTGTTGTAAAACTCCAAAGAAGAAGAAGAAGAACTTCCTTTACAGCGTATTTTGAGCTGGAGCAGCGGTGCACACGAGTTCACGCCAAGTTCATGTGCGCTGCACAAAATACGCCGTAAAGAAAGTTGTTCTTATTCTTTGGTGTTTTACGGTGGATTGCATCCTCTCTGTTGCATCATCGCCTCCTTCAGACTGAACCCTGTTGGATAAAAATTTCCTCTTTTCATCTTAATTATTGAAAGAAGCCACACGACGACAAGAGAAGATCATTTAACAGTTTCACTTGCAAAGGCAGACGTCTAAACAGACGTGCACAGATTGAAGTGTCTGCACCGGACAGTGTTTTTATAACTGATCAGCTCCTCTGAGCTCACAGACTCTGAGGTGGCCTTGGAGGACCAGCTGCACATGCAGCATCAAACCAGCTCCTCATTCAGTTCTGCTCACTCAAACTCACGGTTCATGGGCAGTTAACTTTAGTGACAAACCTCGAGTCGACACTTCCCTTAATGAGGTTTGACTGACGTGAAACGTGTCGATCTGCGTTGGATCACTCTGTGGTTTCCTCAAGGACCCGGATGTGGGACATAAAAACTGAATTAATGAACAGAAAATAAAAATCGTCAAACTGAACTTTCAGCTCAACGAAAAACTGTTTCAAAGCAAAAAATAAAAATTCAGTTTCGATTTCGTGAAACCGTTTTCAAACCAATGGATTTAATTCCAAATTACGTGAAAACAGATTTGGTTTCTGACGGCACAGGTTCAGCCCGTAGAGCTCGTTTGTGAAGAGACGAGCTGTTTCTGACGATAACGTGCAGTCGGACACAGATGGCTGACCGCCCACGCCACGGCTCCGTAGTTCTCACTTTCAAAATGTCACCAAACTCTGCAGCGCCGACACGTTTCCTCCGCCTCCTCCTAACTTCTTCCCTCACGCCTCCTTCCCTCAGTTTCACGACAAAATGGACCCGCTGCTGGAGACCCTGGAGGGGGCGGTGCAGCGGCTGCGGCTGCCTCCTCCGGTAGCCGCGGAGGTGGAGAAGATCCGGGAGCAGCTGGCGGAGCACCGTGCCCAGGGGCTGGAGCTGGACAAACTGCTGCCGAGCTTCTCGGCCCTCTGCGCCCGCGGGGAGGAGCTCATCGGCCGAGCGGCCCACGATGATCCTGCAGCTCAGGGTGAGAGGCCGGGTCGGTTCTGCCTGATAATGACAGAACCACGGCGTTTGGGTTCAACAGAAACAGTCAAATCACAGCTGATCCTCCTCCTCCTGCAGCTGTGCGGGCGCGCCTCCTCCGCCTCCGCTCTCTGTGGGACGAGATCCGGCAGCGGGCCGAGGACAGGGAGAGCAAGCTGAACGACGTCCTGGACCTGGCCGGGAAGTTCTGGTCCGACGTGGCGGCTTTACTGAGCACGCTCAGAGACTCGCAGGACATCGTGAAAGAGCTGGAGGACCCAGGAGTCGACCCGTCGCTCATCAAGCAGCAGATCGAAGCTGCTGAGGTACGGAGGGTGATGCAGGCAGGGAGGGGGCGGAGCTAAAAGGCGCAGTTGTCTTTGAGACATAATGATGTCACTGCACTTGTCAGGCCATCAAGGCGGAGACGGACGGCCTGAGGGAGGAGCTGGAGTTTGTCAGGACCCTCGGAGCTGACCTCATCTTTGCCTGTGGAGAAACAGAGAAACCTGAAGTCAAGAAGACGATCGACGAGGTGAGGACTCAGAACTACACCTGATGGATGAGTTTCTAATTCATCGTTCTTTCATAATTTACACCAGTCGATCAACTAATCAATCATCAGTCTACATAAAAGATAAAGCCTTTAGTTTGGACCTGCTTCAACTCCCCGTCCTGCTGTTTCTCAGATGAACGCTGCGTGGGAGAGTCTGAACCGAACGTGGAGGGACCGGATGGAGCGGCTGGAGGAGGCCATGACCGCCTCCGTCCAGTACCAGGATGCTCTGCAGGTTTGGACCTCTCCCTCCCTCCATGTTTTCCTCTGATGGTGAGGTCACGAGCTAATCTGTGTTTGTCGATTCCAGTCCATGTTTGACTACCTGGACAACGCCGTGATCAAACTGTGCGAGATGTCTCCTGTGGGAACTGATCTGGGAACTGTCAAGCAGCAGATTGAAGAGCTCAAGGTCAGCGTGAAACACAAAACGGTCTCATCTGTTGCAGACTCATAGTTTGAGCTGGGGTTTGTGTTTAGAGCCTCAAACCTTCTCTGTCCCGTTTCCTTCCTTCACGCTGAGCAGCAGTACAAGGTGGAGGTGTACCAGCAGCAGATAGACATGGAGAAGCTCTGCCACCAGGGGGAGCTGCTGCTAAAGAAAGTCTCGGACCAAACGGACCGGGACATGATCCAGGAGCCTCTGACGGAGCTCCGACACCTCTGGGAGAACCTGGGAGATAAAATCACTCAAAGACAGGTAACAAGAACTGAGTCTTTGCACATCCAAACCAAAACTGCTGTTTCAGAACGATGAGATCTTTGCTGCTGTTCCTTCTCAGCACAAGCTGGAGGCGGCCCTGCTGGCGCTGGGCCAGTTCCAACACGCCCTGTCTGAGCTGCAGGCCTGGCTCAGCCACACACACACCACCCTGGACACGCAGCGACCCGTCAGCTCCGACCCGAAGGCCATCGAAATCGAGCTGGCCAAACACCACGTACGTCCGCAGCCCGCGCAGAGTTCTCTGACGTCACGACTCAGGATGTTTGACCCTCTCCTCCCCGCCGCTTCTCCAGGTTCTGCGTAATGACGTGCTCTCCCATCACGCCACGGTGGAGACGGTGAACAGCGCTGCCGCGGAGCTGCTGGAGTCCTCCCCAGGTGACGAGGCCAGCCACCTGCGGGACCAGCTGGATCAGCTGAACCACAACTGGGGAAGTCTGCTGCTGAAGACCCGGGAGCGTCAGAAACTGCTGGAGGACGCCCTGCAGCAGGTGGGACACGCCCGCCGGGGGCTACGGTTTAAAACGTTGCCTGCTGCCAGTGTGAATAATTTAAAGCTCCTCCTGTGTGTCTGCAGGCTGAAGGTTTCCACGGAGAGCTGGAGGAGTTCCTCCAGTGGTTGAGGAGGACGGAGAGCCAGCTGTCTGCAGCCAAACCAACAGGAGGTCTCCCAGAAACAGCCAGGGAGCAGCTCGAGCAGCACATGGTACCAGAGAGACCAGACAATGAGCATTTCCGTGAACACGTTTTTAAATGGGTTTAAAAAGCTGAGACTGTTTAAAAACAGTAGCTAAACACTAAAACTGGCAAAAAATTGTTGCCTAAAGTTAAAAATCAGTGAAACATTTGCTAAAAGCTACAATTAAGAAAAACAATAGCTACAAAAAGTTCAAATAAAGTAGCTAAAGCAGCAGCACAGAAGCTATAAGCTAAAATTAGCAAACCAGCAGCTAAAAGCTTGAAATTAAGCAAATGTGATTTTTAAATGTATTTCAGATACAGTTAAATAATTTAAAAATATAAAAGTTACAAATATCTAGTTATGCAAGTCAAACGTGTTCATGCCTGAACAGCTGAAAGTACGCTGAAGTAGCTGGTCCAAAGATTTACAGAATAAAACACAATAAAGTAAAAATAAAAACAGGACAAGCTTCATCCAAAAGTTTACAGAACTTTTGATCCATTTTTCATTCAAGAAGACAAACACAGTTGTGATCAGGTGCAAGGACAAAACAGCAAAACTAATAAATAAACAATAAAAAAATACTGTCCTGCAGAAAGTCTGCAGAACTGTTCAGTCAGAAGCTCATTGGAAGGAAAAGATTTTAAAAAAGGACTGGATTTGAAGCTTTTCCACAAAACTTTAATTTTTATTAAATGTTTAATTTTTTTATTAAATGTTTAATTTTTTATTAAATGTTTAATTTTTATTAAATGTTTAATTTTTTTATTAAATGTTTAATTTTTTATTAAATGTTTAATTTTTTATTAAATGTTTAATTTTTATGAAATGCTCTGACAGAACGACTTCCTGTAGACTCAGCATTAAACTGATCGATTCCATCAATGGCCGTAAGCAGATCGTTCACAGAACGTTCTGGATCAGACTTTAATGAGACTTGTGGTTCTGGACCGACGGTTCTGACACCTGAGCTGCAGCTCACCTGTCTGCTGTCTGTCTGCAGGAGCTGCAGGCCCAGCTGGACCAGAGGGCAGAACTGTACCATCGCCTGCTGGATCAAGGAGAGTCCATGCTGCTGGCCCGCGGAGGAGAGGAGGCGGGACCCGGGACCACCCAGACCCAGCAGAACCTGGCCTTGCTGCAGAACAAGTGGGCCAGCCTCAACGCCAAGATGGAAGACCGCAGGGTAGGAACAGATCCAGAGCTTCCTCCTTCGTGTTTGTTGCTTGTTAAACTTTTTTTAAATATTTTTTTAAATCTTGCAGGCGAAGCTGGAGGATGCCGTTTCCTTGGCAACGGGTTTCCAGACCTCGCTGCAGGACACCATCAACTGGCTGACGCAGGCCGAGCAAACCCTGAACATGGCTCAGCCGCCCAGCCTGATCCTCGACACGGTTCTGTTCCAGATCGACGAGCACAAGGTCTTCATTTTCTACAAACAGAACTTCTTGTTTTGTTTCTGTTTTATTGTTTAACGCCTCAAAGTAAATCTGTTTTAATCATTTAGATTTCTGTCGTTTCAGTCCTCCACAAGTGTTTTCAAATAATAAGTCTGTTTTGGACTCTCACCCTTCCCTCTCTGGTTCGGTCCAGGTGTTCGTGAACGAGGTGAACATCCACAGGGAGCAGGTTCTGGCTCTGGAGAAGGCCGGCTCGCAGCTCCGCTTCGCCAGCATGAAGCAGGACGTGGTTCTGATCAAAAACCTGCTGCTCAGCGTTCAGGCCCGCTGGGACAAGCTGGTCCAGAGGTCCCTGGACCGAGGCCGGCATCTCGACGAGGCCCGCAAACGAGCCAAACAGGTCCAGAACCAAACGTTAACACAGCAATAAAGTTCTGCGGTGCCGCTGGTTGACTTAACACTGATCCAAACCCGGTTCTGTTCTCAGTTCCATGAGGCATGGAGGAAGCTGAGCGACTGGCTGGAGGAGGCCGATACGAAACTGGACTCGGAGCTGGAGATCTCCAACGAGCCGGACAAGATCAAAGTCCAACTGGCCAAACACAAGGTACGGCAGGGAGAAGGTTTAGCTATTTTCAGCTAGCGTTGTGCTACTTCTAGCTTGTAGCTAGTGTTTTGCTACATTTAGCTTTCAGCTCAGATTCAGCTTCTTCAGAACTCGTTGTCGCAGCAAATTCGGTTTCTTACGAAGCGCTCCTTCACCGCCTCGTCTGTCCAGGAGTTCCAGAAAGCGTTGGGGTCCAAGCAGCCCGTTTACGACACCACAGTCCGGTCTGGGAAGGCCATGAGGGACAAAGCTCAGCTGCCTGCGGACCAGCAGAAACTGGACCACCTGGTGGGAGAAGTTCGAGACAAGTGGGATACGGTCTGTGGAAAGAGCGTGGAGAGGTGCGGCAGGTGGAGCACGGCGGCCGGTTGAGTTTTAATCTGAAGAATAAAAACTAAAACGTTGTGTTCTGCTCTGTTTAGGCAGCACAAGCTGGAAGAGGCTCTGCTGTTCTCGGGTCAGTTTGCAGAAGCTCTTCAGGCTTTGGTGGACTGGCTGTACCGAGTGGAGCCTCAACTGGCTGAAGACCAGCCTGTCCATGGAGACATGGACCTGGTGTCCAACCTCATGGACGCTCATAAGGTGGGTTCAGATGAAGAAAAGGTTAAGAACAGGATGATCACCCGTAACGTTTGTATTGTCGACTCCTGCAGGCTTTCCAGAAAGAACTGGGGAAGAGGACCGGCAGCGTTCAGGCTCTGAAGCGCTCGGCTCGGGACCTGATGGAGACCGGCCGCGACGACACCGCCTGGGTCAAAGTTCAGCTTCAAGAGCTCAGCAACCGCTGGGAGACAGTCTGCGCTCTGTCAGTCAGCAAGCAGACCCGCCTGCAGCAGGCGCTCAAACAGGTCAGCCTCAGGTCGTCAGGGCTGGGAACAAGTTTTAAACCATCATCATCGACCGTGACCGAAAGGAGATGATGTTTTTGTCCATGACTGTCCGTCTCATGTCCCACTGGACAGATGAGACCTTAGATGCATAAGTACACTGTTAGTATCCTGATGCATGCTCAATAGTCCAGGTAGATCAATCTAACAAGGTTATGCTGTTAGTGTTAGGAATACAGATGTAAAATCCATCTCTGTGAGTCACTGATGATCTCAGAGCTTTGATCTGAACGCTCCTGAAGCTGAGTGAAGGACACAAAAGACCACAAACAACCAAGAATCATTCTGACACAACGCTCAGCAGAACTGGAGAATGATTCCTGATGATTACTGATTTAAACATCCATCCTATATCTTCTGCTTGTTCTGAAGTCAGATTGCTTTAAACATAAGAAATTAGCTGCAGTTTTTGTAAAACGTCTGTACGAATCCTGCGTTTAAAATGACTGAGCTGAAAGCTAAAAGGAGCAAAAATCTAGTTGGACCCTAAACGTCACAAAAAATAGCTTACAGCTAAACATTGCAAAGATTTAGCTAAACTTAGCAGAACAAACTTTTTAAAAATCAGCCAAACGAGCGTTAGCAGTAGTAGAACTGTAGTAGCATTAGCATTCGCTGTAGTAAAATTAGCATTAACATTAGTTGAATTAGCATTAGCTGAAGTCGAATTAGCATGAGCTGTAGTTGAATTAGCATTAGCTGTAGTCAATTTAGCAATAACATTAGATGAATTAGCATTAGCTGTAGTTTAATTAGCATTAGCTGTAGTCAATTTATCAATAACATTAGGTGAATTAGCATTAGCTGTAGTCGAATTAGCATTAGCTGTAGTCAATTTAGCATTAACATTAGATGAATTAGCATTAGCTGTAGTCGAATTAGCATTAGCTGTAGTCAATTTAGCAATAACATTAGATGAATTAGCATTAGCTGTAGTAGAATTAGCATTAGCTATAATAAAATTAGCATTAACATTAGTTGAATTAGCATTAGCTGAAGTCAAATTAGCATTAGCTGTAGTCAATTTAGCAATAACATTAGATGAATTAGCATTAGCTGTAGTAAAATTAACATTAGTTTAGTATAATTAACATTAGTTGTAGTATAATTAGCATTAGCTGTAGTCGAATTAGCATTAGCTGTAGTCGATTTAGCAATAACATTAGATGAATTAGCATTAACTGTAGTAAAATTAACATTAGTTGTAGTATAATTAACATTAGTTTTAGTATAATTAGCATTAGTTGTAGTAAAATTCAAATTAGCTGTAGTAGAATTAACAGTAGCATTAGGAGAACTGGTCTAAAATTATCACCGTACGTCTCTTCTGATTCTCCGTCAGGCGGAGGAGTTCCGCACGGCGGTGCAGGTGCTCCTGGAGTGGCTCTCGGAGGCCGAGCAGTCGCTCCGTTTCCGCGGCGTCCTCCCCGAAGAGGCGGAGACGCTGCAGGGGCTGCTGCACACGCACCGAGACTTCATGGGCACCGTGGAGGAGAAGAGGACGGACGTGAACAAGGCTGCCGGCATGGGGGAGGGCATCCTGACGGTGTGCCACCCCGACTCCATCACCACCATCAAACACTGGATCACCATCATCAGGGCGCGGTTCGAGGAGGTGAGGAGGAGCGACGCCTCCCTCAGACACTCCTTCACTCGGGCGCTCTTTAACTTCCTGTTTCCATCTACAGGTGCTGACGTGGGCCAAACAGCACGAGCAGCGGCTGGAGACGGCCCTGACGGAGGTGCTCAACAACGCCAACCTGCTGGAGGAGCTGTTGTCATGGTTACAGTGGGCGGAGACCATCTTGGTCCAGAGAGACACGGAGCCGCTGCCTCAGGACATCCCGCAGCTGAAGACCCTCATCACGGAGCACCAGGTGGGCTCTCGACAGGTGATTCACAGACCGGTGTCTTCCATGTCCTGTTTTACTCACGGCTGGTGGTCCGCAGGTGTTCATGGAGGAGATGACGAGGAAGCAGCCGGACGTCGACAAAGTGACTAAAACCTACAAGAGGAAACCAGCCGAAGCTCCCAGCAGCCTGGCTGACAGGAGAGGAGCTCGTACGTCTTCGGCTGACACATACTGCGCCCGCTCCGTCGCTGCAGCGTGTTTACTCGTGTTCACTCATGTGCAGGCAAGCAGCAGCAGCAGGCCGCCGCCGCGCCGCTGTCCGGAGGAAACCCGAGGCTCAACCAGCTCTGCGCTCGCTGGCAGCAGGTGTGGCTGCTGGCCCTGGACCGCCAACGGAAACTCAACGACGCTCTGGACCGGCAGGAGGAGGTACCCCGCAGACCTGCACCCCATCAGGGGAGAACTTCTCCCACTTCCTGCATCCCATCATTTATCTTGTCCATTTGAAGCTCGAACGTGTTCGTTGGAAAGATGTTCAGAGATCTGTGGTGTTTTGCAGCTGAAGGAGTTTGCCAACTTTGACTTTGACGTGTGGAGGAAGAAGTACATGCGCTGGATGAACCACAAGAAGTCCCGGGTCATGGACTTCTTCAGACGCATCGACAAGGACCAGGACGGCAAGATCACCCGGCAGGAGTTCATCGACGGCATCCTGGCCTCAAGTACGAGCCGACGCTGTAGAATCAGCCGAATCCAAGTGAACGTCTGCTGAACACTGTGGCTAAAAGCTGAAATTAGCAAAACACAAGCTTAAAAGTAAAAATAGCTTCACGTAAAGTAAAATCAAGATCAACTGAAGAAACAGTGGCTAAACGTTAAAATTAGCTTAGCAATAGCTAAAAGTTAACACCAGAAAATGGAAGCTGTAAGCTGAAATTGGCAAAACATCAAAAACAGTGGCTAAAAGCTCAAATTAGCTGAGCAATATCTAAATACTAAAACCAGCTAAATTGCAAAATAAAAGATAAAACAGTAGCTAAAATTTTAGCAAAATGATATTGAAGATGTAAAACCAGTTAAACAGTAGCTAAAAGCTAGCAAAGCATGTTTGCTGACGTAGATTCAACAACCAGAATGTTTTTATATAGGTATATATATTTATTTTCTGTGAGATAAAATTTAAATAAAGTTATATATTTCAAAAAGTATAAAAGTTACAAAGACCAAACAACCTGTAACGTCCTGAATGAGCCGAACGTTTCGATACCTAAAAGTACGCTGAAGGAAACACAGCAGACAGTTTAAAGAGGAGCACGTTCGGCTGATCATACGTTAATTCGGCGTCTCGTCCCGAGCAGAGTTTCCAACCAGCCGCCTGGAGATGTCGGCCGTGGCGGACATCTTCGACCGGGACGGAGACGGCTACATCGATTACTACGAGTTCGTCGCAGCTCTTCACCCCAACAAGGACGCCTACAGGCCGACCACAGACGCCGACAAGATCGAGGACGAGGTAGACGACACAAACAAACAAACAAATAAACAAGCAAAAGAAGGCGGAGCTGATGTTTGTTTGTTTCCTTCAGGTGACTCGACAGGTGGCTCAGTGTAAATGTGCCAAGAGGTTCCAGGTGGAGCAGATCGGAGAAAACAAATACAGGGTGAGTCTTTGGCGCATATCAAAAATATTCATGAACTGAGTTTTATAATATATAATATTATTGATTATGTTATATTATTATATTTATAATGGTTGAATATAACGAGCTGAGTCCAACTGGATTTACAGGAAAACAAAGATGTACTTTATTCCAGTAACTGTACATATAATCTGAACCAGATCATCTGCAGCGACGCTTCTGTTAATCCAGTCCGACTCGGTTCTAATGAATAAACTGTTTATTGATCCTAACAGGCTGCTCCTATTAACACGACTCCACTTTGTTTTCCGTTTGTTTGTTTATCTCACAGCATGACTTTATCTGTTATAATAATATATTATTAATTTCTGTAATAATTCAATAATATTAATATCTGTAATAATGTAATAATACTAATATCTGTAACAATATAGTAATATTAATATCTGTAATAATTTAATAATAATATCTGTAATAATGTAATAATACTAATATCTGTATGTGTTTATAACATGTCAGGATGTTCTGTCTCCATGGAAACATCACTCCAGTAACTTCAGCTTTCTGCTGCTTCAGAAGAGTTTCAATTTTATTACAACTTATTATTTATTATTATTACAGCTTATTATTTATTATTACAGCTTATATTTAGTACAGTATTACAACTTGTTATTTCTTATATTACAGCTTATTATTTATTATTATTACAGCTTATTATTTATTATTACAACTTGTTTCTTATTTTCCAGCTTATTATTTATTATTGTTACAGCTTATTATTTTTTACTATTACAACTTATTTATTATTACAGCTTATTATTTAGTATTACAACTTATTATTAAATTACCGCTTATTTACTATTATTACAGCTTATTATTTAGTATTACAACTTGTTAATATTATTACAGCTTATTTATTATTATTACAGCTTATTTATTATTATTACAGCTTATTATTTTTTACTGTTACAACTTATTATTATTACAACTTTTTTATTATTATTACAGCTTATTATTTAGTATTACAACTTATTATTATTATTACAGCTTATTTATTATTATTACAGCTTTTTAGTAATACAACTTATTATTATTACAGCTTATTCATTATTATTCCAGCTTATTGTTTAGTATTACAACTTATATTACAGCTTATTTATTATTATTACAGCTTATTATTTTTACAGCTTATTTATATTTTTACAGCTTGTTTTTTATTATTTATTATTATTACAGCTCATTTCTGTCAGAGCTACATTTAACATGTGATTGTTATAATTTACGGTCAAATAATTTGACTTTGAAATATAGAAGAAATAAATGAATAAACATTTGTTTTTCTACCTTCTTAAGGAGACTCTTGAATATTGACATGTTTTAAAATAATAATTTGCAAATAATTACATTTTAATAATAGACGGAAGGAAGAAGAGGAAAGAATCCTCAGTCTGAGTCAAATTAGATTTATTTAATTTTAAAAAGTCTCATTTGTGAAGCTTTGCTTTTAGTTTTTTTTATTAAATGTCAGACAAACAATGTTTGGTTCCTGATGCCTCGTCAGATATAAAACCGGTTTATATTGGTTATAAAATATATTGGTTATAAAATATGTTGGTTATAAAATATATTGGTTATAAAATATATTGGTTATAAAATTGGTTATAAAACCTTCAGTTTGAACAGCGTAACGAGTCGTTTGCAGATTTTAAAACTTTTCTAAAACGTAAATTTAAAGTTGGTGTTCAGGTTTACCTGCACTGAGCTGCGTTCATGAACTCAGCAGCGTTTACCCGATCGCTGCTTCCTCCATCGTCATCCTCCGGGTGATGATGATCCAGAGACGCTAACCCGTGTTTCTGTGTCCAGCTGCACTCCTTCATCCTCCTCCTCCTCCTCGGCTGCCATTTCCTCTAACCAACGCTTGTGTCGACGCCACTAACCTCGAGCTCAGCTCTGAGTTCTGACGATGTCGTGATGATTTGTGACAGATCTGGTTTCATTCTCCTTCTGTTTCTTTGTCCTTGTGTCCGTCCGCTCCGTCCCTGCTGGACTCTCTAGTTCTTCCTCGGGAACCAGGTAAAGTGATGTTGATGACACGACGCGTGGAAGCTGCTTCCTCGTTCTCCCCCGAGGGCGCTGAGAAACAAGCGATGAATCTGAACTGAGCGAATCGGAGCGGCAGCAGCGCTCCTCTGCGGAAACGTGCGAGCAGCTTTCACCGTGTGTTCGTGTTTTGTTTGGTGCTGGTGACAAATGTGCACAAAGTGATGCGGCTGACAGCGACACGGGCTGCAAGTGTGAATTAGTGGTGAGGAGACGAGGGCGGCTGCTGGGAGCCGTCCAGGAGATTCCTGCTGCGCTGGTTTGGCTTCGCTGGGTGTTTAAACATATATTTAAAAAGAACGAGAGCTTTTAGTTCGGGGAATCAGGCTCTTTATTCCTGCACGTGCATGTTTGTTTTTGCATGAAGTAGATTTAGATGATTTTTTTTTTGTTGGTGAGATTGTGATTAATTAAAATCTCCTCCTCAGTTCGGAGACTCCCAGCAGCTGCGTCTGGTCAGGATTCTGCGCAGCACAGTGATGGTGAGGGTCGGAGGAGGGTGGATGGCTCTCGACGAGTTCCTCGTGAAGAACGACCCGTGCAGAGGTGAGTGGTGCTCGCGCTCAGAGCTCACCGGACACACACACCCGTCAGAAGGACACGCACACCCGTCAGAAGGACACGCACACCCGTCAGAAGGACACGCACACCCGTCAGAA
>JARVGV010000630.1:28523050-28534771 GCA_031762435.1 Hypsolebias longignatus | reverse complement strand
TTTTTCACTTAACTCCAAGACATTCACTGACTCATTCCGGAGCAACTCCTTTTTCACTTAACTCCAGGACATTCACTAATTCGTTCCGGAGCGACTCCTTTTTCACTTAACTCCAAGACATTCACTGACTCGTTCCGGAGCAACTCCTTTTTCACTTAACTCCAAGACATTCACTGACTCATTCCGGAGCAACTCCTTTTTCACTTAACTCCAGGACATTCACTGATTCGTTCCGGAGCGACTCCTTTTTTCACTTAACTCCAGGACATTCACTGACTCGTTCCAGAGCGACTCCTTTTTCACTTAACTCCAAGACATTCACTAATTCGTTCCGGAGCGACTCCTTTTTTCACTTAACTCCAAGACATTCACTGACTCGTTCCAGAGTGGCTCCTTTTTTCAATTAACTCCAAGAGATTCACTGACTCGTTTCGAGCAACTCCTTTTTCTTTGCCGAGTGCTTCACTTGTTGCTCTGCTGGACGATGAACGCTCTGGAGTGGATCATCAGAAGGAGGTGTCTACAATGCTGCAGTTCTTCTCTCAAACCTGACAAAAAATAAATAAAACATGCCCACAGCATGATGCTGCCATCACCGTGCTTCACTGTAGGAACGGTATCAGCCAGGTGGAGAGCGCTGCCTGGTGTCCACACATGACGCTTGACATTCAGGACAGAGAGCTCAATCTTAGCTTCTTTGGAACAGGAAGTTCCGTTTCTCCTGGTCTGATGGTCTGAGAGTCCTTCAGGTGCCTTGAGGAGCTCATCGTGACCTTCAATGCTCCAGAAAAAAGTTTCCGGACTCGTCTCCAGATCTGTGCCTCGATACAAACCTGTCTCCGAGGTCTAGAGACAGTTCAGTGGACGTCGCAGCTTGGTTTCTGCACGGTCAACTGTGAGGCCTTACATGGACAGGTGTGAGCTTCTCCAAACCATGTCCAGTCACTGAACTCACCACTGGTGAACTCAAGGAGCAGAAACATTTGAACGTTCATCAAACTTCTTTCAGTTTTCATAATGTGTAGAAATTTAAGGGAAATGATGAATTTAATCTACTTTGTAGAACATTAGTTTTGTTATCCAGATATCAAAAACCCAAAAATGACTTTTCTTCTTCTAGTTTTTTTATTTTTATTTTATTGGTCTCTATGGGAACCCTGCTGATTTTATTTAACGGATCTTTTCAACATAAAACACCGTCAGTTTGCTTCAGACGGTGAAGAAACTTTATAATAAATAATCGACGACTGATGGAAGAACTTTTGCGGTCCTCCTGAGACAGAGGAGCTCACATGCAGACAAACCCACCCCTCTGAACCCGCACCCCCCCCCCCCCCCCACTTGCAGAACCTTCCGGGTTGTTTTTATTTTTTATTAAGAGCAGCAGCTTCAGCTCTCACACAAAGAACTGAGCGAGTCCATTTGATCTTTTCAATCAAACCCCTCGGAGGCGTGAAGGACATGAATACACAAACAGTCTGTCTGAAACGAGCTGCTGCTTTTTGTTTACGGAGCTTCTCGTTGTTCTTGAACCTAACGCACCACCAGAAACCTTGTTTTGATCACACGGACGTTGTTCAGCGAAGCTCCGGCTCTTTTAACTTTTCTCTGGAGTCGGTTTTCTTCCTCGGCGACACGGATTAACGACCTCGTACCTTCTCCAGGTCCTGCTCCCTCTGCTCCAGGGTGTGCACGGCGCTCTGAGAAAAGGCTCGGGGACGGGGGTGCTGGCCCCCCAGAGGCCCCCCTCGACGTGCCGAGCCCCCCGGCCAGCCTGCGCCTCCTCCTTTCCCCTCCGTCACCTGAGACTCTGAAAGGGCATCTGGAGACGAGAAGAAAAACTCAGATCAATAAAACCTCAAATCAATACGACTTTATTCCGTCAGAATGCTGAAAAAGGTCAGTTTCACTTTTCTGTTACATTAAAAAATGTTTGAATTTGTGATAATAAATCAAACTCAACCGATTTTATACAAACCTGTTACATTTACAAGTCAAACTAAAGCAATTTTAACGTTTTAGGCATCATAATGAAGTTGTAAATAACAGGATTTGTTTGTTTTTTTTACGCTAAAAAGGTTTAAATTGAGCTAAATGATAATATTCTAAATGACAAAGTTTTAAAATGTGGCTATGTTAAAACAAATTTATCCTAAAATAAAATGTTTGTTTCGACCTGTAAAGGTTTTTCATAAATTACTTAAATTTCAATAACTGTGTTGATAAAGCATAAAAAGTATAGAAGCAACCATCTTTAAAAATATATTTCTAACTGTATAAAATTCTAAGGACAGTTCAAATTAATTTAAAGATACAATACGACTTGGACTCATCACTATTAAAATATATAAATTTCTTAATCAAAATGTGATTTATATCAGTTTTCTCAGCATTTACCAAAAATGTATTCACCTTTTACACCTTAAAGTTGTTTTTCACTGGGGTGAAACGGTTAAGGACGAGTTGAAGGCACAAAACTGCGAGAAAAATTAGCAAATTCACTTTGAAACACGAAAACTGACAAACGTACCAATCTTTCTGTGACATCTGGGCCCAAATGTGCCAGGAATTTGGACATATGTTACCCCAAAAATATAAATAAATAAAAATAAACAGGTTCCAGATTCACAGAAACTGAGAGTTTTGAGTCACCTGCGATGACTTTATGATTGATCTGATTTTTGTTTTGCAAAACAAACTGCCCAACTTTAACCATTTTCAGGTTCTAGCTGTTTTTGTCTCCTCCTCAGTTGCGAGGATAATAAAAGCAGTGACGTGTTTTAATATGTTTGATTCCACTTTTAAACCTCGTTATGCATCTATAAAATATTCAGGTGGTGTTTGATAATAGAGCCATAAAGGTGCAGTTTATACTTTTAAATGTGCAACACTTCCTGCAGTCCCCCTCCGAACCACCAGGGGTCACTACACAGAAAACAAAACCACCAGAGTGGAGGGATTGACAGGAAGTTCACCATTCGTACAACAAACAAACTGTTTTGACTTGGGCGTGGCAGCTCAGTGGTTAGCACTAATGCCTTGCTGTAAGAAGGTCCTGGGTTCAATCCTCAGTTTGGACCTGGACCTCTTTCTGTGTGGAGTTTGCATGTTCTCCGTTTGTTCGGGTTTTCTCTGGTTTCCTCCCACAGTACAAAAACATGCATGTTGGGCTGATCATGTGAAGCTTTCTTGTATTTCCGTGTGAATCGTCCCACGCACACCTATGCTCTCAGACATGCTCCTCTCCCTCAGCTCCTTCGGGGTTCCCCGGCCTTCGGACAGAGACTTTCTGCGGTCTTTGTTGCACCACTTCCAGTCAGGGTACGTTCTGAAGTGGGCCTCCTTCACCTGATGGAGGAAGAAAATGAGGTTTAACTTCCTGTTGGTGCCGTAACACAGACCTCAGTGCTTTGGAAAATGAAAAACAAGCTGCTGAATCTGGATCTTTGAAGCTAAAACTTCCCAGAACTTGAGTAAAAGTCTTTTTGCTGACCTGGAAGGCCAGATCGTGGTACTGCTGCTTCTCGTTTTGGCCCAGGGCGTACCACCACTCCCCCAGGATCTTGCTGACGGTCCGGTTGTCCTGGTTGGGATGTCGCTGGTGAACCAGAGCCCGGTGGCGTTTGCTAAAGATCATGAATGCGTTCATGGGACGACGGATGTGGTCCTTTTCCCTCTGGGTGCACATCAGACATGAGAACTGAGGACATTTAACAACTCTTTTTTTTTTTTATTGACAAAACGTCTTTTGTCTCTTTTAGCGATGCGAGCGTCGGCTGACCTTCCTGTCCCCGTCCCTCGGCAGGGCGCTGAGAGACTGGGTGCGTCTCTTGATGGGTCCGGTGGACGGAGCCGTCTCATTGGCCACACCGGGGGAAAACCTGCATCAACAAACAAAACAAAACGTCAAACTGAAAATCCAGTATCTCCAAGGACATGATGGACACGAGGGACAACCCTCAGCCCGAGAGTTTCAGGAAAGAGAAGTGACCACATTTTCTGAACGAACACGGTTCTGGTGTTTGTGACATTTAAACTTTATTTAAATGTCTTCCTCATAAAAGTACAGTAAGATTTCTTCAGCTCCTTCATGCTCTTTGAAATCAGCTGCAGCTCCCGGCTGCGTCTCTGCTTTTGCTAACTTTAGCTGTTAGCTAGCCTTCACTCACTTCCAGATTTGAACATGTTATTGTAATCTCAGGTTGCAGCTGGTATTTGCTACTTTTAGCATGTTAGCATTCTGTTATTCTTCTACTGCTTTTAACTGTTCTTTCACTAGATTACAGTTAGTCTATTAGTACTAATATTTTTGGCTCACATTTAGCTGATTTTACCTATCTTTTGGTTACTTTTAGCTTTTTCTTTGCCATCCTTTCCATACTTAAGTTTGAACTGGCTTTTGCTACTGATATTTTTTGGCTAACTTTGAAACCAGCCACTAGGGAGCACAAGCCAGTCGCAGTGTCTCTCTTGTGCCGGTCCCAAGCCCGTAAATGTTGAGGGTTGTGTCTGGAAGGACATCCAACGTTTTTGCCAAAACTAGACAGATGATCTCAGCGCCCGAGAAGAAACATAAGCTTGAAGTAGCTCAGAAAGACAAGAGGGTGCAAGGCCATTCATGCAGCTGAAGGAGAATTTTAACATCTATTCTGTGACGTACAGGGAGGAGCTGGCGACGGGAGAACAAAACTGGTGAAATATGCTCAAACCTACGAGATCCTGTTCAGAGCCGAGCCGCAACACTTTGGACGAGCTGGAGACACCTGACGTAAAGCACAGTGAAAAGGGTCAACGTGGTCAATCACGTCTCCAAACAAACGTTTTATTTCGAAGGCAAACATTGTTTATTAACTTAAAGTTATTAAATAGATAAGACATTTTAAGATGAGAAGGAAATTAAAACACTCATGGGCCCCAAATAAGGAGGAGGAGCCGGAAACGAACCAGTCTTGAGGTTAACGTTCGTTTCCCATCTCTGCCACCAAAGTTGAGCTTAGAGTCTTTAAACAGCAGAAAGCCCGAACACGTCTCCCACTGCGGAACCCACAGGGGTCAGACCTGGTCCGGGGGCGTTTGAGGCGCCCAAAGCTGCAGATCCAGAAACCCAGTTGGTTGGTTGTAAGTTCAAAGACCTCGAGCAAACCTCGAGGACGAGCGGACTGAACCGAGCGAAATCTCTGACTCTCGTTCTTTTGTTGAGTCAGTGAAAGTTAAAACCACTGATCTGTGAAGACACGTCTGTTTTACTGCTAATAATTCACTTTTACTGTAAAACACAAACTGTGTTTGAGCTGCAGGTACGTGATGTTTCAGCTGCAGGTACGTGATGTTTGAGCTGCAGGTACGTGATGTTTCAGCTGCAGGTACGTGATGTTTGAGCTGCAGGTACGTGATGTTTGAGCTGCAGGTACGTGACAGCAGAGGTAGAAAAGGAGTCTGCTTTATAGGTTTTAGATGTTTATATCACCTCAAATTAATTTTGAAATGCCTTTCAAAGAGCTCAAATAACGAGTCAATTCTCTGATTTTTTGTTTATTTTTTATTATTTTCTGTGTATTTAAATACAATCTTTATACTTTTTTAAATAATATTGATCATAAAATTCAAATGTTTGCACATTTAGTAGTTATTTTGAAAGCTTTCTCATTTTGTTTAACATTTTTTAAAAATATATATTTTTTGGGGGGGCTCTTGGTTAAATTCCTGGGTGTTGCAGTGATATGAACTCTTCTGCAGAGGCACAGATAAAGCATTATTTAACTGTATTTTGTTTTATTTCAATCGGCTACAGTTTATATAATAATATTTAGAAAAGTAAGAAAAAAATCCAGATAAAGCTGGGGATAAATTACTTTATCAAATCTCCAGGAGACATTAAGGACACGTTTGCTGCTTGTGTCGGGTCAAACTGAAAGTCTGAACTCACTTTGTGGTTTAATGTTTCGTCTCAGACGTTTTGTTGACGATTTTGATTGAATAAAGTTCAGCAAAGAATAAAAACAAAAAAGTAAAATCTGAACGAGCTGCAGAAAGAGTGACTGAGTCGACTTGTTGCTTCAGTTTATACAGTTATTTTAAAGTTAGCAAAAACAAAGGTTAAACGTGTCAGTGCTGCTTTAAGTAACGGCGGTCGTTTCATAGAGAGGCAGGGAAGCGGAGCAGGTGTAGCCGCGAGCGTTTTGTTTGGCGCCTGCGGCCTCGGAGAGCGCCGCTGACCCTGAGACATTCATAACGGCGCTCAGACCCAGACAGCCCGTCTGAGTCACGCTGAGAGAGAAATAACCCGGCCAGACGCAGAGCCTGAGAGGAATCAACGAGTACAAACTACACGACGCTGCCAGACAGACGCTCAGACGATACGGCCGACGGAGACGCTTCCTTTCAGCTCTGCTGGCGAGGGCGGACTTCAGCCTTGAGTTTTAAAAGCTTCAAACTACACGAGACGCTGCAGCCGATGACAGCTACTACCCACTTTGAGATGAGTCACACAGAGAGGGAGCACATCATGTACGAGGTGTTCAGTCGGCCACTACACACACGAGCAAATTAAAACCTTTACAGGGACTCGAACTGATCCTTTAGATGCTGCGAGGAGAGGAAAAACTGAGACTTCGGTCCTGCAGGTAACAGCTAAAAGTAACAAAACTAACGTCTAACAGCAGCTGAAACCAGAAAACAGCAACTAAAAACTAAAACCAATCAAATCTGGAGCTAAATACTAAACTTTGCTAAACTACAGCTAAAGCTAAAACCACCAAAGCAGTCATTAAAATTAAAATCAGCCCAACAGTAGCTAAAGGCTAAAAATACCAAAACTATGACTGAAGCTAAAGGGAGGAAAACCAGAAGCCACCACAAGTTAAAATTAGCTGAATAGTAGCTAAAGGATCAAATTAGCAAAATGTGGCTAAAGTTAAATACAGCAAACAAAAACCACAAGTTAAAATTAGATGAATAGTAGCTTAAGGATAAAATTAGCAAACTATGGCTACAGTTAAAGAAAGCAAACAAAAACCACAAGTTAAAATTAGCTGAATAGTAGCTTAAGGATAAAATTAGCAAAATATGGCTACAGTTAAAGAAAGCAAACAAAAACCACAAGTTAAAATTAGATGAATTGTAGCTTAAGGATAAAATTAGCAAAAAGTGGCTAAAGTTAAAGAAAGCAAACAAAAACCACAAGTTAAAATTAGCTGAATAGTAGCTAAAGGATAAAATTAGCAAACTGTGGCTAAATGTTTGAGCCAACACTCCATAAAAGGTAAAACAGCCAAACTAAAAATGCTGAAGTTAGCTCAACGTTAACTAAAAGCTCAGATTTGCTCAAAATAAAAATCCCAATTAATCCAAAATGATTAAGATTAAAGATTTTTAAGTGTAAAATTTACAAAAAAATTCAAGACACAGAATGAAAAGGCCGAGCTGGCGCTCTGAGCCGTCAGGGAGGAATAACTACTGGAGTTGCGACACTTCCTGTGTGGTATCAGCTCTAATGGATCCCAGAGTGGGTTTGTAAACAGCAGACTGATATAAATCACTGCACTTCTAAACAAGGACTCTGCAGAGCAGCAGCTTGTCTGACAGGAGGAGCGCCACCATTTCTCAACGCTGCACGCTCGGAGCGGCTCGCCTCCTGAATTTAAATCAAATCCAGCGTTTCTTCGGCTGCTCTTCCCCTCTTGCAGCTCGTTAGCAGCAGGTTAGCGCTGCAGTGCCTGAACGAGGTTAATTTGAGCGAGTCAAAAAACGTCGTCAACTCACGGGTCGTCCGTGTCGCTCTCTGTCTCGCTGTCTGCCCCGCCCCTTTCCGCAGGAGGATTGTCATTGGTCGAGGGCGGGCGGGACGGTGAGCTCCTGTCCGGGTCCGGAGGGTTAGTCCGCCCGTCGCTGACCAGCGCCACGCCACAGCGAGGCTCTGAAAAATAAAATAATTCAGAGTTAAAATCCAGCTCGTTAGGTCGAGATAAGTTTAAATTCTGGAGGCAGTTTCAGCTCCATGAAAAGAATCAGTCGACCAAAACACTTCAAGAAAGGAGGTAAAAGAAGGTGACATCATTACAAACTTTATAACAAATACCACATCAAACGTTCTTCAACGTCACGACATTTCAGCTGATTTTTGTTTTAACTTTTTTTATTTACCTTTTGTCTCCTTGAAATGGAAAGAACTCTTCAACTGCACGAAACTGCTCTTTGAAATATTTTTCTGCATATTTTGCTGCCTTAATAATTTTTCTTTATTTTATTTATTTATTTTTTACCTTTTTTGCTTGCATTTTGCTGATGTTAGCTTCTAGCTACTCTTGTTCGGTTCTTTTTACAGGTACTGTTTTTCTAGTTTTGGTTTTAGCCAGTGTTTTATTGAGCATAGCTTTTAGCCACTGTTTTGCTAATTTTAGCTTTAAGCTGTTGTTTTGATGGCCTTAAATTTTAGCTAACATTTTTCTGGTCTTAGCTTTTATCTATTAATTATATTGCTAGTTTTAGCTTCTGCTTTAGAAACTTTTCTGACGGTCTTTGGAGTTGAAACCAGCCAAAATAAAATAGATTGTACATTTTATACGCCCACAAACAGATAAATATGAAGAACATGTCATGAGGTCATACAAACTAATAACGTACTTCTGAGTGTTTATAGGTCAGGGTTATGTTTTTTTGGTTAAAGTTTTAAAAATTTGGTGTCACACATGCAAGTAAACCAATAAAGACATCTTGTTTTTGCTTATATAAGGTGTATACTGGACATATTGGGACATTCGGCTGTCTACTGTGTGGTGCACAAAGTAAACTGCAGGCTCGTCTGCCACCTTTGCTCTGGTTGACAAGCTGCTGGCCATCGGCGGGATGGGCGGCCGCTCCTGATTGGCTGGGCTCCAGGAAAGGGACGAGCGAATGCCAAGGGAACACTGGCACGGAGCGAGGCTCCACGTTGGTCCAGACTGTGGAAAAGGACAAGAAGCAGAGATTTAAACATAAAATGTTATAATATTTTATCCACCAGAGTCATGAACTTCATGTTGAAGACCTTCTCCCTGTGGTTACTAAAAACTCCACTCTTAGGGAGAATCTCTGAACATGACTTTAGTAAGTATCGCATCAGGACTCTTATTCTGACGTGCACAGAGCAGCCCTGAGGAGAAGGAGGAACACTTTAGCTTATAGCCAGCAATTAGATTGAAGTTCAAATAGTTCCTTGTTACTTTTAGCTAGAATTTTGCTACTGTTAGAATTTTGCTTCTTTTAGCTGGTGTTTGCGTACTTCTAGCCGGTGTTTTGCTACTTCAATCCATTGTTTTGATACCTTAGGCTTTCATTTTGCTACTTCAGCTTATAGCTAGTAATTAGTTTTTGTTTGTTTGGAATTTAGCTAGCCGTTTGGTTCTTTTAGTGAATGGTATGCTACATTTAGCTAGCAATTAACTACTTTTAGCTTTTAAACAGTCTTTTGCTACTTTAGGTTTCAGTCTTGCTACTTCAGCTTATAGCTAGCAATTAAAGTTTAGCTGGTTGCTTGCTGCTTTTAACTAGCGTTTTTGATACTTTGTTAGAATTTTGCTTCTTTTAGCTTGTGTTTACATACGTTTAGCCTGTGTTTTGCTACTATAACAGTGTTTTTCTACTTTGGCTACAGAGTATTGCTACTTTAGCTTATAGCTAGCTAGTACTTAGATTGAAATTTAGCTAGTTTTTTGCTACTCTTAGCAACCATTTTGCTACTTTTAGCAAGGATTTAGCTTGTGGTGGAGACTGCCTCTGAACTGCATGCTGCAGATCTAAATTGTTCATTTTCTATTAATAATTTGCTAATAAAAAATTAAAACGGTCCATTTATAGCAAACCATTATGGAGATCCAGATAGAGCTCCGGCAGAGCGGAAGTAAAATGCAAATGGTTTTACACCAAACAGAAAAGCTCTTTTAAAATGCTGATTCTGCTGATTATCACAACCTTTGCACTCTGTTCTACTTTCAGGCAGTGTTTACTACTGCGTGAGGAACTTCAGCTGAGGAAATGGAGCCTGCTCAAACCCTTCACACGCAGAAAGTTACTGTTTGTTTTATTTATAGGCGGGCCGCATCGCTAACGCTCCACATCGTGTAGAGAGCTGCACACACAGACGGGTCTGAGGTCAACTTCAGCCTCGCTGCATCGGCTCGTAAACTTGTTATTGACTAGTTTCAGACATATCGGCTGATACTTTCTTACAACAGAGTCGAAGCACTTGATTGTCGTAGCAACAGGTTTTTACGCAACATAAACAAACTTGATTTAGAGAGCTGAGGTAACCGCGGCCGAGATAAACAATGAGTACAACACTACTGCTGAAAAAAGAACAAGTCCAACCTAAATAACATTTCAAACTGATAAATGTTTGGTCACAGGTTGTTGTTCTCTTTACTACAACAGGAGGGTTATCATCCATAAAAAGATGTATTTATTGTTCAGGTAAAACCCATTCAGCAAAGTCCAGTCTGCTCTGACTGGTCGGTTCCTGTAATCTAACGAGATCACCTTTTAGCAGCAGGAGGTAAAAACAATCGTGTCCAAACAATCAATAATAAAAAGGTTCAAAATAACTAAGAGTTTTTCACAAGATTACCTATAAAATACCATTTGGAATAACAAAAAAGACCTATTTTTAATTATTGATGAGCCAGATGCTGTTTAAAAATGCATTGCTTGTAATATATTATATGTTCTGCTCACAGCCGAGTTTGTTGCAGCTCCTCAGACTGAAGAAGACTTTTGGATAAAAGACGAAACGTTTCAACAAAAATAATCCGTCCAGAGGACCTGACTTTTCCTTGTTAGACTATTATTTGTTGTTTTGGGGTGCACAGAATAGGTCTAATTAAAAAGCTGGTATACAAATCAGTATATTTGTTGTACAAAAAGAAGCATTTGGAAAATTTAAAACAAACCTTTTTGGATATGCAAAACGAGGACCATAAGCCAAACGACTGACCGTCAGTGCCCAGACGGCTGCTTGCACCTGGATTATAGAGCTTGCATCAGGACAACAAACTACTGTACAGTGTTTTTTCATCTGGTCTTATTATTTGTAAATGCAACAATTATAAAACTAAATAAACACTGAGAATAAAACAATACAAGATTTTTAATAAGAAATAACCTCATTAAGGTTTCTTGGTACCCCAACATACTTCACCAGCACTCAACACTGGTTTATAACGCAGTTGTTTGTTTTTTCAGTTTTATATGGAACATAAAGGAGAAACTTAAAAAAGATTTAGAAAGAATGCCAAGCATAAACAACTGAAGTTTCAAAATCAATAATATTGAAGCAGTCAGAGCGTTCGTACAGAAAGCTTCCTCATTTTCAGCGTTACCAGATGTTTACAGACATTTATGTTTAGTCTTTCACTGGGTTGAACACAAACTGAAGAAATAATAAACAGAAATAACATTTCCTCTGAAAATACAGCGTGAACGTTCAACTGTTCTTAATAATCCTGCATGAAGGTGCAAAAATAAAAATAAAAAGCCTCTAAAGTGCAATTGTTGAAGAGGCAGAATCTGAGTACCGGTAGTTAAAGCTAAAATCAGAACAATTGTTATTTAGCTTTTAGCCTAAAACAAGAAGTAGCAAAAGCCCATACAAAAACAGCAAAATCTAGTTAAATGATGCATGCTCAATAATCCAGGTAGAAAAATCTAAAAAAGCTAAGTCTGGTCCTCTGGACATTCAAAAAACAAAAC
>JARVGV010000630.1:28495852-28522950 GCA_031762435.1 Hypsolebias longignatus | reverse complement strand
ATAAATAGCACCCTCTCACAGTGGATCAACCAGTCTGCTGATGACAGCCGAAACCAGCTGCTCACATGGTCAAGGAGTTAGTTAGTTAAAAGCAGCAAAAGGTTAGAGAGAAGCTATAAACAGCAAAGGTTAGCTAATATTAAAAGTTGTAAAAGGCTAATATGAACTAAATGCAACCAAAGCAGATTAATTATATAAGTAGCATCACGCTATCTGAAAGCTAACATATCCAGTGATAGTGAAAAGCAGAAAAAATAGATTGAAGCTAAAAGTAGCTAAAGGCTAGTTAAACATATAAGGTTAGCTAGAAATAAAAAGTAGACAAAGGTTAGCTAAAAGTACCATAAGGTTAGCACAAAAATAAAGGCAAAACGCTAAAATAAACCAACTGTAATAAAAGTCTAAATAAAAGTTACAAGTAGCAAGATGCTATCTAAAGCCTATAATATCAAAAGGTTAGCTAATTGAAAAGAAGCCCAAAGCTAGCTAAAAGTAGCAAATGGTAGTTAAAAGTTAAAAGTAGCAAAGAGCTAGATAAAAGCATAAAAAATAAAGTAAAGTAGCAAAAGCACAGCTTTGAGCTAAAAATGGCAAAACAGTAGGTAAAAGGAAAAAAATGGCAAAGGATAGCTAAAGTTAAATGCAGCAAATGGATAGCTAAAAGCACAACAGCAGTAGGTAAAAGTGGCAAAATGCTAGCTAAAGCTAAAAGTATCAAAAAGCAAGCTAAAAGCACCATAACTATAGTTAAAAGCAGCAAAGTGCTAGCAAAAAAAATCACAAAAAACAATAGCTAAAAGTAGCAAAATGCTAGTTAAAAGTAGCAAAGGGCTAGCTAAAAACAAAGTAGCATAAGAAAACAAAAACATAGCCAGTTTGTTGAAGCAGATTTTAATCAAAAAAGGTTAAATACAGAAACAACTGGACTTTAATTGCAATATGCTGCTGAAGATTCTCAGTCATCCAGGACATGATAAAATCAAGTTAAAATCAAGTTTAAAATCCTGTTTCTGTCTTGAACCTTTTTTGATTTTATCATGTCCTGGATGACTGAGAATCTTCACCAGCATAAGCAGATTTTAAAGGTAATGTCTCCAGTTTGAAGAAATCTCCATGTATTTTTATGGGGAAAACATTATTCTATAAAGTTACACATTTTGAAAGTATAAAAGTTACAAAAACAAGAGTCATAGAACCTATCTCCTGAACGAGCTGAATTATCTGCTGCGCAAATGTATAAAGAGCTCAAAACAGAAAGTACGCAGAAGTAGTTGGATAGAAAAAAGTAGAGAAAAATAAAAAAATAACAGTAAATCAAAGGTGGGAACGCTGACTCGGCATTTCCACAATAAATGATTTGTCTGCTTCCAGGTGAACTGACGACGATGAGCAGAACAATCTAAACAAGGAGTGCGGCAGGAAGCAGTTTTTAATGGTATTTATGGATAAACACGGCCCTAAACTATCGTGGCTCTAAAGATGCACGAATGTCTGAATGTGACCCAGTGGAAGTGCAGACTCGACACTTTTAGCTGCATCCACCCACAGCGACACGGAAACTGTCAGAATGAGTCTGGGTGAGTAAAGGAAGTCCTTCTCCTGAGGATTTACTGCAAACGACTGCGTCCTGATCACACTTTACCGCTTCCTCCTGCTCATGATTGTTGTGGGCAGATTTATTACAGATTTACCACAAATACATTTATTAGGATGGACTCCCCAATGACATCAGCCTGAGGTATTTGTAAAAATGTACACACTAGAAGAATGTACAATAATCTGCAGTCTTAAAATTAGTATTTTGTGTTTAAGCTCTTTTCGTGCAGTTTAAGAAAAGGCTAAAACTAGCTAACAGCTAACACCTGGCAACAAAATTTTACTCATGAGAAGGCATCACCTTTAGCTTTACTGTGAACAAGCAGTGCACCGATGTCCATGTCACTGAGGGGTTTGAATAGTGAATGTTTGTAGTTTTAGAGGTGAGAGGGTTTTTATGGACCGGAACTGAACACTTAAATGTTTTGGTGCAAGATATTCAGGTGTGAATAAAAACAGGTAGATATTTTTTTTCATGTCCGAGGCAGCAACAGATCCTGGTATGTGGAGGGAGCAACTTTATCAACGCCATGGTGGAGCTAGGGGGTGGCCAATGGTGGCCTTGCCCACCAGAGATTTATTTTTGGCCACAACACAGGCGGCCACCCCAATAATTTGAGGAAACTACACTTTTAGGTAATATACAAAACAGAAAAAGCAGAGTTTCCATCCTAACCACTTATTTATCGGTGGCCATCTTGGATTTTGACGTGGAAACCCCATTTTCAAAAGGAACCTTTCTAACTCTTGAAGCAGCCACAAACCAAAAGGGAAGTCGGCCCGTTGCTTATTTTGCAAGTTAGCCAGCTCACAAGGTTTACATATATATGGTGACGGCCATCTTTTATTTTTACAAGGCAACTCAGTTTTCGATCAGAACCTTTTGTACGCTTGGATGCAGCCACAAACCAAAATGGCAGTCGGTACCACACGGATTGTTCAAGTTATCACGCTCACAACATGCACACACACACGGACAGATGGACAATATTTCCAATACTCCCTTTTTGCTCTGCGATGGGGACAACAAACAACTGTGTGAAAAATAAATAAATCTAGAAATTCTGAACAAAAATAATATAAAAGTCCTCATTTTACAGATATTGACGTTAAGTTTACAAATCAAGTTTTTTTTATTTATTTATTTTTTTTAATTAACACATAACAGCACATTTTATTCATGAGCTAAAAGTCACGACGGGAATCTTCTGGACAAGTTATAATCATGAGAGCAAGTTCAAACTTTACAAGTGTTGACTGTTGTCGTGTTATTAAAAAAAACTCCTGCGTTGAGAAACCAGAATTACGCTGAACAACTGTAAGCTTCAACAAAACCTTCTAGATAATCCTGCATGAAGGTGCAAAAATAAAAATAAAAAGCAAACTGTTACTGTCACGGCGGCCTGCAGTCGGACGTAAAGACCGTAGTGAAACGCGTGAAGCTGTGAGAGCAGCTGCACTGGAGACGTTTAGATGAGATCTCAGCTCCGTCTGCGTACAAAATGCACGGCAGAGGAAGCATTACAATATGGAGGCAGGTGGCCATTATCAGTAGGTCGAGCCGAGGGATGTGACGGGCAGAGAAATATAAAATAAAATAAAAAATGGGCACATGCACCCGTAATCAGCCCAAGCCTGAACGATTTACTGAACTAATAATTCCACTGGCGAGCAGCGTATCCATGACAACACGCCTTTTTATTCCCCCGCCGAGAGCGACCGAACACGTTCACATCACGGCGGAGCTGCCCTCCACGCCCCGTCTGAAGCAGCTGATGGTCTGGAACGAGTGCGTTCGTGGCTCCGTGTCAGACGAGTCAATACTCGTAGGCTTTAAAAGTTTCACCGATGCACCTCTTATCTCACACACTCGTGCATGAAGCAGTACACCCCTCCTCGCCATGCACGCTCACACACTCACAAGCACTCTGGATAAGTGACACTACACACACCGAGTCACTAATTACACACGGCGAGCAGCATGCTCGGGTGGTTGCCAGAGCAACTCGTATACAGACAGAAAATGTGTTGTAAGTCTACAGCACGTCAAAACTACGCTTCATGTACCGTGAAAACTGATTTTACTTCTCCAACTGTGGTTATATACAGTATATACAATTTCCAGTGGGATCAAAAAAGTTCTTATCTTATCTTTAAAACATTTTAAAAATTTAAAAATAAAATTCCTGTAGGATCAATAAAGTTCTCATCTTAAAAAAAATAATAAATAAAAACAGTTCCTGCAGGATCAATAAAGTTCTTATCATAAAAACAATTTAAAAATTAAAAATTAAAATAAAGTAAAATTCCAGCAGGATCAATAAAGTTCTTATTTTATATTTAAAATAATTTAAAAATTAAAAAATAAAATAAAATTCCTGCAGGATCAATAAAGTTCTTATCATAAAAACAATTTAAAAATTAAAAAATAAAATAAAGTAAAATTCCTGCAGGATCAATAAAGTTCTTATCTTATATTTAAAACAATTAAAAAAAAAAAAAATCCTGCAGGATCAATAAAGTTCTCATCTTAACTTTAAAACTATTTAAAAATTAAAAAATAAAATAAAATTCCTGTGGGATCAATAAAGCTCTTATCTTAAAAATATAAATAAATAAAATTCCTGTGGGATTAATAAATAATAATAATAATAATAATAATAATAATAATAATAGAGTTATTATCTTATGTTTTGTATCAACTGTTTAAACTATTAACTTATACTACAAAATGTACTGTAACTGTGATGTAAAGCTAACAACTAGAAATGGGCAAAAAAGAACAATAGTTTTTACATTTGACCTCCAAGTGGAAACTCGTGGAACTAAAACTTCAGTGGAGAAAACAAACGAGTGAGCGATGGTTAAATCGTGTGTTAGTGGCTTCGTCAGCAGCGTCAGTCAAGTCTCTACAAACAACAAAAGGTGTAAAACAATGAGAAAATCCAAGTTATCTAAAATTTGTATTTATTTGTTGTAGAGCAGAATAAATGAGATTATTGTGCACGTGGTGCACGAAACCAACACATCCTAAACCGCACCCTTCGGTTAGATGTTTTTTTTTTTTTTAATCTCGTCTCAAAAGTTCCCCTTGAAGAAGCCCAATTTTAGAGGTGGGGGGTAAAAGGCAACATGGGCACATGTCAATCAAAACCTCATGTCCGTCGTTTAGCCAAAATGGAGAGGTTGTTAAAATTAATTTATTTATTTAGCAAAACATCTTTGGGTTTTTGTTAGAATTTGGAACCAGTTCTCAGAAGTGGACCTCAAGTTCATCAGGTGTTCAGGCTCTTATCATTAGACACCCTCATGCTGAAGGGTTAACCCCTGCTGCTCTGGGCTCAAAATGACCACAGCACGAGGGTCAATGTCATGACGACTGTTGTAAAATGCATTTACAAGTTTAAACCAAGTCAACAGTGTGTGACCAAGCAGCATGAAGAGGAGGTGCCAGGCCGGTGTGGCTGTGTATGGTTCATCCACATGCTACTGGGGCTGCCGTTTGTTAAATTAACATGTTGTTAAAACAATAAAATGTTGCGTTTCTTCAGAGTTCCTTCATCTAATCCAATAAAGACCAAACAAGTCAAAAGCAGATCAAGCCGTCTGGCACTGGAAGGTAAAATTTGGCAAGTTTTTCATGGGCGTAACACAAAAACGACATTTACCAACAAATGAGCCACCATTTAATGGAAAACAGGCTTTCAACAGTGCAAGATTTATTGCTAAGAAATAATCAACAAACACAAACTGAATACAAATTACTATTGTATAATAAGTTGCATTTATCTACAAAATAATATTTAATAAGCAACGTGTTATTATTTATGCAGCAGTGATAACAGTAATGGTAGTTTAGTTTTAATACAGTGATGTGTATGCTCAAGGTTGTCATCAGAATCTGGTAGCGGCCCATAACTAGTTGCACCGCTTGTTTATCGTCGTCTATAAACTCCTAATCCCACTCCATCAAATGTCAGTGTAAACTGTGAAACCACACGGTCTTCACACCGTCATCACGGCTCCGCGTGAAAAAGACAACAGACCTGACGATTCCAAACGCCTTCACTTTGTAGTTTCAGACCTTCAGACTGCATCAGGACGGCAAACACAACTCGGAGCGTCTGTATCTCATGTTCCTGAGTCGGCGCGTACCGTCAAATCACAAAGTTGGCATGGAAACAAGCACAGAGGACATGATGAACCCAGGAACCTGTAGTTCTGGTTTCCTCTGATCGCACATATAAACCCATCTCCAGCTTCTGACTGAAACGACACAGTCCACCCACTAACATGATACACGTCTGTGTATAAACATGGCTGCCTGTTAGCAAAATATCTCATGAACCACTGAACAAATATGAAAGAAACTTGCAGAACAAAATTGCAGCTTGTACGTATAAACAATGGCTATAAATCAGCCAGTTTTACAAATAATGAGCTAAAATTTGGTGTGGTAGTCGCTGAGAGTTATTCACAACACATACTCCAAGTACTAACAGATCTTAGAAGAGGGTCGCACATAAAATCATATTCAAATTTGAACAGAACAGCTACAGTGCCATCATGTATCAGAAGATGGCAGGTAATATGCATTCTTTCTTTGCCTTTATTCTTCTAACTGTTAGAAACATTTCTCTCTAAATCACGTCCTGGACATCCAGTCTCCTCGTGCAGAAAGTAAATACGATTTATAGGATTAAAATCCTGTAGTACTGCTCTCCAGAGACATTGTTTTCTAAGCACTTTCTTTAGAATAAGAAAAACGAATGGCATTATTTATCCCATCTCTGAAGAGCTGGAAAAAACACAACGCAGCTCAAGAACAGAGCAAAGTCTGCAAAGAAAAGATACAACTGGGATAGGTTAGCACTGAAATCATCTCTGAATATGTGTGTCGCTTACAAATGATGAAATTTTCAGCAGAGCTTCAGACAAAATACTTGTTTTGTAAAATTGTGAAAACCTGCTAAAATAAAAATAAAAACGTCTGCATCCCAAATGAATGAGCAATAATTCTTCAAAACAAAGAAATGCTTTCTGATTTTCTGACACTAAACACGAGTCAAACCCAAAGCTCTCTGATGAGCCCGCTGTCACGCAGGAGGAGTGATGAAAGTGAGGTCCGTGCACTAAACGTGCACACCTTCATTCATTAAAGAGTGACTCTGCAGCTTTTAACACCTGACACAAACACAACCCACCTCCCTGTCTGTTCTTACCCGTGCCCGGGCGACCCATGATGATCTGTTTGCGAGGCACCGGGTGAGGCGACTCTGCAGGCAGTATGAGCGGCAGCAGGGCCGTCGGCGTGGGGTGACAGGCGACGGGCTGAGGCAGCGCCCCCACCGAGGCATCCTGGTGCCCATCGGGTTTCCTGTCCCTGCCTCCAGAGCCGGACAAGGACAGGATGGAGCCCGACGACGTGGTGATCAACCCGGGAGCGGAGGGGCTGGAGAGGGCAGCGTGACCAGCAGTGCCTGGCGTCAAGGACTGGGACAAAACATCGTAAAGTTATTTATAATTTATGTAAAGAAACAACAAAAACATTTAGTTTGTCTTCTCAGACTTTAAAGGAAAACTCTTGTTTCTTCGAAACTGATGACTTAAAACAGCAGCTGCCATTTTACAAGATGTCTGATCAGACATGAGCGAGCATGTAACTGCAGGGTAGCAACTGGATGTAGATCTATCAACCTGAATCAAGATGGCCACCACAGCTAAATGACCTCGACAAACACAGACATGCCTGTAATTTGGTCAATTTAACAGATATTGAGATGATAATTTGGAGTTGTTGTAGCTGAGAGTCATCCCCAACAGATAATCTGAGCACTGACTGATAGCTGTTAAGATCTTATCACATCGTCCAATATCATGCACAGTATTTTCAGGATTTGATCAAAACGGCCATAATTTCATTATTTTTCAACATAGAAAGATCATTTCTGTTTGAAACTCCAGAATGAAAGTTGGTGAGCCATTTGTATTCCTTCAAGGAACGCTACACTTTCAAGTACCTAATAATAATAAAAGTTTAACTGTTACAAGTTTGAGAAAGTTACACCAAGTTACGCTCGATCATCTGTCCGTACCCAAAAAAAGAGTTGTTCCAGAGCCATGTGGACAAATTGTTTGTAATAAATCTTAAAAGCTAAAACTTCACTGTGTTTGTTTGAACAGTCAGAATAACTCTTATTCATAAGGTAGAAAACACAAATTGAACAGAAAAATCCAATGTTTTTCTTTGCATTAGTTCAAATTTGACAATAACTGTTTCAAAAACAAAAGTTTTGCACAAGTTTTATACAGGAATGGCAAAAACGTTAACAACTATTTTTTTTAGCTTTCTTTATTAGTCTGGTATGATTCAGTACAGACGTCAGTAAGAAGCTACGGTTGCATGTTTTTTATTTTATTTTATCGTGCATAAAGAATATTCTTAAACAAGCCAAACATTGAAGTGAGATTATACGCAGAATGTCACAACATCAATCTGTAGACCGTCAGATATTTTTATGAATATTATGATTAGCAAAGTTTGGGGTTTCATTCAAAAAGTAGCCTGGATGGTTTCATTTTTGTTTTGAAGACTGTTAGCGTTAAAACAAAATCATGTAAAGCTTAAAGACTTCATAACAAATAAAAATATGGCATTATAATTTTAGAACATATTAATCTAGCACATCAAAGGCTAATTATGATATTTGACTTTCAACAAATCTGCTCTGATATGAAACGAGTTGTGAAATATTAAAACACCCTAAACGTTTAACTCTAGCTGACGTGACCACGTATGACAAAAAGAAAGTTTCTCACCGAACTGGAGGTAACCAGGACAAGATTGGACGTGGGGCTCCGCAGGAGAACCGCTCCATTGGTCGTGGCCCCGTTGATGGGGACGGGGGCCTGCAGGCCTGGCGGAACTGAGTGCTGAGGCTGGTTCTGGTCCCTTGACCTGCTTCTTTCTCTTCTCGCCAACGGGCCATCTGAAAACTTGGCCAGGGGGACGTCTGGGTTGCGGACTATGACTGGGGAGTCGCGGAGGGGGACGATGCGGCGTGGGGAGGGTTCCTGAGACAGCGGGGAAGGAGGAGTGGGGGAGACCAGCATGGGTGGGGGCGTGGAGGCAGCAGAGGAGGAGGGTCTGCTGGTGGCGCTGCGGGGACGTGGGAAGGACAGCGAAGATGGAGTTGTGGGCTGACTGTGAGGAGAGAGGACTCTAAAGGCAGCCGGGTCTCCTATGATGCCACCCCCTACACCCATCAGCTGCTGTGGGTCCTGTTTGGTCTGGTAGTCCTGAACTGCAGGCAGGGGAGGGGGTGGGTAAGTGTCCAGCTTTCTCTTGCTGGGACTCATGGGGACTGTAAAGGTGAGGTTGTTCTGTAAAGACGGTACAATTCCTGATAGGTGGCGCTCTCTCTCAGAACCTGGTGTGCTCATCTTAGTGCCGCTAAGCTGCCGATTGCGGCGTGGAGTAAGCGAGGCAGGGGCAGTGATGGGACTGAAGCTGGCGGGGCGGAAGCCAAACAGTGGAGAGGGTGAAGGTGACGGGGTTGGAGAGAATGGTGACTGGTTTGAAATGGGGGAGAATGACGGTGTGCCGGAACGAGAGCCACCCAGGGAGACCAACATGGTGGCTGCCTCACACTCGTCAAAGTTGAACTCCTGGGGTAGCAGGGAAGGAAGGACTAATCGGGGGCGAGAGTCTCCTCCACGACTGCTGGCCTCGCTGCTTTCTCGTGACGTCTCGTCCCAGTCGAACTCTGAGCTGGCTCTCCCTCCACTTAATCGCAGATCGGACGGTGTCAGGGTCCCGGTGCTGCTGGCTCCGCTGCGCTCCCGCCCGCCTCCACTGGCCTCCATTTCCTTTGTCCTCATGGAAAGGTGGCGGGAGCAGTATCCCCTTCTCTGGGACTCTTTGGAGCAGCCCTCCCTGGAGCACAGCCTTCTCCACTGCTTCCCATTAAACTTCTTCCGAATGCCCGTTGGCGTGCACACCACGTCTCCCTTCTTGTACTTTTGCTGGGCAGCAGTGAGTGGCGTGCGCGAGCGTGAGGAAGAGGAGGAGGTTGAACCAGATCCAGACCCACCTCCGCCACTGACAGAACCCCCTCCAGAGGTTTTCTCTAGTCTGGAGGATGTAGCAGAGGAGGGGATTTGAGAAAGAGGAGGGATCTGCTGGGCAGTGATGACAGCACCGGCAGATGCACTTGTAGCGTCGAGACCTAACAGGACACTTGAAGGAGGAGGGTGGCTCAGGGTCAAGTGGGAAGAGATTCCGATATTTCGCACAACAGGAAGGTGGGAGTTGAGATAGCCTGATGGAGGCTTAGAGACGATCTGGGAAACTGTCATAGGTTTGGCACTGGGTATGAGTGCTCCCATTGAAACCATGTTAAAGTGGGACACCTCCATGTCTTCCTCAGGGGTCAGTGGCATGTACAGATGGTGCTGTGGTGGTTTTGTGCTGTTCTCTCTTTCTCTGTCATTCCTTGGATTTCTCTGAAGTTCCCTCTCTCTCTCCAAGTCTTTATCAATTTCCCACTCTCTGCAGGGAGCCAGGCTGAGCACCGACGTTGGAGTAACTGGGGACGTAATGCTGTGACCTGTAGAGGAGGAAACTGGATTTACTGGGTACAACATGTCCCTTCTGAACACCGAACCCACAATAGGGGTCATTCCTCGACTCAAGCGACACACCTCCTGCTCCACGTCTATCTCTTCCCTTTCTCCACTCTTTTCATCATTTTCTCTGATCCCCTCTTCTCCTTCGTGACCCCCACTAGGGGGCAAATCGAGATCCCATGGTGGAACCAGAAGCCGGAGAGTTTGTCGGGACACCCATACTGCCTGCGTGGCACCTCTGCTGTCTTCATCAGCTACAGAGTGAGACGTTCCTTCAGACAAGAGGACACGATAGCGGTTGGCCACAGCGGGATGTGTGTCTACCTCGGTCACCACACCTTCCCGGTACCACTGCCACTGGCCCTCATTGCTGTCGTCATTGCCAAATGGTACACAGACACGTGTGCCAATGGGTATTGTATGGACACCTGGTGGCTGTGCATCTAGGACTATGTCTACCACCCCTGGTGGGCTGTCATGTCGATAAGGATAACGGCAAAGTGTTTTTTCCCCATTTAGTTGAACCTCAAGACACCCAAATTCACCACTGACCTTCCGCACCACACCAGCCCGGAAAACAGAGCCTGAACTCCTCCACTCATCTCTCATTTCGCCTCCTCCTTCTTCAGAACTTGGTTTCCTAAGCTGGCGAGCAAGGATGCGCTGATTTTTTAACCCTTTAGCCAAGGTGTCTGACAGCGCATCGGACAGGCTGGGTGCCGAGCGTGTGGATGTCTGTGACACGGCGTCACCAACTACTTCCAAGTCTGCTGAGTGCTCACTGGCAGTGTCTGTTGAGGAACAGCGGGGTAAGGGGCTGGGGGACACTCGTTCTGCATCTATTGACCCTTCACCAGGTCTCTCACCTCTGGGGGACAGTGTTGGAGGTCCTGAAGAACCCTGGGGACCCTCAGAATGTGAGATGCCGGCTTTGCCTCCTCCTAAACTTGTGGACGACTGGTTGAGGGCCCCGCTAATGAGTGATGGAGGAGGGGGTGTAGTGGATGTGGGGTTGCAGTGATTAACTGTCGAGCAGTGTTCAGAGGTGTACTTCTTCTTGGGAACACGAGCCTTGAAGGTGGCCGTTTTGCGACTAGAGGCAGGGTTCGGACTGTTGTTGGCGCTCGGTGTACTGCTGTTGCTACAACTGCTGCCCCCGCTGTCACAGTGGCTGCTGCTGCTTCCACCGCTCAGAGCTGACCTCCCGGACCTGTCGTCAGAGGATATCAACAACTTCCCAGAGTCCATCATGACTGATACCGTTGTCTCCGCCAGGCCCTCGCAGTCTGACGTGTCCCGCAGCCTCACCGAACCAGCCTGAGAGGACTCTGAGTGTGAACCAGAGGAAAAACAAGAGGGGGGAGTTCGGTTTTGAGGAGATCTGCTTCTGTCTCTGTTCTCGTCTGAGTCCCTCTTCTCTCCTCCATCTGAGGTGTCCCCAGCTCCACGACGCTTCCCTCCTTTGGTCCGGGTGGACTGAGGAGAGCGCCTGCCCTGCTTTTTAATTGGCTTCATCTTCTGTTTTTTTTTTTTTTTTTTTTAATCTTGCTTGCCTTTTTCTTCAAACAACTCCTTTTATTTATTTACGTATCCCAGAGAATCTCCTTGGCGTTCCTCGTTTTGTTCGTCCTGATTATTTCATTCCTCTGTCAGGGCATCTCATCCTGTTTCATCTTTGGTTGCGTGACTTCGGCACTTGCCCACCTTATTCCTGAGACTCTAAAGAAAGAAGGAAACGCAGTGTGGGTTACTCATTAGGCATTGAGACACAAACAAAGCCTTTATGCTGTATACAATACGAACAGCCTTGAAAACAATGTGATAAATTAAAGTGCGACACTTCTGATAATAAAGTAGGATTTAGAGCTGGCAGCAAATAAGCATTACCTTCCACTGACGGGAAAGCAACACCGTTTCTGCCCGTGTCTGTCTGTTAGCAAAATATCTAATGCAACACAGGACAGATTTTAATGAACTTTTCTTAAACTAATCACTGGATGTACATCTACAACTGGTCAACATTTGGAGGCAACCAGATTCAAGACGGGCATCAAAGCTAACCAACATTAGCCAATACAAAAATGGCTGTAACTCAGTCAAACGTACAGACATTGAGTTAAAGTTTGGTAAAGTAGTAGCTAAGAGTCACCCCCAACATACACTCTTAACGAAAACTTTGGGATTAACCGTTTATACTAGCCTTTGAATGTTTTAATGAGCTAAATAATGCACCATTGTAACAGTAATCTGCATATCATTACATAACAGGTCCTACTCACGTTACGCAAAGCCTGCGCCCTCAGAAGGTGCACACAAACAACAGGAGGCCATATTGTAGGGTAAACACAAAGTAGGCTTACAACGCAGCATGGAAATAGTGAGGAGTGCTCTGCGATTTGCCCAGACAAGCCTCCGCTCTGCATGCACTCCTTGCTCACACACGATTTCTTGGCCCGGGCAGAAGAGGCGGGGGAATTCCTCCTTCACATTCTGAAACCCTCCCTTTTCTCTCTGCCTCTCTCTTCGAGGCGACCTTTATCTGAGAGTTTCAAAGCCGAGTCAATCCGCCCCTACAAACTCCATTTCCTGTGGAAGACCATTACCTAACTTCCCGTTACTTTATTCCTCCCTCCAGCTTTGCTACTATTACACTTTCCTCATAATCACCACCACCACCCTGACTGCAAATATCGATTTTCACCTCTCATCTCCACTTAGTGTCCATTTTCACTTTGTGCTGCAATCATGCAGAAAAGCAGAATAATTGTCGAACCAGGCAGGACTCCTTCAGAGCGTCCTTCACACCTCTGTCCCTGTTTGGAGTAAAACAGATTGACTGTGACGACTTGTTGACATGTTTGTTTGTTGTCAAAGCTCTTGCACGTCCTGACTCTAACAGCTGTAGTCAAAAGTTTACATGCACTCAACACGGAATGTCAAATTAAATTATTTTATTGTGGATTTTCACTAACATAGTGTCCAGATTGTAAGTACGGTAGAAGCTGAAATATATCCATACGGTTACTTTAATATTTTACGAAGTGGTGCTGAAGGTTTCTGGGATGTCTTAACTCGATCATGATTGACTGCAGCAGCTAGTTTCCTTTCTGGTAGGATCTGTCTGGGTTGGGGATGGTTGACCAAATATTAGTGGGTGTGTATTTGAGTCGATCAGAGAAAAGTTGAGATAAACTCAAACTTAATTTTACTCCCACGATGATTGTATGTAAACATCACCTGCACAAGCCTCCAGAGAAGCAGGGAGACGTTATCAACATGTAAACAGGAGAGAGGGACATCCATCCATCCATCCTTCCACCCGTCTACCTCTCAGCTCGTCTCTTCCTTTTTGCTGCCTTCCTGTGAAGGCTCACATTCATTCAGATCCTTTTAATATCAGCCACATCATATCGGCGAGAAAGAAATCCACTTTCAGAGACGAGTGCCGCCTGTCTCAAGGCCACACACAGCAGCCGTTTCAGCGGTGATGGTGGTGCAGACAGTGAGCTCACACACACAGATGTAAATCCATATTTAGGACGGACAAGCGTGGAGCTTCTGTCATAAAATAATTTGGCATCTGGCCTTACTTGGTCACGATGGAGGTATGCTCCATGTGTTTGCTCAGTAGTGCAGAGTACAACAGCTGGCGTCGGAGCGAACGATAACAGCTTAAAGGCGAACTGATGCAACGCACGCTCGTTCGTGTGAAATATGGAGCGAGCCGAGTGTTTTATGTTCAGCAGGGTAAGAAGTTTAATCAGATTTAATTTGAAGAACACCACTTGTGCTCTTTTATCAGCTGACATTAATACACGAACTGCATCAAGTCACATGAGGTGAGAAAAACACGAACAGCTGCCTTTCTGGATGAATAATTCAGTTTGGCTAAACTTTTACCAGCCTGGTCGCACAGAACCAAATATTACATGGAGTTAAGATAAACTGATCAGCTCAGACATCTCTCATTCATTTACATTTTCCTTCCAAGCAAACAGACTTTCTTATAATCATCAATTAAAGTTTTTCTTCTGAGTTTAAGCTGATTTCATTGGCTATAAAAAATATAAAAAAAACTAACGAATTAAAGCCACTTCACCAATTAACAATCTATAAGCATAAAAACAGAGATTAAGTTAAGTGAACCAGTGTTGTGTTTAATCATAGATATCTCAGCAAATAACCCATTTAAATTAGATCTTTATCCTCTTTGTTAGCAGCAGCCGGTCACAAAGATACACTTTGTTCCCAGTTTTTTCTTTTAAATGCAAAAGATAACAGCGTTTACATCTGTCAGTCAGTATTTTAGCACCAGCAGGTTAATTCACTCTTTATTTAGGCAGGTTAATCCCACTGCGCCTCGAGGACTCATTTACAAGAGACCTGGTGGATTTCCTGTCTGAAAACTTGTCATACGTGCTGTGAAACACCAAGTTGGGGTCTTCAGATAATTCTCAGACATCAGCTTATATTTAAAAATCATCACTTATGAAGTATTTTCATCATGATTGTTGCAAAGAACAAAAAACTGCAATAATTAATTAAACTGAACAGTTGTTAGGACTGTTTGTGTTGTCATCATCCCCTCGTTAATGATGTTATTAACTAAGTTTGTACGATGGGCCACAAAACTTTGTTTTATTTTAGGGAATAAGTGGCTCTTAAGTTCTTTGTTAGGATAATTTTTTTATTTCCTAAAAACTTATATATCAAAATCTGTTTTTATTTTACAGCTGACACTTGAGTCTCGGATTGAACGACCTTTAAAAAGACGTAACGGAAATGAATCCCTTTGGAATTTTTTTTTTAAATATTTGTTTATTTACACTTTTGTGTTTAAGCATAGTACAAAAAATAAGGAACGTTGTGTTTAGTTATTTTTTTGCTGTAACACTTCTTATTTATGTGCTTCTTAGCAACAAATCTTAAAATGATAGAAAATCGGTTTATTTTCCCTTTAATTATCGCCTCGTTTTCAGTTTGGTGTTGAACATCTGCCAAGTCTTCGTGTTGCTCCAGTGAAAAACTCACAAAAAGCTCATTTTGCTGTTAAATTGTGTTTTGAGCTTCTCTGGACTCGTCAGGCTCCTGTGAGCAACCAGTCCCATTATCTCCAGTCTGGGACTAAACTCTGACGACACTTGCCCCCACAGAGCTGGGATCATCAGAAACTACCTCGAGAATTCAGTAGTGGAGAGGAAGGAATGACCTGGCTGCAGTTTTGACCTCAACCCTGTGGAACACCTGTGGGATCAGAGCGTGCTGTTCGTTCCAGAGTGACCAACGAGACCACGATGGCCGACTTGGTGCTGAAGCACAGGACGTTCCCACAGGACCAGGCTGGTGAGCAGCATGAGGAAGAGGCTGTCGTGGCTGTATATGGTTCGTCCACATGCTACTAAATTTTGCCAAAACATCTTATTTCTTAAGACGTCACTCACTCACTCCTTTAAACGTCACCAACAAGAATTTATAGCAGATTACGCCTTTCGGTAGAGAAAATTTGGCAAGTTTTTCAAACCTTCAAACTCAAGTTAGTAATGAAACAAATGTGGCAACATTTTATGAAAAATAACCGGCGTTTCCACAGAATCAGATGTACTGCCAAGAAGCAGGGTTACAGCAAATAAATTATTTTCTTACGTTTTATGGTATTTTAGAAAGATTTTTTTTCTTCAACCTAACCTACTATGGCTGCACAATATCTCAATAAGTTATGGTCATTGCAGCAGATTGTAATAAATCATAAAATTAATTATATAATTAGATGATGAGGGCAGCACGGTGGCGCAGTAGGTAGAGCTGCTGCCTCTCAGCGAGAAGGTCTCACGGGTTCAAATCCTGCATGGTCCAGGGGCCTTTCTGGGTGGAGTTTGCATGTTCTATCTGTGCATGTGTGGGGTTTTGTCCGTGTACTCCGGTTTCCTCCCACAGACCAAAAACGTGCATGTTAGACTGATGGTAACTGAATTGTCTCTATAGGAGAGAAAATTGTTGTTTGTCTCGTTTGTCTCTGTGTCCCTTTGATGGACCGGAGACCTGTCCAGGGTGTCCCCGCCTCTCACACAGTGATGACTGGACATGGACATCAGTGACCCCCACGACCCAAAAAGGAAGAAGCAGGTAAAGGATGGATAATTACATTATGCTTATAATAATAATAATAATGTGTTTCGTTATTAAAGTGAACATTTGTTGACCTTGACGCCCACATTAGTTCTGGATAGATTTTCTCTTCCCACCCCGAGAGCCAAATCAAGATATTTAAAGTAATCCCAGCGCGGCACAGAGAACTGTAAAAAATTAATTAATTAATTAAAGCGGATTATTTTTAAGACATTTCCAGGCTTTTTTCTTTGCCATAATCAATTAAAAAAAAATGTCTTCCCAGTACTCTTTAAGAACATAAGACACATACTTTCTGTAATCTGGCTTTGTGCCGTTTGTTTTATCTTGAAAACGTAACGAAAATTTTACAAGTTTGCTTTTTTTGGTGTCTTGAAGGTCTAGTCTAGCTTTGGAATCACAACTTCAATAATATATATAATAAAGGAAAATAGATTTACCCTATCTTAACCCAAATGCAATGTAATTTATTTCTCCCTTAAGTTTAATTTATAAAATATAGGTTTTCATCAGTTTGTTTCCTTTTTCTTTTCAATTAAGGACATTGATGACAACACATAACACATTATATATTATTATTATCTTGGGGGCTGGATGGACAGTGTCAAATGGCCACCTTTGGCCCACCAGCCAGATGTTGCTCACATCTGTGGTAATTAATATGTTTATCCCACAATTAAACAATAATATCGCAAATCGCGAGTGTTAAATATTATCGTGCAGCCTTGTCATGTGCTCAAATCAGTTATTTCTCGTGCGGACCGAGCTGGATGGAGTTTAAAAGTTTATTTATTTGTTGTTTTTAACTTTTGTGCCGGGATTACAGCAGACAGATGAGCAGCAGCAGGCCGGGGCGTGTAAATAACACGCACCATCATCACGATAATCCAGGAGATAACAGCAGTTAACTTCATCCAGACCAGGCCCAAAGCACGCGAACAACCCGGCCTGACCTCGTCACCCCGGCTGCAGCCGAGCCAGAACCTCGTAGTCCCGCAGCTGCGACCAGGTCTTCTCTCCGGGCCGAGCCGACACCAGGCCGCAGCTCTTGGAAATCCTCTCCGCCGAGTTTTACCGGGAAATTACCGGTTTGAACAAGGGGAGGGGGTCTCCGTGAGCCCCGTTTCTGTCCTGGACGGGTTCCCAGAACACGAAGAGAAACAGTTCGAAAAGTCCCCGCTCTTCAGGGCTTGAATCCGTCCAGGAACTACAAGTTTGTGTTGCAGAGCTGCAACGAAAAGTCCAAACGGGAAGGCCCGCAAACACGAGACTAAAATACTACTTGAGAAAAAAACAGGAAGAGAATGTGACGGTGAGGATGAGGAAGGCTGGAGGTTACACACCGACACGTACAACCGTCATGGCGTTGGTTTGATTTCAAGTGGGAAAGTTTTTCAAGCCGCACCGCTCCCTTTCCCCCCAACCGTGATTCCACCCAGACAACATCAGAAACTCCGCTGATCAGACGAGCTGCTAACAGTTTGTAGCCGCAGTAAACAACTAGCTTGACCGCAGCGCCGCTGCTTCTACTCACCGGAGCTAATGAAGACGCTCCCCCCGGGTGTCCCTCCGCTGGCACCGCCGGGTAAAATAGGGCACGGTGGCCTGAAGTCCGCGGCTGCCCGTTAGCGACCGGTCATGTTTCTCCGGAGAGGCAACTTAAAGGGAGGTGAAAAAAAAAACTACTGCCTCCTTACAATCTACGCTACAGTCGCAAAATGGTGAATGAAGCGCCCGGAGCCTTGACAACCAGCGCGAGCGGCCAATGGAGGCGCGAGAACGATTACAGTAGCCAATGGGAGAGCGCGGCAGGAAGAGACGGAGGCGGGGCTACGTGTCAAAGTGAATTTGATCGACAGGTGAAAACGGCCAATCAGAGTGTGGGAAAACAGAGAACAGCTGTTGGAAGCGACCAATGGGGGCCTCTGAAATTGTGGGACTTCTTACAAAGGAATGAGCTGTGGCTGGAAATTCTTTATGCGATTTTATCGTTTTTCTTCCATTTACAAACATTTAAACAAGGACGCAGATAGAAGCGGTTCTGTTAGCTTTAAAAAAAACGCGACAATACCAAAACGCAACATAATGTCACTTTAGACCAAATTGAACTGATTAATTTAGCAAGTTAATCTTTTCCAAATTGCTTAGAAAATATAAAAATGAATACTCAACAGGCTAAAAAAAAATATATATATATATATTTTTTGGTTCACACGTTCGTCAATATCTTCTAGCCAATCATAAAGGCTCCGAAAATCCGAGAACGCCTTATTCCTGCCCCTCAAGTCCAATCAGAGATGCTGCTGAGGCTATACGTCATCATAGCAGCGTGTGATTGGCTGAGAGGCTTCAGGTCTTCAGGCCAATGACCGTGAGCTGCGGTGAGGTCATCAAGCTTGTTGCCATCACCTCCAAGACTGTGTGGCACCCCGGGGAGCGAAGCCTCTTCAGAGAGTGATACACACACACTGGGACACTGGAGGAGTGCACGCGCACGCACGACACAACGTCCTAACAGTAAAAAACACATTAAACAGAAATCCTGCTGTGCGTTTTCAAAGCTCTGTTTGATACAGAGCTGCAGCCTGAACACACACGCGCGCGCAGACGCGCACGTACGCACACACACGCACAGTGAAGTCAAAACACGCCCGAGAGTTACATAAGCCGTACGTGTAGTTGAGCACGCAAACAACACGAACTGGTGTATTATTAGTTTGCACAGCAGGTGCAACGGTTACACCTGTGGTGTGTGTGTGTGTGTGTGTGTGTGTGTGTGTGTGTGTGTGTGTGTGTGTGTGTGTGTGTGTGTGTGTGTGTGTGTGTCCAGACTTCTTCAGGAAGCTCTGCAGTGTCTGCTCATTCATGAGTGTTCTGAGAAGTGGGACATGAGCCTTCAACACAGAAACATGACAGGAAGGAGCTGTAGAACCTCAGGAGCAGAACCTCAGCTGTAGAACCTCAGGAGCAGAACCTCAGCTGTAGAACCTCAGGAGCAGAACATCAGCTGTAGAGGAGCAGAACATCAGCTGCAGAACCTCAGCTTGAGAGGAGCAGAACCTCAGCTGTAGAGGAGCAGAACATCAGCTGTAGAACATCAGCTGCAGAACCTCAGCTGTAGAGGAGCAGAACATCAGCTGCAGAACCTCAGCTGTAGAGGAGCAGATCAGCTGTAGAACTTCAGCTGTAAAGGAGCAGAACCTCAGCTGTAGAAGAGCAGAACCTCAGCTGTAGAAGAGCAGAACCTCAGCTGCAGAACATCAGCTGCAGAACCTCAGCTGTAGAGGAGCAGAACATCAGCTGCAGAACCTGAGCTGTAGAGGAGCAGATCAGCTGTAGAACTTCAGCTGTAAAGGAGCAGAACCTCAGCTGCAGAAACTCATCTGTAGACCTTCAGCTGCAGAACCTCAGCTGCAGAACCTCAGCTGTAGAACTTCAGAGTTGCAGAACTTCAGCTTTAGAAGAGCAGAACCTTCAGCTGTAGAACATCAATGAGCTGCTACGCTGCAGAACTTCAGCTGCAGCGTAGCAGCTGATGGTGAGTGAGTTCCATGAGGCCGGTTCTGAACATTTACTAAGAATGAAGTTGAGTCACTTTAACACTTTAAATAAATTACAAACGGCTCCAGAGCCCCCCGGCCCCCCCGGCCCCCCGGCCCCGACCCGCCAACACGCTCTTACTCTGGAGAGGCTCTGAACACGACCCGGCTGCTCCTCTGTGGAAACGTTCAAGAGCCTCGTTGATGAAAACGTGACATAAAAATAAAACGGTGCAGTTTGAACGCAGTCGCTCTGGTTCTTGTATTAAATGAAACGTGGGTCTGCACTCAGTGTAAACACAGAACTGAATCTGAAACGACTGTAAACAGGAGCAGAACCTCAGAGGCGTCAGACCCGTTTTTAGTCACCTGGGTTCTTCCTGAAGGTGAACAGCTGGTCACATCTGCTTTCATACTTTTAATTGATGGGGCGTTAATCTGAATAAACGGATGAACTTTATTTTGTTTTAATGGTTTTAAAAGAAAAAAACTGCAACTCAGCACCACTTGAAACAAACAAAGAGCTGCAGTGACAACAAAGGATCAAACCTTGAAAATAAAATGAGTCACAGCCACACACTCTGAGCATGTGCTGTTAATGACTCTCGGCTACTACCACACCAGACTTTAGGTTGATATCTGTAAACCTGACTGCGTTAATCAGTAGCAGATCGATTGATTAACTTCTAATAACTGATCAGGTTCATCACCTGCTGTAGCGCCTTATGTCCAGCAGGGGGCGCTGTGACCTCCGTGTTGACATCTCAAACATTGTTTTAAAGTTTTAACAAGTTGAAAACTATTGTAAACTGTTTAATTATAAAATAGAATAGTTTTTAATACCTGGAGCCATTTTTTACTCTTCTCGGCTGTTTCTTCTGCAGTTTGGCTGCCTGGAAGTATTTTTAACTCTTTGGGCTGGATGAGGACTTTTGCACAGCTTTAACCTGGAGGTCCGAAGGGTTCTGTTGCTGAAGGGCCCGACCCAACAGAACTCCTGCAGCGGGACCTCTGACCTCCCTCTGTCAATCATCCTGCTCCTCACAATGCGCCTCCTGCTGGCAGGAGGAGGAGGAGGAGAAATGATGATGATGATGGAACGACCAACAGGAATGAGAAAAGAGAAACCTGCAGAAACATGAAATTTTACTGACAAAGTAAAAATCAACATTTAAAAACTAAAATGTTATTTTTTTTTAATAAACGTACCTGTACATATATATTTTTTTATCTTTAATTTTATTGTTTTAGGCAAACTTGAGTGTTTAGAAAATATGAAGTAAATTTATTTAAAGGCTACAAAAGGTAAAAGTGGGTTTCACCAAATCTTAAATTTTATCTTTAGGGTCCACAGAATTTGTCTTCTTGTCCCTGTAAGACAAGGCTCTGTCCATAAAACTTATTTTTCTATAAATAAAAAGCGATTAGATGGCCTTTTTAATGTCTTCACTGATGTATTGTCTCAGCCATTATTTATATCCATTCAAATATTTTTAAGCTATGATTCAGATTATTTTAAAACTTATTTGTGGCATTTATGATCAATTATTTAAACGTTATTTGCTGTATCAAGATTGTTTTTATTCACTCTGTAGGATTTTTTAATGTAGTTTTGATGTCCAGTTAATATTAAACTGGTCTGTTGTGATTGCAGCAGTTTTACATTTAAAATTAAAACGATGTCAGGTGTTGTCATCTAAATGCTTTCATAGCAGAGAATATTTTATTCTAAATATATTTGATGCTGTGGTTATTATCCGGTTCTAAATTCAGTAAATTTGATTAAAATAAACATTTTCACTTTTTTTTTTTTAAAGCAGATACAATCAGGCTTCCAGCTTCAGATTAGACAAATTTAAAGATCAAGTGACAGATTTTTTTATGTTTAACATAAACCCAAACTGAGCTGCAGTACCAACAAAAGACAGCAGAGGGAGCCAGAGCTGCAAAAACAACTTTTCTTTCTTTCCACAAAGAGAAAATATTAAATAACGTTGAATATAAACTTAAATCCATGTTTTATTTATGAACAAGGACTAAGGCTTGCAGACTTGTCTGGAATTATTAAAAAAATATATAAATGAAACAAGCAGTAAAATAAAATAAACTGATTTATTTACGTTTAATCTGAGCTCTGACTAACTTTTTAAGAAAACTTTGACCAAAAGTTGATCACTATCTAAAATATTTTTCAATTAATCACCTGAATTGACTCAAACTTAAGGGAAGAATTGATTGAAAATTATAGAATGTGAGTTTATTAAAACCTTAAAAGTTGCAGTTAAGATGCAAATAAAAACTAATGTAGAAATAAATCTGTATTTTATGATTTTGGGAAAACGTTTCATTTAAACGTCTCATTTTTTAATTTCATTTTATATTTGGCAATTACTAAACAAAACAAGCTAAAATGACTTTTAAATTAAAATGTTGAATCCTAAGTGCAGCCCATCTTTCTCCATCCATTCACTCAACGTTCTACAGGTTAATCCCACTGAGCCTCGGGGGCTCATTTACAACAGACACCTGGTTTTAACAGTAGAGGATCATAAAAGGGTTCTGGGTCTCCTCCCAGGAGGCCCAGTCCAGGCAGAGGACCAGGACTCAGCTCCCGATTTGGTTCTAGTGACCCCAGGATCTGGAACTCTTCTTTAGGTCCTCAAATCCCACATGGACCCAGGCTTCTGGACCTCCATGAAGATCTGGTCCACTGCGGAAAGGTAAACTTGGACGATGCTGCTACTTGTCAGCAAAATATCTCATGAACCACTTTAATTAAACTGATCACTGGATGGATGTCTGGAATCAATGCAACTAAAGATGCATGAGGTGAAGCTTGGTCTGGTAGTAGCTGAGAGTAGTCCCCAACTCGTGCTCTGACTCTAAAGGCAGCAGGTGATTTCAGTCAGTTCTAAAATAAACTCGTCTAAACTTCTTACATAAATCAAATTCTTCCATTTTGTTTCCTGGATTAAAAAAAAGACATAAAACTAATTATTTTCACCTTTTTTTAATGAACCCTGATTATTGTTTAATTACAAATGAAGTTGAACAAAATGAAACAGAAACATGAGAGAAGTCACCGCTGAGGTGGACGAGTAAAAACGTTAAACAGCACGACGCTCGACAGAATCCACCAGAAAAAAATAAAAATAAAAAAAGTATTTACACACAACTTAAACACTGTCCTCCCCCCTCACTGGTTTACATCATGTTGGAACAACCCCCCCCCCCCCCACAGATTAATACAAAATAAACGAGCAGAGAGTTCATGGGAAAGAGTGCAAACTGGTACGAGACACAAACGGGCCGAACAGAAAGAAGTCGTTAATAAAATGAGAAAAACAAAAATAAACTGATGAAAACGGCGTTGGTGAGCAAGGCAGCAGTTCAGGTTCAAGTCCTGAATGTTTTGATCCAGCGGACAAACGTGTAAGACTTTAGAGAAGCTGTTAAAAAATGAGATCTGGACCAGGAAACTGTGTTTGTGTGTGTGTGAGTGTGTGTGTGAGTGTGTGCACGGCCCGACCACAGCGCACACGCACATCAGAGTGAGGGATGATGGGAAGTCCCGCATGGCTCCGAGGTTTTGTCAGACTGGGTCAAGTTTTGGTGGTCGGGCGTCTGATGTCACACGTGATGTCATGCTTCCCTTTAAAGTAACCACAGTAACCAGGACTCGTGTGTGTGTGTGTGTGTGTGTGTGACGTGTACACACACACAGCTGCTCAAACCAAAGCTCAGACCCGTATCTGTCGTCCAATCAGATCCAGAACTGCGACCAGCAGTTTGAACTCCAGATGTTTAAAATAAAAATCGCCCACTTCCCCGTCTCACCTTAAAGAGTTAGTTCACATCTTTTGGAGGTTATGAACAGTAAGTGTCTTACCGGATGAGGATGGATGTTTTAATGGCGTTGGTGTTGCGGCTGCTGGTCCGAACCTGCAAACGTTCACTTCAGGTTGTGTAAATATTCTATAAATCTTTACTTTGCCTTTAATCTGAAATTTCCAGATTATTTATTTGACACGTTTTGGGTTTTTACCAGCAGTTGGCGACAGCGGTAGCTAGCTGTAGCACTTCCTGCGCAGTTTGAAGCACTTCCTTCAACATTTGTTGGATCAACTAAAACTGACAGTGAAAAGGTTCATGTCTGAACTGTTTTGTTGGATGGAAGTGGTTCTGCTGGGACTGGAATGAGATAACGAGCCCAAGTGGCACTGAGTCCAACTCGGACCTCCCTGGACCTGCTCCTCCCTCTGGAATATTAGAATTCAGCTCAGCTTCTTCTTCACAACAATGGACCGGAGCATCACCTTCATTACAGTGTCCCGATGCATCAGTCTCTTTTATTCAGACTCTACTTCCTCCACGTGGCTGAGACGAGCTGGTCTGAGAAGCTCAGTGCTCATCTCCTTCTACAGGTGTGCAGTGGAGAGCATCCTGTGCTCCAGCATCAACATAAGTCTGTTGGACTCAGTCTCCACCATCACAGACATCTACACCTCCAGATGCAGGAAGAGTCACCTGCATCATGAAGGACCACACTCACCCAGCACACACCTTCTGACCCACTCCCCTCAGGAAGGAGGTTGAGACTGAGGAACAGCTTCTACCCTGAGGCTGTTAGACTCATGCACCTCTAACCAGGAGAATCACTGTAATGCCACTTGTTCATATGTGCTGCTGATCTCATGCTGCTGATCTCATGCTGTTGTGTTCATTCATCCTCATCTGCTCAAATGGACTCATGTTCGACGTGTTGTTTTTGTACTATCAGTGTTTAGTGTTTTTCTTAGTTCATATTTTAAATCTTATTAATTTTTTTCTTTACAATTTATATCTACAACAGGTAAGCTACTGTTTAATCATAAAAGCTCCAGAGAACCCCACTCCAAAAGACGTGAACTGTCCCTTCACCTGCTCTAATTATTTTAAATATAAAAGTTATACAAGTTTCATCGCAGCTCAACGGTCGAGAAAAGGCAGAAATATATACTGATAAGATGCCCGTCAGAATATATATATATTTACATCTTTACTATTAAAAATAACAACATTTACCTAATTTGTATCAAATGATCGTATTGAAATATAATATTTGATTTCAATATATATTTGAATAAAATATATAGGTGTAATCTGTTGTTTAGTTTTACAAAAGCCAAAGGCATGGTGGTTTAATGAGTTGGGGGTTAAATTGATAAAACTCACAGAAAGGCACAATCTTCTGGGTTCTTTTGGAATAAAATGACAAAAATATATATTTTTATAAATGTATCTCAGCGAGGGTTTGCCTGAGTTAACCTCGACGCTCCACATTCATTAGATGATTCTCCCAAAAGGCCGAAGGCTCTCGGACGACGCGACTGCCCAGAGACGTCGTCCTCGTCCCGGAGAGGAAGGACGACGTCTTCCTGCAGGAAACGAGTCTTTCAGGTCAAACACGGAGGAACGCCGGGGCTGCTGGTTGAAGACTCGTCAAAGTCTCGAGGCCCGACGGCTCCAGCAGCTCCGCCTACGAGTCAGGAGGAGAGTCGGCTGTTTTTCAGAGAAACGTCGGCTCGTCTTCGTCGCTGCGGCAGAAGTCCCGTCGTGCCCGAGCTGCTCGTTGTTCAAACGGAGCGACGTCTGTTCGCTTTCGTCCTGTAAACAAACGGCGCGGCGACAGGACCGAGGCACTTCTGTAATCTCTACACGAGTCGGTAACGTCAGGATCTGCCCGTTAGAGGAGAAAAACCAAACTGAGCTAATTCGACTGCAACAGATTACACAAATAATCTGGACGTAATCTCCACTTTCTAACAGAACTGGCACTACAAAGTTCAGGCGGCGCTCACGACCCCAATGGGTTCAAGGAGCGAACGCCTCCACGTGTGAGGCGTTTAAGGTTAACGTACAAGTTAGTGTTAAAAACATACACAGTTGGATACAACACCGGTGTTCCACGGCGCTGACGGGCGCGTCCACGGATCACGAACGCCTCCACGTCGGCACAAACAGCAACACAACCTGGAAAATACAGATTCAGTTTGTTCTTCGCTTCCGTCAGCTCCGACGCAGCGGAACATCTTGATCAGCATTTTAGGAGCAGGCGAGTCCGTTAAAAAAAAAAAAAAAAAAATGGCCGACAGCTCCGTGAATTATTGCACACAAACAAAAACAACAACAAACTAAACTTTGTACACGTGACACAAACGAGTTTGGATAAAAAGAACAAAATGAAATTGTGTTTTAGTTTTCGGTCTTGTTCGATCCGTAATATCTGGATCCAGATGTGTGTGTCCATGTGAGCACCGGTGTGTGTGTGTGTGTGTGTGTGTGTGTGTGTGTGTGTGTGTGTGTGTGCGCGTGCGCACGCGAGCGGCTCAGCAGCCGGCGTTTTCCAGCGACAGCTGAGCCGTGGCCTTCTGCAGCTCTGAGCTCGCTCGGCGCTGAGCCGGCGCTGGCGGCAGCATCAGACCCAGGATAACTCCTCTTCCTCCTCCGTTCTGCACCTCCCCTCCTCTTCCTCCCGCTTCCTCCTCTTCCTCTCCCTCGGCCCGGACTTTCTTGTCCTCCGCCTCATCCCTCTCTCCATCCGCCTCCATCTTCTGGTCTTCGCTCCAGCGGCGTTTGAAGCGGAGTTTGAGCGGGATGCAGCGCGTGCCCCCGGGGCTGACCGGCGCCGCCGGGCCCAGCTCGGCCTTCAGAGGAGCGGCCGGGCCGCCGCCAGGGGGAGGAGTGGCGGGCGTCTTGAAGACCTCTTCATCATCGTCAGGATCATCCTCGGGGTTGATGTGTGGAGGAGCGAAGGGGCTGCTGGAGTTTCCGTTCGCCTGGACGTGGTTGTTCAGCTGATGATGATGATGACGGCCGCTGAAGATGCCACCTTCATCATCCTGGTTGAACTCGTCTTCCTCGCTGATGTCCGTCACCTCCACGTCTTCCTCTGACACGTCTGAAACGGGCTCCACCTGCAGAGGAAGAGCAGTTCATTTCAGTCTGAGCTCAAACGTTCCTCCGAGGAGTTTTCAGGAACTCACCTTGATCTTGGGAGGAGCTCCTCCCGGGACAGAACCAGGCATCAGACCAGAACCTGCGAATGACGGGGGCTGGATGGAGGAGGAGGAGCTTCCTGACTCCCTCTGTTTGCGTCCGAGCGGCGGCGGCTGCAGCTTGAACTTGAAGGGCGACGGGTGCTGGTGCCCGTCCTCGGCGCCGCCCGCC